>VCII01000156.1:2412358-3012358 GCA_006030095.1 Triplophysa siluroides
CATCACATCTAAAATAAACGATCAAATTCGTTTTAGCCGTGTCATATGACCCTGTTAATTATTTACCGGATAGTTGGTTTTCATCTATGTGCTATCTGGACTTTATGAACAGTTTTAACTCCTCATTTATGTTTGTTGTTAGGATGTGAGTTGTCCAGTTAAGCAAGTGCCTACTGGCAAAAAGCAGGTGCCTCTGAACCCAGACAGCAGTCAAACCAAGCTGGGAAATTTCCCCACGCTGGTGGTTCCCAGCCAAGAGTTCGAACCCAGTAACAGTCACATGGTGAAGTCTTACTCCCTTCTGTTCAGAGTGTCTCGTCCAGGGGGGAGAGACATCAGCGGGGTGACCAACAGAGAAACCAGTACGATTTTCAGCTTTTGATGGAAACATGACATACCATGATGACATTGTGTAGATCTTTTCATAAGAACAACATCTGTTTTACTCTTTATTTTCTCAGATGTTATCGAAGAGTTGTCTAACAGAAAGAAGAGATACTTCCCTCATCAGGATGATGGGGAAACTACGTTTGTCGCACAAATGACCGTTTTTGATAAAAACAGGTACATTTCAAGTTTACTACTACTGATAAAATATTACATTTGCCTGCTTGGTTTGTAAGCTGTGTGATGTGTTTCGTAACAGACGCCTTCAGCTTTTGGATGGGGAGTATGAAGTTTCCATGCAGGAGATGGAGGAGAGTCCTGTAGGCAAAAAAAGGGCAACATGGGAAACCATACTAGATGGCAAGGTCAGTTACAGGAAGTGTGTATGCATGTTGCGATCCAAATATATTGTGGGTCATTAATAAACCATTACTATGTGTCTCAGTGGCTGCCACCCTTTGAGACCTTTTCTCAAGGACCCACACTGCAATTCACTTTGCGATGGACCAATGACACAGCTGAGAGAGGAACGGCACCAGTGGCCAAACCGCTGGCCACACGCAATTCAGAATCAAGTGCGTTGGACAACAGCAAACCAAACAATATAAAGCCTCCACAGGCAGTAGGTAAGATCCTTTAGAGTGATGACCAGCAAACATCTGTGGCTATCTGGGTTAGTCATTGTTCATAAAGCAGCTAATGTTTTCAATACTTGATAGTAGGGCTGGGCGGAATGACGAAATATTGCGTTACCGTGGAATAAAATGTCAACCGTAAGAGATTTTTCTATTCTGTGGAATGTAAATAAGTAGGCGTGGTTAACTCGGCGCTCTGTAAATTGGGCGCTATACTGAAAAAAAACAAATGAATTAATCCACCCGTAACAAATGAACGTATCAAACCTTCTTTTGACCTTCTTTCAGTCTGTAGTTTAGTGATCCGCTCCAGTCCGGCGCTTTTCTTACCCGCAGCGCTCGTGCAGGGATTTGCGGCCGCATCTAAAATAGGTGTTAAGAATGAGCTTTTTAATAAGTCAGGTTGTTTTGTAAAGCTGGTAATAGTTTTAATAAAGTTTAACTTCAGGGGAGCCAAGGTGAAACTTGCGTTGAAATGCGCGATGATGCGTGCCGCGTGAGCGCTTTGATGTGACGCGCTTCTAACTCCAGTTTTGGGAGACGCGTGAGGAGTCACCAGAGACTCGCAGTGCAAAAACAAGCCCGAGAATAAACAAACCTAAAGACAGAGAGTCGCAACACACTAAAATCGCTCATCTAATAGAGAGGGAACGGCGATAAAGATCTACAGTAGCCTACACACCCCATTAACACCAGTTTATAAGATCAGCCATATACTGTACTCTCATTGTTTGTGCATACTTCATTGTTATACATGTTGTCTATCTTCCTACTGTATACATATGATATAGCCAGAAGATAAATATAAATGAATGATACATCTGATTATCAGAACTTAATTTGATATCTTGAGTACATTTTCAGAACTTGCCTAAATTTGAACTATGTTGAGCATTTAAATGAACTGTAATAAATGAATTAGTTAAATCAATCTAAAAATTAGGTATAAGATATAGAATTATAATGGGAGATTGTTGCCGTGAAATAAAATTACTCCGCTCCAGTCCGGCGTGTTCTCTCTCAAGGATCTGCACTTGCATATGAAAAAACCTCATTCTCACGTATTTCAGAAGTCAGGTTGCGTTGTAAAGCTGTTAATAGTTTTACTAAAGTTTAACTTTAGGCGAGCCAAGGCGAAACTTGCACAATGATGCTCGTCGCGTAATCGCTTTTAACATGATGCACTGCTACTTCCCGTTTTGGGAGATGCGTATGGAGTCTCCAGAGACTCGCCGTGCAAAGACAAGCGCGAGAATAAACAAACCTAAAGACATAGTTGCAACACAGTGACGGTACACATCTAATATTGAAAATGACCTATTAGTCAGATATGGTGACCCATACCCGATATGTGACCTCTGCTTTTAACCCATCCAGAGAGTAGTGAACACACGCACAGCAAGTGGTTAACACACGTACACCCGGAGCAGTGGGCAGCTCTCACGGCAGTGCCTGGGGAACAAGTAGGGATAAGGTGCCTTGCTCAAGGGCACCTCAGTCATTACCCGCCAGCCCTGAGATTCGAACCGGCAACCTTCTGGTCACGAGTCCGACACTCTAACCATTAGGCACGACTGCCCCCAGTCACTAATGACCCCCATGAACACCAGTTTATAACACCAGTCGTATAGGCCTACATGTATTCTCATTGTTTGTGTATATATTCAGACGTCATTGTTGTACATGTTGTCTATCTTCCTACTGTTTACATATTTGTTTATATTTATCTTCTGGCTATTCCCATCACAATAAATCTGATTATCAGAACTTAATTTGATATTTTTGCTACATTTTCATAACTTGCCTACATTTGAACTATGGTGAGCATTTAAAGTAAATGAATTGTAATAAATAATTAAATAAAATCAATCTTAAGAGAAATTTGCTATAAGATATAGAATTATAACAGGAAATTGTTACTGTGAAATATATCGTTACCGTGAAATAAAATTACTCATTCCGTGAAATAGATTTTTGGTCATTCTGCCCACCCCTAGACCACAGGTTGGTGTTTACATCAAATCTAAAAATCTGATTGGTCCTTAACATGTTTTTGTTAATGAAAATGATTATTATTCTGGTTAACATTATGTTTGACTGGTTGTAGCTGTTGATCCGGTCGGCAATGATCTGCCACTAAGAAGAGAGCAAGCTCAGGTTGAACCTCGACAGAAACTCAGAGTTTATTATCAGGTGAGTAACATGCATGTATAGCTTCGCATCAAGTGTATGTGGTGAGCTACTGTGTGTTCTTACTGTTTCCACCTTTTTGCAGTTCCTGTACAACAATAACACACGACAGCAGACGGAGGCCAGAGATGACCTGCACTGTCCCTGGTGCACTCTGAACTGCCGCAACCTCTACAGCCTCCTCAAGCACCTGAAACTCTCGCACAACCGCTTCATTTTTAACTATGTGGTGAGCAACATCACACACATTCACAAACACCTCACCTTGAAAAAAGACTGACCTGGTCTTTTGGGATTTGTGAGAAATGTTTAAACTGACAAAGCTCTGTTGATTGCCCAGCCTCATCCTAAAGGAGCCAGGATAGATGTGTCGATTAATGAATGCTACGATGGCTCTTACGTGGGCAACCCTCAGGACATCCACTGCCAGCCTGGCTTTGCCTTCAGCCGTAATGGACCGGTGAAGAGGACTTCAGTGACACACTTCCTTGTCTGCAGGTCTGTGAGCTCTGAAAATGAAAGAAGAGTGGATCTGTATTAATGCTTGTAGTTGTTTTAGATGGGAATAGAGTTTGAATGATCCTTTTTTGTGCAGACCCAAGCACTCAAAGCCCAGCCTCTCTGAGTTCCTTGAGTCTGAAGATGGTGATCAGGAACAGCAGCGTACTTACATCAGCGGGCACAACCGTCTGTACTTCCACAGCGACAGCTGCATGCCGCTGAGACCACAGGAGATGGATGTGGACAGTGAGGACGAGAGGGACCCCGATTGGCTCAGGGAGAAGACTGCTATGGTGAGGAACTGAGGAACATTTTGGATTTGTGATTACAATACAAATTGCATTGTCATTCAGTGACTGACTGGATTTTGTGTGCTGCCTACTTTTAAAATCACAGAAAAAGTTTTAAAATTTTGAATATTTTGTGTATCTTTCTGCCCCTTTAGCAAATCGAGGAGTTCTTGGATGTCAATGAGGGCGAGAAAGAAGTGATGAAACTGTGGAACCTGCATGTAATGAAACAAGGGTATGTTACTTCTCGCTCTGTCCTAGGTTTCAATTTGATGGTGTATTGAATCTAAAACTATGCTAAAAATGTCTTTAATAACATGCTTGTTTTATGTACTGTGGCCTGTGTGCACAAGTCTGTTTTTTGATGGCTCGTCAGACCATGAGCTTGATCACAATGCTTATTATCTCATTGCTGTCCCTTGCAGATTCATAGCTGACACCCAAATGAATCAGGCCTGCATGTTGTTTGTAGAGCAGCACGGCACCACCATTATCAATAAGAATCTGTGCCGAAACATTCTTCTCCATCTGGTCAGCATGCACGACTTCGGCTTGGTCAATACCGTGACCATAGACAAAGCCATGACTCACCTCAGAGATCTGAAACAAGAAGATGGCCAGGAACTGTCTCAAGACAATGACACTATCGGTCCTGCTGACGATGGTGGTCCCAGTGGCGATCGAGAAGTCAGTGTATCAAGTCCAGTCAAGAACCATAGTCTCTGAAACCTCCTGCCAGTGATTGATCCATTTCAGAATCTGCATTGAATCTAGTATCAGTGGGGTTTATGTGCCCGTGGATGTGAGAAATGCCACATTCTGCACAGGCACCGAGTTAAAGGTGATGTAGAGTTAGTAAAGGGTTGTGTGGTTTGATGGTGCCATGAATATTATCTACAGATCGTGATTTTTGGCCTGACATCAATCTAATGCGAAAAGCAATTCTCTTTGTCGATTGGAATTACTTGAAGATGTCATTAGTCCTTGTGATGGACTACATTAGCGGGTAATATCAAAAATCTCCCTTTGTTTTTTCTCTCCCCACACAACCCTGTAGCTCTAGCGAATTTTTAGCACTTGTTTTAGGTGCCTGTTTTTAAAGGAACTATGAAGATGTTTTTTTTTATTATATTTTGAATATGGATGGTTGAAATGGCTCCTGCAAGCTTGCTTTTATTGTATACTTTTACAGGGGTTGGTGTACTCGTTCGGAAAACTTGAACTTTTTAGTTTTGCCCGTGTATAGATTTTTTTGTGTATAGTTTTTCAACATTTCTTTGACACTGTGGTTTGTGCCACCCCTAGATACAGTTTTTCTTTTTTTGGCATTTCATCTGGACCAAAGTTTCGTTGGTCTGTTCTTGGTGACTAAAGCAAATTTCCACAATCTCGAACCACACTTGAAGACTTCACGAGACTCAGATCAAGGAATGATGTCAGGATGGGCAATGCTGCAGACCGTCTACGTTGACAAAGCGGTGTTTAAGTTTGCCGAGCCTTAACAGTGACCTTGCGACGTGGATACCAACAGGTACAGGGTAGGAAAAACACAGCGTGGTGAAATGTCTCGCAGAAATGTTTACACTTGCCTTACCATGAACACATGGATTCTTCAGCAGGGTTTGAACCTTTGGTGTACTTTATGCATTTAAAGCTTTTAAAAGCAGGTTTACATCAGTAAGCGCTGTTTTTGTTCACTGTTCGTATCTTTCGGTGACATTGTACTGCACACGACACTGTGTCCAGTCACAACCAAATGCATTAAGTCGATCACCAAGCGTCTGCTCTGCATAATCCTTCCTTATGCTTATGTTTCCCATGGATTGAACTGTCTCTGGTGCCCATTTGTTTTGAATTTGCTTTGCATTCATGTGTTTCTGAGCAATCTTATTGTACTGTGTATATAAGTTTAGTCATATAAACTTGGCTTTGCTGAAGGTGATTATATTAAGATTATTTTAGACCAAAGTGAAATGGCTACAATTTTTGTCTAGTTTTATCAAGATTTCAACTGAAAAATGTATGTCAACTGTTTTCTTGCTGTATGCATCTGATTTAATAGAAGGGAGTCTTTTTATCAATCTTTCCTGCTTTGCTAAGACTGTGCACTGGTTAAAAAATGGTAATCATTTTTGATGGATGTTGGAGATCAATTATTAGAAGTGGTTACACAACTCGCATTATGCTCCCAATAGTTGCATACAAAGACCAGCACCAGTTACACACATTTGTTTGGTATAAATTGATGTAAAAAATAAATCTATATCATGAGTATGGTATAAACATTATGAAACCAGCTTGTTCAGTCAGTTAAATGTGCTGAAACAAGTGGTTGAGGTTTTCTATTTAAAATAAAGACTTGTTTCCCCCCAGTGGATACCTCACAGATGGTATTGATTTTTTTTTTATCTGCAGTTAACATAATAAAAAAACAAAGGATTAGTTCATCTAAATGTTCCAAACAGTTTATTAAATTGCAAATGTTCAGTTGAATCCTTACAGTTTTTCTAAGGCACAAGCAAAATGAGATAAATATACATTGAACCGTCACAGTTTTATAAATAGTCAATAGAACAGACATCCTGTGGGTGTATCATTGTCTCGTGTGCCCGAGCAAACAACAGCTAAACACATTATAATAATCGGTTCTCTTGTGCAGTAAGGAATTATATTTAGTACCTTAAAGGATGTTCTGTCTCGGAAAAACTCATACAACACCGCTCTGGCTCTACAGTCATTGATGGGTACAATTTAATGTTTTAATGAAAAACCTCAAAATGCTTCAAATGTAACAAGTAACTATAGAAACAAGACAAGCTCGCTAATGAAAACATGAACTTGTACAGTAAGAACAAAAGACACGCGTGTTAATATACAATTTAGAAAAAGCTCTTATAAATGGCACAACGCTGTGAAATATCACAGTTCTTATTTGGAAACGTCGGTATGTTGGTATGTTTGGATCAGCATTGTGTCTTTGAAGCTGTGAACTAGTTGAATCATTTACACTACAGTTTGTGATGAAAAAATGAAAAACAGTACTTAATAACACTGAGGTCAGTACCAGGCAAACGGCAATAAACAAGTTGATGGGTGCATCAAACTATTATGTTCTAAACACATCAGCTTCTAATATTTAAACAGCTGAAACAAGCTACAGGTTTGTGTATATTACAGGTACTCTCCACTTATGACCTACAGAAGGAAAGGATTGTCTGAGCATTGAATTTAGTGCACATATTTGCTATTATTTGTGAAGTACATATTACTAGTTGCGAGTGCTTGGTAACTTCACATTGGATTTATTATTTTGTGGTAAACCAGGCAAGCATGCTTTGCTACACATAACCTGCGAGAAAAGGTCTATATTGGACTGTCTTGAACAAACATGTACTGTCAAAGATCACAACACAGGTATGAATGTGATAAGACCATAGAGTAGTGACTGGCCTCGTATCTCAGAACAGAGAGCGTTCAATTTTAGTTATTAGCTATTCTGTGATAACTGGTTCCCAAAACACTAAATTAGAAACAAGAACTGCTTAATAGGCTAAATGTGTGAAAATGTGACATCAAAACACTCGAGCGGTGTGAAAATCTGGAGGAAGTTTGACAGCATTTAAAAGGAACTTGAGGTCTTGAATTCAGGACTGAATACATTGATGCGGTATGGTCCAACACACTGGATCTTTTACCATGTTTTCATCATTATAACTTAAAAACCCAATCAAAACACCAGCACTTTCCATCCAGGGTGCGTGAAAGAGCAGCCGAAGAACAGGCTGTCCACAACCTGATCCAGCAGCCAATCGAACACCACTTCTCTGTTCCCTGAGCCAATCGTCACCCTCAGCTTGAAGGTTCCCTTATCGTTAGGGTTATTGTTATTGCTCACGGGAAAGACGTTGACCACTTCCATGTCAAAGGTCACGGATGAACCAACAGTGATGGCTGGCAGCTGGTTGGTCATCTCTTTTCCATTCACAAACACAGCACCTGGAAGAGAAACAGAACACAGTGAGGAAAGACACTTAATACAGAGCATTTTATAAATTAGATATTTGAATTGATTTCACATAAACAGAATTGAGATTCTGAATTTAAACGGAAATATGTACAGATCCATTTACTATGTATTGTATGTGTATACTAAGGCATCTAAATAGAAATGAATGATTAAAATGATAAATGTATTATCAGATGTAATATATTCTTTTTCCTTCTGTTAATTTTGTGACAACAGAATTTTTAATTTTAAGAAATTTTGTGAAATCACACCATTGTTGGAGATGCAGACAGCCTGGTCCCTCTGCAATGAGTCTGTGCCAGTTCTGCTGTCCGCACATACACCCAAACTATCATGCTTATCTGTTGGTCCTGCAGCCGTGATCCTGCAAACACACATTTCAGATTAAAAAAAATCAGACACACCAAAATGTAAGACATTGTTAAGCCTATTACTTTATGCCATGCCAGATTCTATGACTATTTTTATGGCGATTCATCTTTAATTATAAAGTATAGAACTACATTTTTAGTAGACTACATTTGTCATTTTGTTCTAAAAACTTAAAATAAATGTATTTATTTTTATGAGTACAATACTCATACTTCTGTTCCATGTTATTTATGTGATCTAAACCTAAGTGTCCCACTTTCAAATGACACTGGGAATGTACCACTAATGTAACAGTAGGGATGCTATGAAATCTATTGGCAAGTTGTATCGCATCTCATAAAAGTCGGAGATGTACTTGAAGGTGAGGGTCTGGCCGCAGAAGTAGGTGGGGGAGTTGGAGTACAGCACACCCTCGTGACCTGGCGACGAGTCACTGCGCATGGTGATGTTTTTCCTACTGCTTAAAATGTAACCATCCACACCTGCACGCCACTCTGTAAAGACACAGTAAATCAGGCTCTTAAGCTTATATAATGTCTGAGAAGTTTGCATAGTTGTTTCTAAATATTTACCGTGGGGTGCGAGGGTGGTGTAACCAGTCTGTGGGATGCTCCACGGACTCCACTCGGTTCGTCCCTCTCCTCTGGCACACACGCGGAACAGGTGGTCCATATGCGGGTCAAGCTGAAGCACCAGGAACTCTGTGTCTTTACCGATGTACGCGTCCTCATACTGAGAAGAGTTACCACGGCGATACTGCAACCGGTAGTCCTGAGGGGTAAAATCATCATCCACCTACAAACAAACGACAGGGGCTGAAGATCAACCAACTTTAAACTGAGAAGTATTAGACTTCACAAGAATATTAGGACAGCTTTATAAAAAACATATTTTTTTAAAGTATGAATGATCAATCTTCTACAACAGTGTGTTAATAGACAACTACAAAACATGAACATTGCGTGTTTTACAGGGAGAGTTTGGCCCACCTTGCACCAGCGCACCAGCACACCACCCGGTCTCTCCACCAGCTCTTCAATCTGGACTGGCGGATAAGAAGCCACGCTGCCGTGTCGAGCCACTTGAGTACGGAACGTGTGCAGCAAAGAGTCATCCAGCTGCGCAGACAGACAGGGCACATCCACCAGTACAGGTACCTCAGGCAGGCTGAGGACACACAAAGGTGACATATTCACACATAACACAAATGAAATGTGACAACATGACAATCCAAGCTCTTCTCCATTCAGTGCCTCCACAGTCTTGTTAGGTGACAAGTTTGTGTGCTCCCCACCTGTCTAACTGGATCTGCAGGGCTTTCTTAGTGAAGCTACCCAGCTTTTCCTCCTTCTCATTTATACCGCAGCGGATGGCAGCCTCCCCTGCAGGGACAGTCACACAGCCGGATTGTTATGTTCGTGCTTACAGTGTTGCAGAATGATTGTACAAATGGAAAATAGACCGAATTAAAAGCAGTTGATCTCTACGGGAAAGTAAAGCGATTGCAAAGTCCTTCTGAACTAAATCAACTGATCTCAAAGGAAATTTACAGTTGAAGGTTCATGTAAGTCAGTTTGTTAGTTCATGTAAACCTTTAATCTGCTAAAGATTTACTTTCTGCAAATTATTTACATAGCAGGGGACCGAACACTTAGTACTAATACACAATAGTACAGATTTGTAGTTGCCCTGTAAATCATTTCAGTGGCCCAGATTTTCACTGGTAAAAGCAGTAGGTATTAGGGTTCAGGGTACGAAATTTAGCGGCATCTAGTGGTGAGGTTGCGTATTGCGTACTGTAGAGCAGTTTGTCTACTGTAGAAACAACATGGCGAATTCCATGCAAGGGGACCTGAGATGTAAAAAATGATAAGAACATATCGCTTCATTATGTAAGGTCTTTATACACCTCTGAAGACATAGCTATGTATATTAAATTGCATTTCTGTCAATAGATCATCCAAAATATTACACATTGAACCTTCACACCATACAATAACAAAATCATTTTATAGCATTAATCTTGGGTAGTGTGTTCGTGTAAAACTGTACTTGCTTATTGTTCATTCATGTTAATTCACAATGAACTTACTGTGACACCGTGTCTACACCGGATGCGGCGAGGCAACAAGAGACAATAGAATGCATTAGAACTCATTATAATAAAACATTTTGTCCACACCGGACACGGTGCGGTGCGACAATCCCACTAGAACAAGCCGTGCGTCGCTCGCACATTGTGAGAATTCACTAATGGTAACAAAAGCGTATTTTAATAGTAAAAATGTATTATTTTAAAAGACTATTCTGTATTAATGGAATTGAATAAAATCTAACTGTCCAGCCTTTCAATCATTTTTTTACCACTGATATAGTCTCTCAAGCTGACATATAACAGAACTCTGTCAGCCACTGACTATTCTTCAACAAGGAATCACAAGCCTAAATCTAATTTTTGAGTCCAATAAATACTCTCAAAACAAATTAGGGTCTTTATTTACTTTAAATTCCACACAATGAGATTATTTTAAGAGCTTGTCTCATTGTAGCTGAAGAATCACTGCAGATCATTCTAGTGGATGACCTTTAGTTCCACTGCTGTGGCTTTGAGCTCAGACACACTCACCCTCTCTGAGCAGTTCATCGGCTGTGCTGATTCCATGCTCAATGAGCTTCTGGCAGTCGTCTAAGGGGCTGACGCTCTCCAGCTCGATGCTGTCGACCTCCTGGAGCAGAATGTTCAGCCTCTCAGTCAGTAGCCGGCTCACAGTCGTCTGCAGATCCTGAAAGTGCCGTTGCAGAGTCTCGCGCGTCTGGCTGGCACTGCCCCGTACCTACACATGGCACAAATGTGCAAAAGAGAGGTATAAATCCTGCAACTGACGTGTATCTTGTGAAGTAACCTAAAAAAAATAGTAGGTTCCAATCGGGTTTGCTTTAACTGTGTTCATTCATGTGTTAAGTTCATGGGTGGTTTAAACATTTACATGATATAAATGTATCAGGTAATTTATATTAAAGGAGTCATATGACACGGCTAAAACGAATATTATCGTTTGTTTTAGATGTAATGAAATGTGTATACACGATTTAAGGTTTAAAAACGCTGTATTTTCCACATAACGTGCATGTTTGTGTCTCCTCTTTGTCCCGCCTCTCTGAAACGTGCAGATTTTTTACAAAGCTCATCGCTCTGAAAAGCGAGGTGTGCTATGATTGGCCAGTTAACCAGTGCGTAGTGATTGGTGGAATACTGCAAGCGTGTGACGGAAATGTAACGCCTCTTACCATATTCGGAACATCAGGTTCCAAAGCAATTGTACTGACAGGTACGCCCACCTTACTTGTGTATACATTTGGGTGGTCTTAGTCAACTCATACCACGAACTGACGAAAATTTGTGGAGGTGTGGTTACACAAGGTGTTTCAATTTTGCAATTTAACGTGTCTAATACATGCATGAGCAACTTATAAACACACCGAAGACAAAGAAAAACACGTGTTCACGCCATTTGACCCCTTTAAGCACTTCAATGCCATAAACCACAGACTGAGACAGATTTACGTTTATGTAAAAACTCACAAGTGTTACAACTGTAAATCAAATATTGTATGTCCTAAAAAATGTTACATAAGTGTTACATAAATCAAAAAGTAACTTAACACAACTGGAGTTTGGCATTTTAAGGCCCATGCAGGCACATTTACATGAACAAGACAGTAGATGATGTGTAAGACTAAAAGCGGATGTGGTTACAAGTAGATGGAACTTTTCATTTTACTTGATGCATGTTTCAGAGTAACTGCTTCACCTTCAGCAAAATGGAGCCAAGAGTGACAGGAAGTCTAGCGGTTTACAATGCAAAAAAAAATACAGTTCCTCTTGCCTTGTGAACATGAAACTCGGGTTTGTAAAAAGGGTAATGGCTCTTAAAGGCTCTTCAGTGCCACATCAGAATAATCTGACATGAGCAAAGATTAAAATTCACTGAATGAAATACATAAAAAAATTAAGTTGAAGATTCTGTAAAATCACTAGAGCCCTTTTCTATCAACACAAAAATTGATGTGAACTATTACCTCACACTGACAAACAATATAATACAGGCAAACATACTCTACATTCTGAGAATCCGTTGAGTCACATTTTTGGAACGAGGAACATTTTAGGCCCTTATAATCAGCGAAACGTGCCGCTGCCTCGAGCAAAAGCATGTTGACAGATATGTGCATATACTTGCACAGAGCAGAAACATGGAAAATGGGTCGTCATGACGATTGACGACACTGCCGACCAGCAGCGTGGTACTCGACAGACTGTTTTTGCAGTGTGTAGGTAGGTGATAAGGCTCCAGGAAGTGAGAAGACAGTCTAAAATAACACAGATAAAGTGGACCAGGATAAATGCACGAAGACCAAAAGAGACGTTTGTTAAGAGTGTGTTATTAATCACGCCTGTTGGAAAGTTCCAGACAGTGCTTTGTTTGCGGCTGATGCAGGAAATGCTTCTGTCCATAGACGTGCAATATTCCTCATTCGCCTCAACTCTTATCGTGATCGATCTGAATACTTTGAGCCAGGACTGAATCTCTCGGCTAAATATTGTTATTCGTGACAATGAGCTGAGAGGGGTGTGTAGAGGGTGGAGGCAGGATCTCTGGGGCTCGGCTGGTTTGGGGGGCGATTGGAAGCGTAAACTCCCCATCACAGGATGTTTAGACGTAGGACCTGGATCTCTGGGATCATAAGGTCATGCAAACCTACAGATTTAGAACACATTACTTGTTGTAGACTGGAGACACCTATATAACTTGAAGGTGACAGGCTGTGGCAAACAAAGCCATCTTGTAGGTTTTAGGGAAGCCTCAGCGGCTACGAAGAAGTGTAAAATGTAAAGAGGAAGTGGACAAGAAACGTTTTAAGAGACGACATCAAGCTAACAAAGGATGGCTGCATGGTATGACCAAAAACTTACAGCTGAGGAAAAAAATAAGAGACCATTTTCAGTTTTGGGGAATTTACTATTTAGAGGTATGTGTTTAGGTAACATCATTATTTTTGTTTTATTCTGTGACCTACATACAATATTTCTCCCAAATTTCAAACAAAAATATTGTTTCTATTTGCATTTATTTGCAGAAAATGAAAAGAGAAGATGCTCTGTATTTTTTTCAGACCTCAAATACTGCAAAGAAAACAAGTTCATATTCACTTTTAAGGAATGTATTTAGGATTTTTTTTTTAAAAACAGTTTTTATGTGTCTTGTCGTGCTGCCAGTCTTTCACATTGCGGTTGGATGACTTTATGTCACTCCTTGATTTTGTTGAAATTCTGGACTGGAATGGCCACAAAACAACTTGAAATGTTGATTTGAAATTAAAATTTGGAATGGTCTCTTTTTTCTGTGGCTGTATATTCTGGTAATGATAATATAAGAATGTTATAAATAATAATATTTATATAATAATATAATAATAATCATGGCATACAGCTGTAACTATAACCATCCCTCTTTTCTGTTTAAATTCATTGAACACTTGGATCGTCATACACAGGGGCCTTTACAAAGACAAGAAATAACACAGGAAGTAAATGGTCACAGGGTCCATGTGTAGCTCATGCGTTGACCTATACACACGACTGTGTCTCTGTGCTGAGCGTAACGGAGCGTGGCATGTGATATAATCATATCAGATGGGATGCACATATGGGATCTTGCTTAGACGGCTGCACACGCTGTGAGGTTAATCACAGAGCACCGTAGGGTGTCGCAAAATCACTCGTCAATGATCTTAAACTGGAGGAGTTTGGTTAAATCCTCCATCCCGTGAGCTTAAACATTCTCCGAGTTAACTGTCTCTTACGAAGAGCAGGAAATAACAACCTTGTTTACACTCTGAACAAGGCATTCTGGGAAATGGGGGGGAAGGAGGAAGTTGGGTAAGATGCCAGAAGCAGGAGTATGCCGATAGCAGCGAGCAGCTTTGCATCCTTCAGCCACCCCGGGAGACACGCAGCATGATTCAGCCCTTCTGTGCTGACCAACAGGCTTCCTGGCACCGAGGGCCGACTCACTTCACCAAGACGGCAGAAGCATCACATTTGCGCTCTCGAAAACACCCACATATGCCACTTAATTTGGTTACTGTAGAGCTGAATGGGTCTTTATTGTTGCACTGTTGGTGAGTTTGAGGATATTGTTTGGGTGATGCTGCATGCGATCAATAGTAATATCATTTTGTCAGAATGGGTTTGGTATGATGGTAATGCTGCCCGTAAACAAAATGTGACACAATGTCAAGCTGGATGGCTCCACATATCTCAATGGTTCAAAATCCTACTAGAATAACTGTTAACGTTACACACCATCTGACAGGCTGAGTTGTGTCATGTGTAGCACCTTAGGTGTGGATAGACAAACTGCTTGACACTGAAAATAATTCTGTGTCAGTACAGAGATTCACAGCAATACCTGTTTGCGTGCTTGGCTGAGTCCATGCAGTCTCTGCTGTAGCTCGCTCCTGTAGTTCTGGGCTGCTTCGATGCTCTCCTTTGCCTCCTGCAGCAATGCCTCCGCCTCTATTGACATCCTTGTGGCCTCTACCAAAGCACAAATATCAAGGTAAAGTGTAGGAAAACATTTCCATTGATGGAGATAACAAACTTCGTCTTGGATTTCTCATCTGTGACGTTACAACACTTCAGGGACAACAACCGAAGCCATAACACACCCACTTAGGAAAATGGCACGATAACAACGCTCAAATAATAATAACAGGAGCATGAAATTCCATACATCAAAACCATAGCCTGTTCCTGAGGGTCAGTGATCATAAGAAAAAAATCCTCAACCACGTCATTTCCATCCGTGTTTTGAATCATAACAACACGTTCACGGGCTTATCTGTTGATTTCACCATTCTGAGCTCATACTGCAGTCGCATGTAGTTATGACTAAAAGCCTCAGCCAATATACAGCAAGGTAGCCTTGAGAAACCACATCCATGTCATCTATCACATCCGCACAAATATCACAGGAGTCACGAAAATGATTTACTGCAGGCTACGTTCTGCTTCATGAGCTGTGTGTTATGAATTCATACAGCTGGAGGTATCTCAATAGCAAGAGAAGAACAGTTTCATAGTATGGCACGGTATTATTGCAGTTTTTCCTCAATATTAAGTATTTATATGAATAGAATGAATATATACGGCCGCGGACAAAATTAGGAGACCATTTCAAAATTATTTTCAGTTTTTCAAAATGTAATAGTTATAGGTATGCGTTTAGGTAAAATGATCGTTTTTGTTTCATTCTGTGAACTACTAACAATATAATTTCCCCAAATTTCAAAAAAAAAATATTGTTTCTATTTGCATTTTTTTTCAAAAACTGATCAAAACAGGTCAAAATAAAAAAAAAGATGCTCTGTATTTTTTCCAGACCCCAAATACTGCAAAGAAAACAAGTTCATATTCACTTTTAAGTAATACAACAGTAATATTTGCACATGTATTTAGGAAAAGTAGAAAATATATATTTTATGGGATAACCTCACATTTTCTGAGACACATCATTTTGCAAATACAAAAGAAAAACGAAAATGTATGATCCAGTGGAAAATACGTTGATAAACATGTATATCATATTGAGAAAAATTGCAATAATACAGTGTATTCTGTTTTATTTATTCTTTCATAATTACATCTACTTCTGTTTCCGTCCATATGAAGCTGCTTAGCAACAGTGCAAAACTGTGAAAAGCGCGAAATAAATACATCTGAATTGAAATATCTGTTGTATCTTTATTATCGTATTCACGTCTAGCATGCTACAGTGAAACCACTTCCCTTAAAGGTCGAAATGAAAGTAATCACATTTCTTTCATCTGCCCATGTTGTTTGAATTCACAACATGACCGAACTTATCCATACGGACTACCCTGAACAAAACTACACCTCATCCAATAGTTCCTGTAGAACATTGGTACCATTGTACAGGAAAGGACAAAAGCTGCCTAGCTGTTTATTTGTGTAAGTGAAAATGGATACAGGACAGGTGGATCGAATAGAGAATGAAGCTATGCAGCTCTCATGAGAACGCTTTCATCCCCACACCTGTGAGACTCAAAACATGTCAAATTTTAACTTGTGACAACAGGTGTGTAAACTTGGAACCAAATTTTCAATTATTAAAATAATAGTATGAGCTGTAAGAGCTTCAAATTTAGCAGATTTTGACATTCAACATGAAAATTGATCAAAGGGAAGGGAGGGCGTCTCCAAAATCTAATCCATGGTTTAGCAACAGGGACTCCAGATTGTGAGGGTTAGTAATCTAGGCAAAGAGCATTAAAACAAGCAATTATATTATCCGTTTCTGGTCGAGACTGATCCTTTCCCACAATGAATACATCAGGGAGCACAGCACAGGACTGGCTGACATTCAGAGGGAGGTGACCTAGATTTACTGACAAAATAATACATCTCCTGCCAACATTGGGACATAACTGATCAGAAAAAAGCACTGCTTCACAAACTGTGACCACCCATTTATGGATCTACATTTTAAGGGCCCTCTTCTCATGATGTAGACTAAATATGAATTAAACAAATACACACGTGTTTATAAACTGGCATACATTTCTAATAGTTGCTGCCCATCAGCTTTACAGTATCTTAAATAAAAGGGTACAACCTTTTTGTCCAGTCTCAGCACTATAGACGAGATAAATAAAGCACAATACACTAATTCTCTATGGGCAACACGAATGCATCATACACAACACCCAACATGTTCATACATGTACAAAACGAGGAAACAGGGGCGACAAAGAAACAAAGAAAGAAAAAGAAACAAAGACATAAACCCCGCATCATAAACTCCACAGCAAAGACACAAATTAAAATATTCTGCATGTATATCAAGAATTTAACAAGGCTCTTCTACAGTATGATCTTCAAACTGCTTCACCCATAAACATCATCATAAAGAGTCAGAACTTGCAGTTAAACACAACAATATACACGGCAAAAGCACCACGAAGTGTTTGTAAGCCATTTTTGCAATCTTACCTTATGGGAGCCTGTCTTGTGTCATATTAACTTCTGCGGCGGAGTTCCGCCATTGACGCTCTGGCAATAGTAAGCGCTGCGGGCGAATATTTTCAGTTTGATACAACCCTGTCAGCCAATCAAATGACGGATCACTATGTTTTCCTACTGTCTGCTGTCATTGCCAGCCAATCGGATAACGCAACGCTACTGGACTCCCGCCCTGTTTTTTGTTAAAAACCCCATGCGCATGAAGGAAGCGTATGGCAGACAAAAGCTAAACTTTCACACTGTAATAACAAAATAAAAGTTGTTATCTAGCATATAAATTCATAAACTCAAAGCACTGCCAAAATCCCCAAAAGAATGATTTACAACCGATGATTTTATAATGCGGAATTAATCGTGAGAGTCATTTAGTACATTATTGTCCAATGGGATATATGATGTAATAATTAGCCAACTTGCTTTTATAACTATAGAAATAGTGGATTAATTTTCTCTACTTAAAACTAAACCATCGGTACTTTAAAGCGTTCTGAAATGATCAATATATTTTAAGGGGGACATCAATAGCATTTACTTTCACCTACTACGTGATGTTGATATACTGTGCCTACAGCAATTTTCTTGTTGCCTTTGGTTATGAGAAGCTGAGTAAAACTTTATGAAAACTTTAATTTATCAATGGACTATAACGGATATATCCATCCATCATCCACCCGTTCTCTATATCAATAATCCATAGTGGGTTATTTCACTATAATGTATTTGAATTACGACTATTAAATTGTTAATCTAACTGTGCGGACAGTTTAAAACATTAAAGACTTGTTATACTTATGAGGAACTGTAAGAATAGCATGTAACGCAAAAAATGTATGGTAGGTTGTGGTAGCCGCAAAACAATCTGTTTAAGAAAGAAGCGCTACACGAAGTACTACACCAAGAGGTCTGTCTCCACCCATTCATGCATTCTCAGGTGCAATGTGAGTAGCGAACACTAGAGGTCAGTATCTGCAGGATGAACAGTCCATGATGACGAGCGTTAAATATGCTTTTGCAAGTCACCACCGGGTGGCGCTAAATCACATTGCAGGAAAATATGCGCAATGTTGATGGTGGACGGTGATGATTTGTATGGTGATATTGATGGAAGCAGGCCAGTAAAAAGATGAACTGAAGTGCATCACGATAGCTTTTGTTTTACGTTAAAGTAAGATCTAAATATTTGGGTCAAATGTTCATGGAAATTGGTTAGCCACTGATAGTGTACTGAAATGTTTGTTATTAATAGCTAAAGAGAAAAACAAGTTGTGCCAGCAGCCAGGGGCAGGTAAGTCCCAATGAACAGTGCTTGCTTACCAATGCAGTTTCCAAAACCTGCTGTTTTTTAAGAGATGGAAGGAGCTGTGAATAGCACACATCTGGAAAGAGGGTTTAGATTGACTCACAATTTGAGTCAAAGAAACCCTATGTAGTCAAGAAAATAGTCTGGCTAAGCGAACAGTTTTGTTTTGTAGGCACCATGTTGCCACGCTCTTTTTGTAGCTTATTATGTAATCTCCAGACTTATTCATACCGAAGAACTAGTGTCACCTGATGCTTAGAGATAGGAAAACATAATAACAAGTGTCATCTACTATCATGTCTAAGTTTCAACTGTTAATTTGTATTGAATGAAACGTCTAAATACAAACGCCACGAATAGTGGCAGCAGCAGCAGTGGCCGTGCTGCTTCCCATAGTGCACAGGTGAGATCTGTCTTGCGACAGTCCATCTTCGTTGGATGGTAAAAACAACGAATGTCCATCGTATTCAGAGTTACCGAATTGTATTCTAGCAGCATGTGGCTGTCAGCACTGAAATGGGGGGTGTTGCTAAACTCAGGGACCGCCCTCTGGATGAAGCGGAGCCATTTACCACAGCAATGTTGTCAGCCCAATCCACGGCAGGGGTAATGCACATTGCACACTTCTTGTGTAAATTCATCACAGGACAGAAAAAACAGCGCGAGTACTACGCGCACGGAGCTATGGCATCACCGACTGACGTCTCTTCGGTACAGCCTCGCGGACCCCAGGTAAATGCGCATACGGGAATTTAAAGCAAAACCGAATTTTTAGTATTTTTTTGCAACCCAAGCCGCTCACGCCATCAAAACGTGATCCATCCGATAATGATTTTCTAGAAGGGACCCATCACCGTTTGGCTATCACGCATCGGACTGATAACCCGATTCACCCCTAATGTGTTTATGAATGCGGCGCAGTCGATCTCGGCTGTAAAGCTAAACCAATCACTTGACGGCTCCACGAAATCGGAATAAAAACATCTGTGATTCATATAGGAACCAGCTGAACCAGCTCCATAGAACAAGAGCATCCTTCCGCCAGTGTGCATTATCATCATCATCATCATCGCGCCCTGCAGCTCCATCGCAAGAGGGAGGATCCGCAGAGGAGCTCTCTGGGCAACACTACACGCACATTCAGAGGATGCTTTGGATGTAAAAATAAATAACGATGGGGAAAGATCAGGAATTACTTCAAGCGGTGAAGACCGAGGACCTGATGACGGTGCAGAAGCTCCTGCAGAGGCCCAAGCCTGGGAAAGCAAGTAGGTGTTTTTAAAATCATTGCATCTTGGTGGGAAGTAAGATCGTGAGTGGTTGGATCACTTTCTGGTGAGACTGAGCACAGCTGAAGAAAGCCCTACCCTTTAATGAATGCTGGAGATGTTTACTGGATTCACTCGAGCTCTTGGTTTTGATAGGAGAGAGTTCCCAGTGGTCCAGAGATTCACATTATTATAGAGCTCGAATGATTTATATGATCGGCGCATCTGCATGGGTTCACGCCGTTCTTTACTGCGAGGGCATCCATCATGTCTTGCATCCCTTATACTAGCTTCCTTTCCCAGCTGGAAAATGTGCATCTATTCTGACCTCAATAAATTGCCATTTACATTTGTTAGTGAATGCTTTTTTGTGTGAATTGTGAAAATGAGGTAATACAATGAATATTTGGGGTTGATTTGGTAGGCAATATCTTGCCTTTGGCAGAAGCCTCTATACACATACCTCATACTGAAATTTTTGTAATGTTTAGTCAATCGAAACGTCTATAGATGCACATTGTGAGTATCATCATGTGCAATCCCATGTTAAACATAATTCCCACAGAATACACGATTTCCTCAGCAGGTCCAAGCCGTCTTCTGCAAGCCGTGTGAATGTTCTAGCAGATGCACACCTGGATTGAGCTTCTCATCTCTGTTGTCTTTGCATGGCCAGATCCATCTCCTTCACCACATCTGTGACATTTTCAACAGTGTCTCCTGCACAGCAGCTCGGCTGCGATAGATTTTCTTTGTCTTACATGTGCCGAGCGTATCTGGATTAGAATAACCCCCGGGGCTCGAGGCAGAGAGCAACGGCCATGATGTCGCTCATCTGAGCGTCAGGCTCTGTCTCGACACTCCATCTCTCATCCTCTGCCTGTTCTCTGGTGTGGCAGCGATGCACTCCTGCTCAGCTAAACACCGGCCCCCTGTAATGATGGGGTGAGCGAGCATGAGGTGCATTCACATCACTGCACTTTTACAATGGGAGAAACGGGAACGAGCTGCCAATGAGCTTCATCACTTGGCTTACTGCCACCGAAGCAACATGTAGATGTGGGCTGTAAGCGATGACAGCTTTGTGTCATTACATCAAGTGGGGTTATGTCAGTGGTTGCGTGGCTATGATATACATTCTTGCATACTATATATTTGAACATTTTGTCATTTATGGTTTGTTGGTGCAGGTCATGAATGATTATTGTAATTAGGATTTTGGAGGGTTAAGTATGTGCCGTTTCAACCAGCCGGCTTATTGAGTAAGCACAGTGGTCATAAAGCTCTACGGACAAATAAAATGTTTTTTCACACACAAACAACGAATCAGCTTCTTCAGTTTGTTAGGTTTAATGTCAAGCTCCACCTCTGTATTGGAAACACAAAGCTACCCAGAAGCCAATTAGTTCCAGTCAAAGCAACTGCAGTCTCCTGTTTGACAGTGATCGGTTACGCCGGACGTTAACTGGGCTTTGTAACAAAGTTTTGGTCAATTGATTGAAATTCTCTACCTGCATTTGTTTTTACAAAAACAATGTTCTGAGATACTATTGATTGCTATAGCTTTGAACATCTATAAGCAAGCTGAGGACGTATTTTGTTCTGTATACTTACACAGTGTCCTCTGTTACTGATGCCTAAACATGAAATTGCTCAGATTTAGTCCTGGTTTAGTCTGTACATGATGTGATGAGGTGTTGAAAAAGCATCACAAAACATTCATAAAAAAATCTGAAGAAGCCACTTCCAGGGCTCATATTTACACTCACTGCCAGTCAATATTAAGATAGTGGCCTGGAGTCCTGCAGCTAATCCAAGTAATCATTATTTCCAATGCTTAGCTTGATGATTGAATTACAGTGCAGATGGCTTTGAGTGAGCCACAGTAGTGAGAGAGGGAAGACAGAGACCTCGTGTCGGTTTTGTTGAACTTAGTTGGGCACCATTGATAGAATTCATCTTATTGATGTCTCTTGTGCAGATATCCCGTGTTGAGGGCTTTGTTTTTCAGAAGGGTTGCACATGCATCTCTGTTCGTTTAACCGAGGCCTCTACACAGAGGTGTGAGTGTGTGTATAAATCTGGAGGGAGAGTGAATTGGAAAGAGTATTTCCAGACGATATCTGTGCAGCATTTGGCATATATTTCCGCAATTCAGCACGTTCTTTTGCACCTTTCCTGCAAGCATTCGCTACTTGAAAAACATCTGGAAAACAGTATATCCTATAGTGGTATATTGCTGATTAGTTTAATAAGAGGATGAACATTGTTAAGCATGACTCGACATACTGATGAAGATATGACGGGATGGGTTATTCATTCCCCACCTCTGCAACCTGTTCGCATATCCCAGCAGCAATTAGAGATGAGCTATTTTGGCGGAGGAAACATATGGGGTCCCTAGGTAAAAGAATCGTTGAAAGCCTTGCTCACTATGGTTTCCTCGGGTGTCTGTGTCTGGTGAAAAAGGGACGCTCTGGGTCAAAAGTGCATGGATTTATGACTGGCCTTACCAAAGTTATACTGTTGAAATTGGTTTGTTGGGAGGCGATTGAGGGAGATTTCTGTGTATATATTCTCTCTCTGTCTCTCTCTCTCTCTTCAATAGAAATCTGCAAAACCTGCCTAACTAATGATGTGCTCTTAAATATCCAGTGGTTGAAGTCTTAAAATCTGTATTATAAATCATATTGTGCATTGTATTTGGTAACACCAGTAAATGCATTTTCTAACATGAACAAACTATGAGAAGTATATTTTTCAGCATTTTTCAATACAATTGTTCATGTTTGTTCATAGTGCAAGAACTAATGTTAACGGTTACAACTTTTGATTTAAAAAATATTAGTATCAAATGTTGTAATTAACATAAACTAAGATTAAACATTTTGTAGAAGTAGTGTTCTGTTCATATTTAGCTGATGCATAATTGTTACAAGTTCTGAGCTGAACATATTCTTTTTCTTCATAGTTATCTTCACTTATCATTTCAAACCTGTATGACTTTCTTTCTTTTGCAGAACACAAAAGAAGATATTTTAAAAGACTGTTGGTAACCTACCAACGGCGGTGCCCATTGACTTGCATTGGTTTTGTGTCAATACAATAGACGTTAATGGGTACAGCTGTTGTTCGATTACCAACCTTTTTCAAAATATCTTCTTTTGTGTTCTGCAGAATAAGGAAAGACATGCAGGTTTGAAATGACAAGAGAGTGAGTAAATGATGATAGAATGTTCATTTTTGGGTGAACTATTACTTTAAATAAAATGTTACTTGAATTTAGATCCTAATAAATCCTACTTTTGAGTTTGAGTTTAAATGGTCGAAAACAATATCAAATTCAGATTTTAGTCATCAACACCATGTGCAATAATGAATTTGCTAAGAAAATGTCAAGCACCCATTGTCAACTAGTCCTTCCTTTGTCCTGTTTTGGCTTTGGTTCCCTGGGGCATTTACAACACATGACCTTAATCTGGGGACCTGACCCACATAATCCTGGAGGTAGAGGAGAAGGCAGAATTCTTAAGCACATTAACTGTTGATGATTTCTCCTTGGCACGATCATGAATTATTTACACACACTTCTAAATGCACTTATCACTTTGATCAGACCATCTAGCACACTACACATTAAACCTGTTTTTGTTGATAATGCAACCTTAAATGGATCATTGTTAATTTGTAAATTACTTACCACATTGTATTTGAAAATGTATATTAAAAATAGCAACCTGAAAGGTTGGAAATATAAAAACAACCATGTAGGTCTAAATGTCTTGTCTATGCAACCTTGTGGCATTGTGAAGATGAATGAGAGGTGTGATGTGAAGAGAAACAGGGTATGAGGGCTGACAGCTGTTATGTAAGCTCACACAATGGAATCGTGGGTACAGTGGTGGTGGGTGGACGGAGAGAGGAAGGCTGGAAGTGGACTGTGTTTGACATTCTTTAAAATGCTACAGTGCTATAAAGCAGGGGTGTTCAAACTTTATGATGCCAAGGACACCAAAATATGATTCATCTTTTGTGAGGGACCCCCTTTTCTAAAATATATATCAATCTATATATTTGTGTAAACAAACGATTCACATTTGTTAGATAAATAGTGAATAGGATATTATAAAGACCACACATTGTTTATAAACCTAAATAGCCGGCAACAATTTCACTTTGAGTCCAAAAAAACTAACTGTAATGAGAAAAACTTACTAGAAAAAAACTCACTAAAAAGATTCAAATATAAACAATTCTTGAAACTATCCATATAAAAAAAAGCAGATAAACACTGAACTTTTATCATTTTTTGCTTAATCATTTTTCCTAGAATATTTCTGGGGGACCCCTTGCTACCTTCTGGAGGCCCCCTGGGGGTCCCCGGACCCCAGTTTGAAAACCCCTGCTATAAAGAACATTGCCTGAAAACATGCATAATATCTTAATTGAATTTTCTTAATGACAACTTTTAATGTCTTGTAGAACACGTGGTAAAAAAATAGTGCCTTTTCATAATGTATACCAGTGTTTCCTAATCTTTTTTCTCCTGTGTGTACCTCTAATGTTAAAATAAGTCAGGTCATCACCACAGAATAGATGTAATACAATAAGAAATCACTTAGCTGTGCCCTTGCAAGTCTGCGCTTATTTCTTTATGAGTATTCCTGTGTGAAATACTTCTACTAATCCTTTGGGAAGTGCACATGGACACATACACTTTATTATCACCATGGTTTTCTAAAGCCACAACAAGAGACATTCTCATCATAATCCTTATGGCAAATAAACAGATTTAATGAGTGTCTCACAAAGATTGACTCAGTAAGCCTAATTCTACTGGAGAGGAGGAATGTTGAGATATTTTGAGAAGGTATAGATGCTGGACCGATGTGAGCAGACTGACAGGCAGCTGTGTAAAGAATTGAAGCTCTCCACTCAGACTGTGTGCAGATGCCTCCATCTGGAGACCGTACCTGCCAGACTGCAGCAGAAAGACAGATGAGATCCAACAAACCCAATTTTGTCTAATCCTATCCTCGTGGGCATGAAGAAAGTTCCAGTTTGGATTGTAGATAGAGATCTTGGTGGATGTGCTCATATCAGAGGTCCGGACACATAAGCTTCTGCAATAAAATATGAACAACAACGTATTACTGTATCGCACATCTTGGATCAGTTAGTTAAGGAATTGGAGTTCGTGTTACAACTTATACGGTAAAAAAGGCTATCGTCATTTAGGAATCTTTGCAAATTTGAGCACAATTTGAGACATCGTTGTGATATCTTATAAAATTCACCTGTTATAGTAACATTCCCAGGAGTACAATGTGAGAAGCAGGAGACTCAAAACAAAATACTTTTATTTTATTAGAAAAAGCTATTTAAATACTAAAGAGGTGCCACGGGATTCATTTTTTCTATGGAAATTGTGTATACAGAGGTTACAGTAGGTCATTCTGTATGCTTTTGCCATAGAGTATTGCATTATAAGAGATGGACAACATACTGTATTATTTGTACTAGAATGTTTAGTACAGGTTGGGTTATGCAAAGAGCATCATAATTCTCCCACAGAATGTCAGACATACTGTCAAAACAGACTGCCTCACGTTCACCAAAAGAAGCGTCTCAGTCATTTCTGCTTTTTATGATTTTTCTCTTAAACGGCCCTTTTCTCCCTCTCTCACTGGATCCAAGCGTGTGTTTCTCCGCCAGGGTCCCGGGCTGTTAAGGAAATGGACGCACCCCCTACCCCCCTTTTCCTGACATTAATCTTCTCCTCAGTGTAGCTCAAAGTTATTACAATCTAGTCCGTGAATTAATTCGTCCACTCATGCAGGCTTTGAATAAATCATAACTTGCTCATTTTAGTTCTCTCTGTGTTGAAGTCATCACACTTATAGCAAAGGTTTAAACTCTGAACCTATTTCCTTGCATATTCTCTTTTATTGCTTATGAGTTTTCAGGTAGACTCCTGATGATGTCATGAATCACATCCCTATGAAGCAGTAAGCCTTACAATATGCTTTCCCAAGACTTTCCATTTTATCAGTCCTTGCTTAAAATTTAAAAATTTGGTTTAAATTCTGTTCAGATTTTCCTGTAATACTGTACGAAAGCTTTTTGCTTTCTTTTTCCCTTCTTATCTCACCATGTACAGACGATAGAAAATGTTTTCCTGTTATGGTAGATCCGCCCTGTAATATAGTTTTTCTTGTTAGGAAATGCATTTTGGCACTAACTGTAATGTCCCAAAGGACGTATTGGTCCTAATTTAGTTTAAAGTGTTATTCTACTGCCATTGTTTCCATAATAGCTAAAGCGCCCTTAAACTCTTTGATCTCATTTCAAATGAAACAATCATTAGGATGTTTGCATAATGACCATTTACTTCGTGTTGTCTCAGTCTGGACATTGAAGGAGACGGTTACACAGGTCTGAATACATTGTAGGTTTGGATAACTAAGACACAATACCTCCTATCGGGTTGAGAGTGCGTTTAAAATACTGGCTGTAAGTAGATCAACCCGTCAGACTCTACAGCAGTGATGCTGATGAATGCTGTGCATCTCAGCACATCTTCATTTGAAACATTTCAATTCTGTCACAACATTTGCATTGCCAAACAGGATTCAAATCTGCATCTGTTTTTTTATTGGGGATTCATTTTATGGCTATTGATCCATTGTTTACAGTTCTCAGTCTGCATTGCGGGACGAGGCCATTTCTTATCTCCTGTGTGGCAACCATAGCACTGCTCTGATGGTGCACTTTTAAATACTCGGAGAGAGGTTCAAAAGGTCAAGCTGCCTCTCCTGTGTGTGTGTGTGTGTGTTAATGGTGCCCAACAGGGCAGCACAGAGCGGGCAGATGGTTCTTCGGTTTAAAGGTGCCACTCTGCACTATTCAGAGATAGACCATGAGAATGCACATATTTGAAGATTACCTACTGCTTGGTGTCTGCTGTCAAGATTCTCATATATATTTTTGAAATGAGACTTCGTTCATGACCCTGATAAAGTTTAATGCGTTCTGCTTGGGCCAGGATTTCTCCAGACGGCAGCATAAATCAGGAGCTCCTCTTGATAACAGATGTGGTGTCTTAGGTCATCTATTGGATCCCATTTTTTTGCATAAAGAAAATGCTAAATTGAGACACAGCATCCAATTAACTTGTGCTCGTCCCGAGGTTGTCACAATGTAATGTTGACAATACCCTTAACGGTGTTTCAAAGCCAAGAAATGACATCATTTTCTCCTGCTCATTTACAGTTTGACAGATAACGCTTTTATTTTGTCAGATAGTCTCATTGTGTTCATATACACTGACACCAACCTGAGGCCTATATACGTGCTAACCGGGTTCTGGCAGTTTGTATTTTGGCCTACAGAGAGTTAGCTTCACAGTCAACGGCCTTGTTTGCCTAGATGAGAAAGCACACCAATAGCGCCACATGAATATATGATTAGTAAATCGCTGCTAGCTCCTTCCCAACATTAGACTATCAGCATGTGTTATCTCAGCGCAGCTTCAGCTGCTTGCTAAAGTGCAGTGTTGAGCTTAAGTGAAGGCACTTGCACTGCACCTAATAGAAGTTGACTGGGGACGTGGGAGTTCCAGGCTTTTACTTCTTATGACATTTTTTAGCTTCATTCTTAAAGGAGTTCACTTTTAAAATGAAAATGTACTCTTAAATTTACATTTACTCACCCTATTGTCATTTCAAACGTGTATGACTTTCTGTTTTCCCCAGAACACAAAAGAAGATATTTTGAAGAATGTTGTTAACAGCCACTTATTCACTTGCATTGGTTACAATAGAAGTGACTGGGGGCTGTGCTGTTACCAAAATGTTTCAAAATATGTGTTTGTCTTCTGCAGAAGAACACAAAGTACAGCTTTGAAATGACAATAGGGTGAGTGAATGCTGACAGAATTTTCATTTTGAAGGTGAACTACTCCTTTAAACGTGATTCTGTGGTAAATCATCATTCACAGCAAAATAGGATTTCCGTCCAGAGCCTTGCAACCTTTGTGTTCTGCATGGGTCGCTGGTGTTTTCAAGTCTTCATCTGTCTTCTTCATTAACTTAACCAGGCAGAACTCCTCAGTCAACAAGCTTCCAGCTGGTTCACCGGGTAGACCAGCACTAACCAACTAGCCTGAGCCTGCAGCTGGTCTTTACTCAAGAAGGAAATCTTGAATGGTGTGGCCAGGGAAGCCCTCGTGACAGTTATATTTAGAAAGGATAAAAAGAACAGATTGTAGTGTGCTTGATGCGTAAATCTTGAGATTTCTAATAGTTGGTGTCCTGAGGGTGAGATGTGTTCCATAGACCTCCCTGACGAGACGATTCATCAGCTGAGTTTGAGCGTCTGCTGTGCTGATGCAGCGTCATAGCGCTTCATTACATGGATGAGTGGTCTTAATCTATCCTGCCAGTCCTTAAACCACAGAGTCCTCATTACTGCTACTCGACGGGTCCAGCCTCCTCTCTCTAGTTTCTGTTCCGTCAAGACCACCGCTTTAATGTCAGTCCAAAGTGCTGTTTACTCCAATAAAAAATATTGGCTAGATTCCATATTCACTGGCTAACTGTGTTCCTGGAAAATGGGAACAAGTGGTTCTGACCTTCGACCCTGTGAAACCCAATGCAACAAACCCTATCAGAGTCAGGAAAAAGAATCCTGGAGTGTGGAAAAAGTGCTTTGTGTTCCCCTTGAACGAATGGAAAGGAGCTTGAATCTCCCTGCTGGAGAAGATTAAGGCCTGGAAAAGTTTCAAGGGCAGGGTGCCATTCCGGGAGCCATTTTCACGTTTGTAAATCGATTTGATGAATATAGTTTTTCAACTTGTAATTCAAGCTGAATTTGTTTACTGTTTAATGTGCCAGTGTACTTTAAAGGGTTAATTCATAAATAAATAAATAAATGAAAAGGGTGTGTCTATGCATGCATGCGTTTAAAGGTCCAATAGAAAATATAAGAAACAAACTGTAGCATCCATAAGACATGAAGTGTAAAAGCAAAGACTTCATTGTTAAATTTTTCATAAGCAAGAAATGAAGCAGGCACGTTTTTTGTGCAATTCTCAAATATTTTCTTATTAACATCTTAATAATATATTATTATAAATAGGCAGTCTTTGTCAACGATTATACTATAAGAGTATACGCTCACGTTCTTATGTAAGTGAGTAATGTGTTAAACGGCATTAACGAATATTATAAATAGCCTATACTTCTTTTGCGTATATACCTGTATTACGACATCATAATATTTGTGTGTGTGTGTATAGATTTGGCAATGTATGTAAAAGCACTGTGCATTATTTAATAATGAAGGCTAAATATCGGTAAAGTAGGGCAGTTAGACCAGATCATCATTATATCAATATAAATTGACCAAATACATGTAAAAACAACTCTTACCTTTTGAGATTTAAGCCACCCGTGAGGATATTCTGACTCATAGATTATATTTACAACAATAAAGCTGTTCTCATTGACATATTTTCAGTTTCTATTGTCAGTTCTGACTAATAACGCAACATCATCTAACAAATCACCATCAAAAGTGGTGATTTTGGCTATTCTCACACAGCATCCAATATTAATGCAGTTATGTGTGTGCAGTTTTGTTCAAATCTGCAGATTAGCAAAGCCGGCGCAGAGAAATTGTTCCTCTGGAGTTTGTTAAAACATGAATCTTGCCTATTTATGTAAATGTAAACCAGTTGTAGAGCAACCTACTGTGAGAGACAGAGATCAAACAGAGATCTTTGTTTTATTTCCTCTACTTCCTCTCTTTGGCTCCATGACTCCTGCTTCCAGGGTCAGAAATTAACTTATTATAATGCAGATGAATTGAGAAAATTTGCAGGACTTTTGAATGAACCTGTAGTTTGCATTATTTATTATTAATTATTTATTAAAATTACATTTTGTTCCTTTCTGACGGTGTTGTATATAGCTATCATCCAGGTCTTTGATTTGAATCATGTGTGAGAACACCAAGGGTCAGACACGCAGTCGTTCTTACAATTTTATGCAAACCAAATATAATATTGCAGTATTATTAACACATGAATACAGTTACTGGCTTGCTGGCGAATAACTTAGTTTTAGTAACTTGACAAATATTTTTTCTATACTATATCTAGTGTATCTTCATGTTCTGGAGCATTTACACTTGCTTTTCTTTTTACTCATCATGGTTTGACATCCAATTGGCCTTGTATGTTGTGAACTGATAGCGGGAATTCCTCCCTGGCATTTAACCGCATTACAAATCGCTACAGGAGGTGCCTCCAGATGGTGTGCATCACAATTACTGTATGCACTGGGGGAAATCTGCAGGGGTAAAAATGAAAGAGACAAAATTTTAAGTAGTGCCGCAGGTCCCCCAAGTTCACAGAAGGTTTCATCTTTACCCTGGCAATTTTGTACCTGTTCACACAACGATTGTGTTTATAGAATGACACAATAACTCCAATGACCTGGGTGACTGAGGTTCTTCACAGGCACATCCCCTGGCCTAAAGCATTAGAGTGATTAAGTTTAAAGCAGCCACTTTTGTACCTGTCCTCAAATCAAAAAGAGTCTTCAAAAATGCTGAATGTCCATTTAAATTTGCTCTTCACAGAAAAATATCTCTGCTTTTTGTTTGGCACAAGCTTGTTCGACACTCTGTCCCCAGACTGGTTCCAACACAGTTGCCATTAAGTGGATGCTTTCATTATGACAATAACTTGGATCAGGTTTCCGTACTTACATATCTCGTCAGCTAATGGAATTTATGAATGCTGATGGATGGGCTCTGCTCGGGGTGACCTGGAGTGTTGACGCTTCGCTGACGTTTGTCAACTGCTCTGTAATGGAAACAGAGTGTCAGTATTTTGAAAGAATTCTGACAGATTGCAGATAACAAGCCAAATCCTGATAATGTGCGTATCAGGGTGATATGATCCAGCTGCAAATATAGGCTTGCATGCATAAACATCTTTAAACATGTAGGAATTGTGAAACTAAAATGTAATATTCAATGAAATAAGAAGTGACATGGAGACCCCTTTACAGCATGTAAAAACCTTGCTGCCTTAAAACTTACAAATATTAGTTAACAAATGAATTTCATGCAAACTCATTGTGTTGATTAATATAATCATTGTTGAATTAATTCAAAGGCAGCTGGGTTAATCCATTTTTTTAAGTTAAATCAATTTTTTTTTTTACAGTGGCTTATACATTGCTGCTGTCCTTCTGAAACCTTGTATCTCCACATTTTTTTATAAGTCACCCTTTATATTTGTCACTGGGTTTTCCAAATATCTAACCAATAACAAGTTGACAACATGGGATGTAAACATTTAAAACACAGTGTTTCTTCAAGGTTTTGCAAGGACAGCGCTGATGTGTATGTTGGGAGGCTGGTTGCCTCAGGCCACCAAAAAGACAAATCTGGGATGCGTGTAAAAACAAGTCAGTCATTAATATTCAGAATATGCACTGAAATATTGCTTATTCAGAACACAGATTGTTTAATAAAGCATGGGTCCTTAACTTGACTATAAATTATATGGTAAGATAATTTTAAACAACAGAAACCAGAGGCACTTGTGCACATGCATGTGTACACACACAGTCATCACTAATTTAAAGTTATAATTTAAATTAGTCGAGCATTAGTGCTACAGAGGAGCTGTAATTTACTGGTAAGTAATAGATCTATGAAAGATGTATTAAAGCTTCACTTTACTGAGTTGATTCTGTGATTGTTTGTATAAGAAGACTATGTTGATTTTCCCAATAGGACAATAAAGTATACCTCTCCTTACCTTATTGATACATGACTTGCTGAAGTAAGTAGTATTGGCATTATGTTCATGCTCTGTATCCATTCTAGTTTTTGGTCCCTTGCCACAGTCACATTCAGCTTGCTCACTAAGGCGGCGTTTATACTACTGGGTTTTCCTTTAAAAACGCATAACTCTTGCTACAGTTACGCCTGGCGTTTACACTACTCCAGAGTTTTCGAACGTCAAAAACAGAGACTTTTGGGAACGCTGCATGGTCATGTGACATGCGTTTTCAGTAAACGTAGATTTTTGGGAAATGGCAGTATAAACTAGGATCGTTTTCGTTTTAAAACGCCGTTTTTGTACGACAACGGGCTAATGTAAACACCACCTAAGTGCCCAAAACAGGGACTCTCAGTCAGACAATGAAGACACAACGGTATGGTTTTCCGTTAAGTTGCTTTGAAACATTGTGTATTGTGTTGTGAAAAGTGCTACAGAAATAAAAGTGACTTGACTGTATAGCCAGGCTGTGAAATGTTCAATGTAAACAAACCTAGAGGTCTCAAAGCTTACGAAGTGTAAAGAGAACACAGTTTCAAGGCTATGCCATCATAAGTTATGGAGGTGACTGTTATCCCATATCCACAAGTATCTCTCTGTCTTGAAGGGCTGGTGTAAGAAACATTTGTGCCCACAGACCCAAATAAAATCATCTTAGGGGCCCAAAATGATTCTAGTGTCAAGTCAAAAGAAGTTTGAAGGTGCTGTCTTTAAGGCACTGAACAGAACAGCATTCTGTTCATCAGCACTGGGTCTCATGTTTTCTGTGTTTTCCACCTTCTGTCTGTCGTTTTCTTTATCTCTCAGAGTGAGCTGTGTTCTCAACATATGGCTCCCTGTATTATCATCAGTTCTCTGTGACATTCCTGGGCAGAGATCCTAAACCATCAAGTGCTTTACTTTAACTTTCCTTTTGATGTGCATTCTGTACGTATTAAGTTATTTACTGCAAAACCATTTGGTTCTCAAGAAAGTTCCAACTTTTGAACATGTGGCCACAATTACATGTAGGGTAGCATGTTTTCAAAATGTCTTTTTTTACTAAGCTATTCCGTGAAGTGAAAGCAGTGTTTATTTTGAGTGCAAGAGAATGAGAGAAATAGAAACAGGGACAAGTCTAAATGAAAGTAAAAGTATTTTTCTAGACTACAGAACGATAATGCTACTGATAACACGTTTAGTCAATTTCTTGGCCACCATTGACTGCCATAGTAAGTATTATTAATCAAAAGTGCCCCAGAACTGTTCTCTTTCCTACTTTCTTCAAAATATCTTCTTTTTTGTTCAACAGAACAAATAATTTTTCCTACTATGGTAGTCAATGGTGGCTGCATTTATACAGATTTGGAACAACTTGAGGGTGAGCAATTGAAGCCCGAATTTTCATTTTTGGGTGAACTTTTGGGTTCTTTTAGAGCGGCCTGCCTCTGAATTGGCCTGCCTTGTTTTGTGTGCTGGTGAGATGCCAATGAAGAAAACTGTTTACTTTCCCTACCACCCAGTGCTTGTTTTTTAACCATTTTTATTTGCTTTGTCGTTTTGGTGATAATTGCGGATGGGATTGGTAAATGGTTGTGACCTGTGGTGGTGGTTTAGAATGTATGTTTAAGTAGTCTGGCATGCTGGGCATAGTCATTTTAAGGCACACTTAACATTAAACATCCAATTCCACATACCAGAGAGATCTCAGAGGCAGGTTTATCTGTTTAAACCTTTACAGCTCAAACCTTTCCACAGTAGCGCATTTCAAGTTTTATTTGTAGTTCAGATTTGGTACCACAGGCAGGAGAGCTGCAGTAAACTCCCTAAACACTGATGTCAGTGTACTTTCTGCTGGACTGAAGTAACATTTATGAGATGTAATCTTTACAGGTCACATCAGAGTAACAATCCTCAATAGTGCAACACTGGTCAGTATATTTGGAGCTAATGCTGAGAGTGCTCACATAGAGAGGCTGCATCGAAGTGAAGAGTAAAATTGCTGTGCTGGTTTGGATGCAAGACGACTGTCACCCTGTGATGAACAACTGTGTTTGCCAGGGCAATGCACACATACAGCTGTGTGAGAGAGAGGGAAAAAGAGAGTTGAATAGAATGTAGTAGAAGGAACTAACACAGAATAGAAAATGTGGTTGATAATATATCCTTGTGACTTTGTCCACCCGTCATTGATATTAAACTGCGTCCACAGCACAGTTATAGAAGTGTCTGTCGAGTCTCGACATCCTCTGTCACAGGTTGTTGTCTCATTATTATACAGTAGTTTATTCAGTACAAGAGGGCAGAGTGCTGGCTATTACTGTCACAACTGGCATTTACAATGATGGGGATATTACACTAACTGAGAGTAACACGATGAGAGAGAAATGGTGAGAAAATAACAGGGCAGAAGTGAGACTCGGCGCACAGTGTATGTGCTAACGTTTACTTTGCGATTTCTCTGTTTTTGTTTTTAGCACAGAAGATTCTGTTTCACTCTGCTTTCAATGTTCACGCCGAAAGCGAACTCTACAAGAGCTGTGTATCAGAGCAGTCAATGAGGACTCATTTAGTTACATTATCTAAGGGTACAGGTTATCTGCCAGCTGGACTGGTCGTGTTTTATTTGACCAGAAATGTTGCTCTAAGGAAAAGGAGAGTGTTGTGATGAGGTGGCTTATAAGGAAAAGTCCTCCGGAGGTTTGGAGCACTGTTGCCCACATAGTTTATTCTGTAGCTGTGCTGTTGACACGTGCGATGCTAATGTGCTCTTTATCTGCTATCATTAGGGCGCTGTGTGCCCTCATCCTGAGAGCACGGACTGACAGCTCAGAAATGTTGTGAGAGTCTGTGTCCAGGGTGTCATTCAGAGATAACAAGTAGTAAATTCGTAAACTGTGTATCGATTGCAAGTGAGATAGTGTATTAGCAGTATATGCTGCATTTAATCAATTGTTTAATTTCCTTTTTATCTAACTTTTTATAAGAAACTTATTAACTGTAAAGTATTTTTGAAGGATTTTATTGTAAGTGTAAAAAATCAACACATATAATTTAAGGTGCACTCAGAATATACATTTATGTTGCTCTGGCCCATATGACAGTCATATAACATGTTGGATGGCACCTTTGGTGTGAATACAGCAAATATAACATAAAACCAAAAGTGTCTTATGCCAAGGTAGAAATCTGGTGTTTGAACACAGCCACATTTTATTAATAACATGAACAAAAGTGTAATATAAAAGGTTGGCCGTATAGATAAAGTTTGTAGGGAATGGTTTCATTTGGATACAATTCCTGGGATCTAGCTTTTTAGGTCTTTAATTTTTCTTACCTTACAGAAGTTTTCATGAGGAAAAAATTGCATTTGTCATTTCAATTCACTATCAATTAGGATGAACAACGAAATGTTTCCTTTAGATAAAAAAGTCATTTTTACATTTTTAACCATATGTGATCTGTCAAAGCAAATTACATAGTTGAACATTGAGTAGCCTAATTTGACTTATTTTATTATAATTAAATGAATAATTAAATATAATTACATATCTCTTAAAATCCATGCTTTATAAATGAATGCCTGACTGAGAACAACCTAAATGTGTGCAGTCTCGGAGCTCTTTAGATCTGGGTTAAGAAGCACACAGCACCAGTTATTGTTATAACGACTATATTTTAAATGATGATTATTTGCTCTCATTCAGTGCACTTTTATGTTAATTTTGTCTCTCAGAAATGTCAATACAGAATACGAATAAAATCCATCAAATATTAGTATCCTGTGCACTGCAGCAGGTCTGACATTTACCCAGAGTGTTGTTTGGAGAACGGTCTCTGCTGTGTGATGAGATGTGATGACCCTGTCTTTCTTCTGCTCTCTTTCCTCCTTTCATACTTTCTCTTTTCTTTGCTTGAAGGAGAATAATATGTGCGATATAACGACGAGTTAGTTGCCTGTTTAATCTGATTACACCGACTCTGAATCCTGCACAACATGAATGAGTCGGAGAAATGGAGAAGCTCGGATCAGTGGATCGCTAGACTAAAGAACCCCACCTGCCATGGTCTTTCAGGCCTGAGTGTCCGCTTTACCTTCAAAGACCCTGATGTCTTTGAAGCTTGTGATGTGACTGTGTGAGCCAGCAAGCCGTTTAGTTTATCACGAGCCAAAAAGAACAAAATGAAACCACAGTGAAACCCTAGACACATTGAGAAGAATAGATACTTTTATTTCACACCACACTACAGTTAAATCTTGGCTTCGGAGATGTTTACCAGAATCTCTCTGTAGGTGTTTTGGCTTAAATGCTTGATTCTGCGTGTGTGTTTGGTACCTATAAGGAAAAAACCTTTATAAATAAAGCAAATACTGAATATCAAAGAATTAATGTAAATTTAGTCCTGATCTGCGTGATGAGATCATTTTACGTTTTTAATTTGACCTCAAGGCTCGCCATTTACCACAATGCTTATTTGTGCATGAAGTTTGAGAACATCTCTGTGTTAAATCTCTCAGTCCACACACAACAAACCTTCTCTATTCTGCGTGCAAATTGAACTAGATGAGGCTTAAGTTTACCTTGGGTTGTAAAACAGCCTGTTGTTTATTTACTTCTTGGAATTTGATCAAGGAACTTGAACACAATTATATTATTCTCTGGAGTTCTCTATAACCGTTACAGGATCTCGCTCTGTTTACCATAGCTCATAAACAGATATACTGTTATGCTTGTTGACATACCCACTAGCTGGCCCATGTTTGACCGTAGACTGGTGTTTGTCATCAGATGGGTGCAAAACGTCCTTTAGAGTAGCAGATGGCTATTTATAGGTAAGGATATGCTCAAGACTGTTTTTGGTCCTGAAACAGCTGGACATGTTTAAGGGTGACCTTATGCAAGTCTTATCAGTCAAACGTGCACTATTGTGTCTCTAGGAAAGTGAATGATTGGTGAAATTATATTTCAGCTTCATATTTGTTAGTATTCCTCAATTTAGATACAAGCCTACCACAAGCTATTACATGAAGTGTTGGGCACATCCACCATCATGCATAGCACCTCTAAATGAGAGGAGCCCCATTTTCCACTCTCAAGTTGCATTACACTCTGCCATTTAGCACTTTGTTTATAAACCAAAGTGTGAGGAGACATTCTCTGGAGCCTGAGAATGAATGCGCTGTTTCACTGGATAACTTTCTTAGACTTAACCAGACTGGTAATAATATCCGTCATAATTTTGGGCCCTACATTGCCTGTATGTGTAAATATATTTTACTTTTACTCACACTTATACTGGCTGACACGGAAACACAGGACCCAATCGCAGACAGCGGGTAAGGGGTTAACAAGGAACTTTAATAATAAATACAAAACATGAAACAAAAACCCACGAGGGGCTTAAACAACAGAACAGATAGGGTACACAACTCACTACACTGACTAGACTAGACTAGACAAGACTATTCTTGCATGACAAGGCGGGTGACACAGACACATAGCACACACTCCAAATACTAACAGTGATCCAGCACAAGACAGAAGACACAGGGACATTAAGTAAGGGGGCAAATCAGGAGGGAACAGCTGTGGGGCATGAAATCATAACGGGCACAAGCGAAAAAACAAGAGGACAGGTACAAATAAGAGAGTTTTTGTCTTTTTCATTATTGCATAAATGTAAGAGATGTAACGATTCACTGTGAGCCTGTTGAAAACGTAAAGTAAACGTTAGGAAAAGCACCGAAAAAGTCATAGTTTGTTTATATTAAAGAGACTTTTGAATTATTCAAATTTTTTATTTGATTTTGATTTTTTTTTTAACTGCAGTTTAGTTGTGTTATTTTAAATAAAATATATTTTTTATTTTGCAAAGAATTGTGGAGCATTAGAGAAATAATAAAAGGACAGTTGTTCATTTTTAATTTGCCTCAACTCATTCTGTAAAAAACGTGAATAAAATCGCATCATGAGATCAGAGTCAGCTGAGTGAATCGTTACATCCCTAATAAATGTTTTTGTAGTGCAAGTTTCAGCGTACGAAGTTTAGCAGCATCTAGTGGTGAGGTTGCGAATTGCAACCAATGGCTCACTCCACCCCTCCAATTTGAAGCACTACAGTGGCTGAAACAGTGCTAAGATTTCTTCACGTTTTTGCTTCTTTGCTGAATAACGTATTTATGAAATGCACTCTGAAGAGCAGTTTGTCCTTTTAGGGCTACTGTAGAAACAACATGGCGAATTCCATGTGGGACCCACGGTGTATGCAAATATGAATTACTCATTCTAAGGTAATAAAAACGTAAGGCTTCATTATGTAAGCTCTTTATAGACCTCTGAACACATTATTATGTATATTATATTGCATTTCTGTCAATGGATCCTCCAAAAAAATACACATTGGACCTTTAAAGGGATCGTTCACCCAAAAATGAAAATCACTTACTCACCCCCATGTTGTTCCCCTGTTGGACATAGAACGAGTGAGGTGAAGGGAATTGCTTGGGAGAATTGGAATCTGAACTTGTCACTCTCTCTTCCTCTGGTGTGAGTTTGGGTTGTGCTAACTGGCAGCTGTCTGAACAGCACATTGGAGTCTTTTTGTGCTCCCTGTGGCCTTGGTGCGCTTGCTGGCTCCTCACTTACTCCATGGGCATCGGAAATGACAAAAGACTCCTTATCCCCCATCAGAGAGAGTGCAGAGAGGGCAAAGACAAGCCGAATGGTGGTGCAGATCTTTTGGGGCCACACATTGACCTCTGACCTCCCGAGTGTTGAATGCTTCTGAAACCACCATGTATAACTACCAGGGATAACTACATACTTTCAAAGTAAAACAATCCCAATTGGTCTTCGGAAGGCTTGTATAATTAGGCTGGATTTGGGTTCATCTGACCTCATTGGGATGCATTTCATATAGGCCTTTGAAATACAATGTATTTTTCATTTACAACACCTACATAGTTTGCAATTTCCATAACAGTAAATGAAAGCATGCAGTTAGTACTCTAATTAAAGCACCATGACTGCAAATGTTGTAATATTCAACCATTATGACCCATGCCCGGGAAAATCTGAACTGCACTCATGTGGTGTATTCTTTGTCTCATTACATCAGTTTTTCTTCATGCTTCATCCTGAAAATTGTCAAGTCTTTTTTGGGCATTGCATTTGTTCTCTGTGGTAATTTCAAGGTCATCTGTCCTGATTGAAATCTTTTAATTGAAGATGCTTGCGCTAAGAAGAGAATGGTGTAATTGTATTGGATGGATAGGCTCTATTGACGTCTTATTTAACCCTCTGTTGGAGTCTTATGGACATCATGGTAAAGGTCAGGACCTCCACAGTTAGATCCCCACGATTTTTGCCTTTCAAATGCTTGCCTTTCATCTTCACAGTTGTAGAAATGAACTGATATGAAATACACACTATTTCAATGTTTGATTTAAACATGTAACATCGTAGTACAAGCTTATGCCTGATAACCTTGACACTGAAGTACAGTTGCTAGGAGACCATATTTATGCTGCTCTTTGCAGGATCAGCAAAACCTAACAGGAAAACATTATTATTAATCGAAACAAGTGCAGATTTCTAATGTGATTATTGCGTTTGTGTCATTTGCTGATGTCTAACTGTGTTTCTCTTTGATAGTTAAATTAACTGAGGCTGCTCTTGTTTTAAGCAGCTGGCAAATCTTCCAGGTTGTTTTCTCTAGATGAATGGTTATCTGAAGGAAACATTGGAATTGTCCCAGCTGCTGCTGTTTGAAAACCTCAAAAACAAAATTTTCCATTTTTAAAGGCCATTTTTCTTATCCTATTATGATGGAGCTATTCCTGAGTTCTGGTTCCAGAAATGCAAACTCACCAGGGATGATATTTTACCTAATCAGACAGATTTGTAAAGGTTACAATTTATCTGACGGAGACAGCAGAGAAAACACACATGCGTTTAAGAACACATGTCATTGGAGAAGAGAAACTCTATATTCCCACTGCTGTCCTAGAGCAGCTCGGACCAATATATCAAGGTCAGGTAGCAGGGCTATTCTTCCATTTAACATTGATGTTTCATTTTGTTATGCACCATTATACCAAAAATCTCAGGTAGGGGCATATGAGGTTAATACTTTCTCCAGAAGTATTCAGGACGACAACTTGACTGACAATTTAATAGTGTTAATAATCTTCTGTGGTTGGCTTTTCTTTTTTAACCATGGCGAGTCCGACTGCATCCCGTAGTAAAATATAAGGTCAACACATAAAGATAACCTCTATTCAGAGGGTAAGTATGCTAACCTACAAACATGGTGTCCTACTACACATTTGCATTCAGAAACAGCACACGTACATAGCCTACATCGTGTTGGGTTTCCATATTTTATGGTGACTTTCCATAAACGTAATGATTTTATTCAGTGCAAACTGTATATTAGATCTCCTAAACCTAAACCTAAACCTCACACAAAACTTACTGGATTTTTACATTTTTAAATATACATCATTTTGAACTATAAACTGTTTTCCTCATGGGGACCAAAAATGTTCTCACACGGTCAGAAATGACTGTTATTACTGTCTTTGTGGCGACATTTGGTAAACTTTTAACCACACACGCACATGAATAATTAAAATGTGGTTTGATCAGAAATGGAGCCTTTCCACGGACCGATTTCATGGCTTGTGCAAAAGAAATGTCACAGTTTCTTTTAAAACGGCAGTAGTATTCTGTCATTAGCATTAATGATGAGTAACTGTTTATGTAATGAATAAATAACAGCAGTGTTTACTGTAGATGTACATATCCAACACATATATTCATGTTGTCAGGAACTATGCAGCGGGGCCATTGACCCAAGGAGACCCTGACTATGTGCGGGTCACAGAGGCAACAGCTGCGTATGAGATGTTCTTCTCTGAGGGGCAGATCACAACACAAACAATATGGCATAAGTTAGCATGATGAAACGAGCCCAGAGCCCACCCAGGCCTCGACATAAGGCATTTGGACCTTTACATTCACATTCTAATGGTTTCCCCGCTCTAGAGGCTTCGAGGCTATAGGCAGCCTAGTCAAAGCATCCACCTGCTGCTAACCAGCCTCAGTCGCATAGGAATGCTGTGAAATGAGCCCCTCTGTCAGTTACATAATCTTTCAGTTAGCAAGGGGGACGGGCCGGTTGTGATCTTTTGTTCGGTCTGCAACAATTCAGTTTGCTTTTTAATGTTGGTCTCCGTAACCTTTAAAGAAAGGCATTAACCAAATGGCATTAATGGGCATGGGTCACTGCTCACTGAATCCCTTTTTGCTGTTTTTTAGCGTCTCATGACTTTGTATTACTCAAGTATGGCTTAGTTTTAATGTCACTTATGAAGCAGATAAAACAGAGCTTTTTCACTGCTTGTGTATAGAGCTTAAAGTACACATGAAATGGCTTTCACAACCCATTTTATTTAAATGATTTAACATGTTTTCGAGTCCATTCCAAACGTTTTTTTAATCAGCATTTCTAGATGTATTGTGGCCATTCCAGTCCAGTGTTTGTTGAATTTGAACACACCTCAAGAGTGACATAAAGTCATCCAAAAGCAATGTGAAAGACAGCATGGCAACATACATGAAAACTAAATATCAAGGTTATAACAAAAAATAGCTTAAGATTTTTTCCTAAATACATGCACAAATATTACACCGTGTCTAAACCAGACGCGGCACTTCAAAAGACAGTAGAACGCATTAGAACCTGTTATAATAAAAACATTTGTCCACACTGGATGCGGCGCGACAATCCCATTAGAACAAGCCGTGTGTCATGTCGTGTCCGGTGTAGACACGGTGTTACTGATGCATTGCTTAAAAATGAATACAGTATAATTATTTTTCTTTTCAGTGTTTGATGTCTGAAAAAATTAAGAGAATCTTTTCTGTTATTTTGACCTGTTTCTCCAGTTTTTACTTTGTTCAAATAAAGGCAAATAGAAACAATATTATTATTTGACATTTGGGAAAAATATTGTTAGTACAGTAGTTCACAGAATGAAACAAAATGATGATTTTACCTAAACACATACCTAACTAGTAAATTCAGAAAAACTGAAAATAATTTTGTTCCATGGCTGTATGTCTATGCATTTGTCTCCCTTTCACACACCGACACAGATTCGATTTCTGTACATTGTGGGGACTTTGTATTGACATAATGACGTTTATAATGTACACATTGTATACTTTGTATTTTCCATTTTCAATCAAAAATCTGTTTAAAATCAATTTATATAATCCATTTCCATTCTTTTACCATCTCTGTTGGGATATTCGGTACCAACAATGTATAAAAACCTGTAAACCCACACACACACATAATATGGTGAGCTGTTCCCTGTGCCAGACTTGTGCACACACTGTTGTGTTCAGTTTGGCTCATGGTGTTTCACTACACACAATATTATGCTGTCAAAAATTAATACTTTTTTTTATTTATGAGTGAAGTTGAACCATATGCCTGATTAAGACTCTCATGTCCACTGCAATACATTTTCAAGCGTCCAGTTGCAGGGACACTTAAGGCCCCTGGGTCACTGCAGTTTTTTTATATTGTCAACATTATATTCACATTCTGGGACCTGCGTCTCTCCCTCACGCACACACACAGTATAAGTGCAGACTTTCTATATTATCTCTGTAACTGCTAGTGCAATAACTTCAGATTAGCAATCCCACCTGAATAAACTTTATTACAGATGTTTTATTCTAAGATTTTCATTCTATTTACAACCATAGTGCCTATTTTATGAGGCTTTTCTCACTCAGGTAGTGTTTCTAGAACAGCTGTGGCTGTTTATAATGTATTATTATATACTGGCTGTTGGTATAGTTTAGCACACGTACGCAGAAACCATAACATCATAAAGCATATATATATATATGTCCAAATGTGGTGTAGGATGTTTAGATGTGTTTACAAATAGGAAGAACTAAAGAAGGAAGTAAAAGAGGAAGTTGTTCATTAGATGAGGAAAGAGTCCTGGAGCTCATCACACTCTGTTTTGATTTATGCAGATGTAGGCGTCAGAGACAGGCCTGTGCAGACTCGTCTGTGTCATCCTCACTAATTAAACTGCTTTAATCATGGACAAACTATAAAGATCCCAGAGACCACTTTGAAGAACCACTAACCTTTACTGTAAACAACACTCATTCTCGCTCCACAGAGCCCTGATGTTCACTCATCATCATGTGTGTAATGAGAGGGGACGTGTGGTCAGAGTTGTTTTCTGCGTCCTGTCTGAGGGGCCGCCCATTTTGTATCTTCAACAACAGCCCTTTTGGGGTAGCACAGGTCCACCTGAAGATCAGCAGTGACAGATAATAAGTAAACAAGGTAAAGTAAACAAAGATGTGACAGGTTTCGAACATGACAGATTTCGCTTTGTTCATATCAGCGTCTGGCATTAAAAAAACACTAGAGATCAGCATTATAAATTGTATATTTACAGATGTACAAATGCTGAAGACAAGAGATGTGATGTTGTGTGACAAGCATCATTACTGTATACAGCTTATGCTTATCCTCCCTAGAGACAGTTTTGCAGACTATTAAAGCACTTCCGTAATGACACATGGACACAATGTGTTGTACTTTGTCATTGTGCCTGACGTATTTAGGCAGAGAGACACTCTGTGAGGTTAAAGTATGAGACAGAGATTATGATTATGAGTCTGTGCCAACTAAAGGTCTGAGTTGTGCTGCATTCTCTCTTTACACACACAGACATAAAGAGATGTCTAAGCTGACTGCCTAAGCTGACTGCAGAATTGAAATGTTTATTTAAAGTAGTTATAATCAATGACCGGAGAAATCTGAAACTGCTTGTGTAAGATATTTCCATTTAATAACGTCCTCATTTTTTAACAGTTGCTTTACTTAATTACTGAGTTTTTGAAGGGACCACCTCCAGATCGTCGCTGAGAAAAACTGTTGTGAACTGAGAATAATGAAGAGATGGTCTGCTGTGTCAGTTTGGGTACTTCAGGCCTTATTTATAGTAGTTGAATTCATGCTGGCACGGCCCCTGAGATCTTCCTGGCTTCCGCTACCAAGTCGCAGAACAATACAGTCTCTGTGTGAGCCTTAAGCACTGTGTCTCTGGCCGGAGCTCACAATCTAAAATGGACCCTCACTCTTCTGTTCTGACTATTTATCGTTTCCTCTGTGACTGATGCATACTGGTACTGTTGTATGCTGTCTGCCGGGCTGATCTTACGTTCTCTGATATTATACTGGGCCTGGCATGTGGATCAGAGGGATGGAAGTGTATTGTTTTGGTTGTCTGGCAGGGCACGCTGCTGTTAAAAGGATAGTTCACCCAAAAATTATTTTATTTTACATACTCTAACCCGGTTGACTTTCTTTCTTCTGCAGAGCGCGAAAAATATTTGAAGATTGTTGGTAACGGAGCAACACTGGAACTTCCATTGTACTATCTTCTTTTGCGAGCCACGAAACATGCCAATGACATCATTTTCATTTTTGGCTGATCGGTCCCTTTAAGTTCCTTAACAGGATCTGTCAATCAATTGCCTAAAAAGCTGCACATAAGAACTTTAGCATTTTTTATTGTATTATCTAGTATGCCTTCAAATATATAAATTATCAAATTTTATTATAGGATAGATATTAATTGCTATAAAAAATAATTTTAATATATGCGTAAATATATGCAATTTTATATTTGTTGGTGAGCAGTAATGCTTAACGTTTCTAGAGTTATGAGACAAAGCAAATGTGTCAATTTCTTGACTATTTAATGTAAGACTGTTGTTTTTGAAGCACATGTTTACGTTACCTGAGGCAGCTATGTTTAACATGTTCTTTTTTCAGTAAAGAAATCATTGCAGAGGCAGGCGAACTGTACGATTCACACCACTTTGAGCTTTTAACTGAGTAAACACTCAACGCATAGTGCTAGCCTACACAGAAATCTTACCTCCATGGCAAACCCACACAATTTAAAATGCCCTGCCTTATGCAGAGATAGAGCACTGGAAATAACACGATGGGGCTGATGCATGCCGGGTATACAGCCTCTGTAATTTGGGAATGATCAATGAGGCTTCTCAAGCCGTGGCAGCAGCGTTGTGGGAAATAGATTAGCTATCAGCGCATGAGAAGAGGCAGACTCACCTGTGGGCTGCGGATCCCTTGAGGAGACACACAACACTTAGAGCCAATGGTACTTGAGAACTGAATGGCAGTATACTTGTGTGCATTCTAATGTGCTATTACAAAGAGTTTTGTAGACGATTTGTTTGGTTGTGTTCTGTTCTTTGCTCTGTGTGTGTTGAAAGTAGGATTTGTTGAAGGGATTGTGTGGGTGCGCTGCACTCATTTTTGTGCCCGTGTGTAGGAAGAGGTAGATGATGCTTGTTGCCTAGCAACTCCATTACAGCTCTACATAAGAGCTGCTCTTTCTAAAATATTGCCATACTCTTTCGTAGTACAATGTTGAAACCCTGATGACACCCACCACCTTTTCTTTGTACCTCACGGCAGGAACATTAAGGGAGATAGCGGATTTGAGATGAGCACTTTGTAAAATTTATGCATTAGAGGTTGTGTTTGGGTTACAGGAAGGAAGGTGAGATCCCGGAATAACCCCAGAGGAAGAACGCCAGATGGTCTCTTCTGTTTTACCTGGAAGGGAAATGGCTCCGTAGGAAGTTCAGGAAGCAGGAAAAAAGGGAGGTCAAAATGGATCAAACACTCCATACTGCCGCACAGCAGTCAAGCTGTGCTATACCACGGAGGAGCACAGCGCTGTTTACATGCTCATGTGCAATCATACACATCCTCGATCGGAGAGGAATGGTTTGGCTTTTTGTTTAGACCAGAACAGATAAGATATTTTTGGGAGCTGATGATGACAGCGGTTACAGAGGAGGTTGCAGGGTTATGCGCAGAGGAATTAAAATGTATCGAAACAAACCTCCCTTAACTGCTGTGTTAATGTAATGACAACATAAGTCAGACTGGTCGGGACAAGCATAAACTTTTAAAAATGTTATTATAAAATTGCTCATAAGAAGGAAAAATCACAGATGAGATCTCTTTAATATCTCATTGATTTCTCCTAGACATTAAATGGAAACTTTGGCTCAAGTCACCGACTTGACTTGTCTCAGACACAATTCTCACAAATGTCTTCATTAGAGCTTCAGAAGATATCTGGAAAATGTCACAAAACTGAGGTCAGATTTGCCAACTACAATCTTCATTAGGGCCCAAGCACCGTTAATGTATAATGCCAAATGTTCACTGTTCCTAAAGCGACCAAGTGGCGGTGGCACGGGTGCATTGGCCCGATCATTGCTGCTTGCAGCTTAAATTCATTTGGCATTTCCATACTCTTAAAGAGTAAATATTTCTTGATTTTTAAAGTCCTATTTTGGTTTATCTAGTGTCCAATAACAAGTTTACGTACATACAAGGTGTAAAAACACTATTATTTTGTTATAATTGGCAGTTTTTCTTACCTTACTTCTTGACTGACTCTCAAATGATTCGTTCGGCGAATCATCCGTCTAATCCCCTCCTTTCCGCTAGCCAACTCTGATCGGATTGGTCAGATGGTCTAGTCTGCTGTGATCGCTCTACCGTGAATGAGGCTCACGTACAGTGTTTGGGGGAGAATAGTGAAGTTTTCGCAAGTAGTCCTAGCAAAACGTAGGTGGCGACTATATGTAATGACGTAAATCCGTGGTGGTTCGCAAATTGGACTAGGGCACGACTCGTTTGCATGATTCAGAATTGACTCCCTTTTATCCAAGCCAATAACTTTGTTATTCATCCACCTTCGGCTTTACAACTTGCTTACATTCACACACTCTTTAATGTTTTTTTAACAATAGTCTCATTTGTTTCTCTTTCTATTTCTCCTATGCAAACACAATTGAAACACAACTGAGAACTCCATTAAATCTCTTGAGCTATAAAAAAGCAACCTCTGAGCAATAGTTTATACCTCTGGGTGAAAAGACGTCCACCTGCATTCGTAAAGCATTTTAAAAATAGAAATATGGGATGATTGGGGAAATTAGCCTATAAATATTTTAACCCTACTTTGCTAATAAGCTTTTTGTGGTCACATGTACACCAAAAACGCATCCTACATTATAAATCCTAAAACCCATTTTAAGTTAAAGGCTTAATTGCAGCGAAAGCAATTCTGGTAAAAAGCATGTATGCACAGAAGTGTATGTTTGAAGTGTTCTGTGAGTGGGTAACAGTGATGCCGGATAGAGCAGCTGGGTGGGAAGCCCTCGGTAAACAGCCCAGCCATCCACTAGCCAAGAGAAGAGGCAAAGCAAAGGAACAGGGCCAAGCTTTGACTAATCACTTTCCATCCGTTCTGCCAGCGCCATGGAGACTCAAACGTTACTATTAGCCACCTGCTAGCCCCGGCGGCACCATGCCTTGATATGAGGATTGGTTTCGCCCCAGTTTTGTGTGAAATGGGTATTAAGGGTGATCATAATCGGGCCAGTCCATGAGCGTGGAATGGGAACTGTTCCCGTGGTACTTTGACACTTGGAGCCGGTCTGGCCCCGGGCTAGAGCCTGTGCTTCCTCTGCTTGTTTCTGATTCGTTTTATCTACTGTCAGTGTTTGGCTGCTTGGATGTTTTATGTTCACTTTGTGCCACTGTGTGTATAAAGATGTGTCATGTAGCTCACGCAGCGATCAAAAATGACTTTATTAGAATGCTTGTGTGCGCTATGTAGTGTGAAAGCACAGAGTTCAGCAGTCCTTCAGACCCCAGCAGCAGTGAGTGAAGGGGTCTCATTGTGTTCATTCTGGGAAAGCCCCAAAGTAGCCGTTTGTAAAGGTGTGGACTTTTCCTGTTGCTAATATAACAGGGAGCTTGTCACTGGGGAGTAAGATTTGATTTGAATTTGATTCTTGTCCTCTATACATGGGTGAATCGAAGGTTTGGAAGTGAAATGGGATATGAAAGAGTGTTATTGCTAAGTTTAGGTTTAATCATTGTTGGCTCTCCCCGCAAGCCATTTTCCTCAGCTCTGCTGAACGCCACAGACACCAATCAATACCTGCGAGCCAATAAAAACCCAGCTTTGTAATCTGCCTCTTTGGCATTTTAGTGTCTTTCTTCACTAAAAGATTTTGGAGTGCTTATTAGTGTTTGTTTTGTTTGAGGTTACATCTCTTTCAAAGCAATCAATGGCTGGCAGAACTTTAACTTCTAAGTTTGATATATGATATATGAAGGGAGTCTGAGGTATTTTGAAAAAAGTGATCATGAAAAAGATGAACTTTGATATCTCAGATGAAATTCTTCCAGGAACAAATGATCTACATTAACATCTAGTCATTTAGCAGATGCTTTTATCCAAAGCAACTTACAAAGAGTTAAAGGAGCAATAAGCAATATGTCATACAGGAGCAATAATGCAATAGGTGCCAATACAAAGTTACTGGTTTCAACAAAAGATAGACCACTACCTGTTGAGTGAAAGAGAGAGGATTCGTTTTTTTTTCATTCGTCTGTCAAGTATTCACAGAAGAGATGGGTTTTAAGTCGTTTTTTGAATGTTGTGAGAGATGTGGTTGACCGGACCGAGTTAGGAGGAATGTTCCACCAGGAAGGAGTTGTGAATGAGAATGAGCGGGAGAGCGATTTATGGCCCTTATGGGAAGGCAATACAAGATGATGCTGGTTTGCTGAACGCAGGGACCTTGATGGAGTGTAGGAGGGTGTGAAAGTAAGCCAGTGCAGATCCAGTGATAGTCCTGTAGGCTAGCATTTGTGACTTGAATCTGATACGGGCTTCGACCGGTAGCCAGTGGAGAGAGATGAAAAGGGGTGTCACATGAGCCCTGCTGCGTTTTGAACCAGCTGGAGCGGTTTGATAGCCTTTGCAGGAAGACCAGCAAGGAGAGCATTGCAGTAGTCCTTGAGATTACCAGGACTGGACAAGGAGTTGTGCCGCATATTCACTGAGATAGGGTCTAAACTTTCTAATGTTGAAAAAGGCATATCGCATGACCGGGTTGTCTTTGCAATGTGCTGTTTTGGAAGGAGTGATTGTGGTATTGCCAAGTTGGATGGCGAGATTGTGTGCCGGAAACATGAGTAGTTCTTTCTTGGCAGGGTTCAGCTGGAGGTGATGCTCTTTCATCCAAGCTGAGATGTCCTCTAGGCAGGCTGTAATGCGAGCTGCTACAGTGGTATCATCTGGGTGAAACGAGATGTAGATCTGGGTGTCATAAGCATTACAGTGATACGAGAAGCCATGTGCCCGTCTGATGGGTCCCAAGGATGTCGTGTAGATGGAAAAAAGCAGTGGTTTAAGCACCGTTCCATGAGGGACACCAGTGATCATGTGGTGAGCAGTGGATAGCGAGCCCCTCCATGACACCCTGAAGGATCTGCCGGAGAGGTAGGATTTGAACCAGCGGAGAGGAGAGCCTGAGATTCCTAGAGATGACAGTATTGCTAGCAGTATCTGGTGATTGACAGTGTCAAATGCTGCAGAAAGGTCTAGCAGAATCAGAACCGAGGATTAAGATTCCGCCTTGGCTAGCCGCAGTGCTTCTGTGACCGATAGCAGTGCAGTCTCAGTGGAGTGGTTTGTTTTTAAGCCAGACTGCTTGTCATCCAGTAGTTTGTTCTGGGATAGGTAGGACGACACCTGGTTAAAAGCTGCCCTTTCAAGTGTTTTTGCAATAAATGGGAGGAGAGAGACAGGTCTGTAACTGTTGGTAGTAGAGGGGTCCAATGTGGGTTTCTTCAGTAGGGGCGTGTGACCTGGGCCTGTTTGAATGTGGATGGAAAAGTGCCGGTGAGCAGGGAGGTGTTGATGATGTGTGTGAGTGCAGGTGTGAGTGTGCTGGATATGGCCTGAAGGAGATGGGAGGGGATTGGGTCAAGGGAACAGGTGGTGGGGTGAAAGTCTAGTGACTTCAGTGTCAGTCAGTGGGGTGAAAGAGGAGAGTTCAATGTTTGAAGTGAGGGTGGTGTGTACCGAAGTCTGAGGTGCTGAGAATTTTTTGCTGGTGGATGATGTTTTCTCCGTGAAAAATACAGCAAAGTTCTCCACAGTCAAAGATGAAGTGGGCGGGGAAGTAGAGGGGCAATGATCTAAGCAATGCTATTCACAAATTTTGTGGTTCTGTACTGTAAATATTTTCAACAATTTGCCTCCTTGGAATTATAATCTGACATTTTTGTCAGAGATGAGTCATTCACAAAGTCCTATTCTTTAACAACTTATTTACACTATGTAATGTTTTTTTCTTTGCGTTGTGTATACTTCACGCTCAAAATAGCCAGGTTCAAGCTTAACATTACAAATATCTCAATATCTCAAAACTGCTAGAATAGAACTGCTAGACAGAACCTTACAATTCCAAGGTGACGAATTGTCTCATTTGAAATTGTTACCCTGGACCACAAAATCTTAAGTAGCACACAAACTAGTAATATTTGTAGTAATAGCCAAAAATACATTCTATGGGTCAAAATTATAATTTTTGTTCCATGAAGATATTTTGTAAACGTCCTGCCATAAATATATCACAACTTTATTTTTGTGAGTGGATGCAGCAAAATCGCTAACAAAAATGGCAGGAAACATGCCTACAAAATTTTTGGAGAATTACCCACTGAAGTTTGGTATCTCTATAATCCTCAGAATTTCCTCTTTCGGGTTCTCTTTCTATTCTCCACAACGTCATAACAGTGGTAAGTCAATAGAGAGTGTTAAAACAAACCTGTTTCTTCTTAGCAACGGCCTGCTTCAGCGTCTCTGATTCACAACTTCAAAGGCGATTTTCTCAATATCTAGATTTTTTTGAACCCTCAGATTCCAGAGTCTTAAATAATTGTATCTCGACCAAAAAGACCTGACATCTAACACTGCACATTTTTCTGACCATATTTGTGCCCCATGATGTTCCATGTTACCTAGGAGAATTCCTTTACATAATTTTGTATAATGTCACATTTTTCTAGGATGAATCTTGAAGCTACCAAATGATATACAGTGTTTGAAATGTTGTATCATGACTTATTATAATGCTATGATAAAAATGTAATTTCATGTAGTCGGTGTGGCCAGGTAGTGTTTCGCTAGCATTTCTTTAAATGTATAAAAAAGTTGCCTAAAAATAGTCTCAGAAAGCTGACTTACATTCATACATGAGACCCACCTGAAAGTATGTTTACGGCAAAGTTTTTCCTTTGCGTTTTTGAAAAGTTTCATGTACACACGACAGCCTTATCAAAACGATCTGCATTTACATGGATCTGGGAAAACAAGCAAAAATGCTGTATTTTGCATGCCAGGCCAGTGGATGGCACTGAAACCCTACGTGCCTGCGACATACGCATACCCTTTTTTAAGCTAAAAGCGCTTTTAACACACTTTGTCAGCATGTATGTGCGTTTATAGTTTGTGTATATAAATACTATGTCTCCACTGGTTGCAGTGGTGCAGTAAATATACTTTTTGCTGGAGAAATGATAATCATTATGTCACGAAGCATGGAGGCCGCCATTATTGTTTGGGGAATACTCGCACATGCCTACAGACTGAACTCGTAATACGCATGCGTTTGATGTCATCGTTTTTGGAAAAAGCCGCCTTCAGAGTTTACACGGAAATGATAATGGCGTCGTTTAAAAAAATTCGCACTTTGATACCCATTTTCAGAAGTTTGCATTTTCAGTCCCCCAAAACGCAGTTGTTGTGTAAAGGAACAGCCAGAGCGCATAAAAGTTTTCCGTTTTCAGTTAAAAAAAAGGGTCTTGTGTAAACGGCCTCTAAGAGTAACATCTGAGAGACCTTGTTTATAAACCCTCAGATTAATGGTACAATTTAAAATGAAATGAGTCTCCTTCCACACACTGTCCTTATGTCACTCTTTAGCAGCTGTGTGTGAATATGCTTTTATATTTCTTGTGGTTAAATCAAGCGTGTCACTGTCCTGTACCGTTATCATCTAAAACTATCCTCGCACTATAGTACTGCCACAGTCTTTTGGGGAAACACAAGATTGTGAACTTCTGTAATACTGTACTAGATTAATTGAGTAGACTTAACCAGTTATATTAGAACTATACTTCATTTCATTTTTCAGGCCTGTGTTTCATACATTTTCATATCTCATTCAGATTAAGAGGCCACAGCTGCTGGTCTATAAGATGCTTTCTACTCCTAACATTTTTTCTTACTATGGCCTCATCTGGAATCCAGATCTCTCGAAACGTTGAACCTGTTGCTTAGAAATCAGAACAACTGCATGTCTTTCTACGAAGGGATATGGACCATTGATGAAGCCAAGTTTCTAACGTTTTCTCAAGGACCACTCACCTTGTGTTTTCTGTCCTGTACGCCATGAATGCTACTTCTTCTCTGCTTTGTACAGACTGAGAGATGAGTCACAGGGAAACCTTCATTCTCCACTCGTAACATTCTTCTGTCTGGAAGAACGGATATGCAGAATCAATCATGACTGGGCAGCATTCTGTGTTTTTCCCTAGGTGCTGTCTCCAGTCCTAGTCGACTCTTTGATTTTTCTATTAGGGCATCTGTCTCTTTTGTCCGTTCCAATATTTTAGTGCTGTGCAACAAGGGAGAGCTTGTCACTGTCCTTTAGGAGGAGATGGCTCAGATGTGTTAGATTCATAAGGCAGTCAATCTTTCAAGTACATTATTTGCTTGCTTTTGTTGGAAACTTGCTTCATTTCGCTCAAGTCATTTCAGGTGTACGAGTGTTGTTGTCCTTTTTGTGAGGAATGTGTGCAACCTGATAACAAAACCAAACCAGCCAAAAGTGACTAGCTAGCTAGATGAATTCACCTGTTCAGATGGTTTTAAAGGGATTTCTGACTGGTAGTATAACAAAACATGCCAGACCGTTAACACAGTTTTTTTTTGTCAGCAGGACAGGCTTCACAGCTGTTGTTTATCTCACATAGACAATAATAGTACATGCTGAGATTCTATCCTAGCCCTGTTTGTTGTGCTCCATTAAGAGCTCTCATAAATTTTACAGAGAGGCAAAATTCCACTTCTTGTCTCCATTGCAAACATCTCCAGGCTCATGTTTATACCTTTAAATGTTTTCTTACAACGACGCTACACAGTTCTGTGTCGGCTGCGAGTCAGTGTGATGTAATCTTTAGTTTTCACTGCGAGGGCCAGATTTCACTGACCCATATTTCTCCTCAGGGCCCGTTGGGTTAACTGTAGGCACTATAAAAAGATCAAAAGGAATATCCGTGTGAAGCAATCCTGAGAGACATTGAGTCAGAGCTTCGTTCTAAACTATTTGTATTGTTATTACTAATTACTGCAAAATGAATTTGCGTGTAAAATTGAAGGCTGATTTTTGTTCTAACACTACCCAGCTTGTATCATTTTCGCTTTCTTCTCTAGGGTGTATATGACTTAACTTTCTCCAGTTTGACACTCAATCTGAGTTATATTTATTTCAAATTTTATTTTACACGTCACATACCAATGGAGATATTGTGCATATTCTGCCCTTGCACCTTTTTGGTACCATACTTTTACTATAAATATCATTGTTAAAGTAATGGGATAGTTCACCCATAAATGACAATTCTGTCATCATTTACTCACCCTCTTGTCATGTCAAACCGGTAGGACTTTCTTTCTTACGGAGAACACAACATCATTTATTTGGTAACCGAACAGTGCGTTTTCTCTTTAAAATGTGTTTACTGTTGTGACAGTTCTAATGTAACTTTCTTCTAGCGTGTTGACACACTGTTGAGATCCCATTACAGGCCAAAAAGATTATACACAGATCATCCAAAGGAGACAGAACACAAAGGATGCGGTTTACTATAGATAGCAATGCACCTCTGTAACCTATGTGTCTTGAAATAGATCAGCCACTTGCTTCCCATAAACCCAGACAGCCATGGCTGCAGACCGTTTTATGTAACATCACTTCTCACTATGCTCTGTCTGGACATATCGGGCCTGGCCCGAGAGGTAAAAACAAGTTAAAATATGATCGAAAAAGACACGCAGATGTTCTGTGTCATATTGAGCAGCAGATGTTAAAAACAGCCTCGGAGTCTGACTTATGTAGTTGACTGCGAGCAGTTTCGCTCCAGATGGAGTATATGGACCTCATGTGACGTTCAGATCTGCTTCCAAATTACTGCTCGTATTATGGACCAAATAGAAGCCCCTTTACCAGGTGTGAGAGGTTTTATCACCTACAGAGTTAAATCTGTGAGATTCAGGCACGATGTTTTGATGAAAGGAATCTGTGCTGGCCCTGTCCTTTCAATCTGGTTAACCATTGGTTGATGAGCCATGCTTCTAGTCACCATGTTTATCCAGTTAGAACAGCATACCAGCTAACTAACCAGCATAAACCAGCATGAAGTTGCCTGGACCAGATGTGATATTTTGTGGGAAGTACTTTAGATCAAGTATAAAGTATAAACCTTATAGTGTCCTTTATGGCGGTGCAGTTCTGGTCTCTGCTATGAGAGGTGTTGGACAAAGGGGCCCTGGGGAACAGTCACGTCATGCTTCCTCCTATCTGCTTACAGTTTTGAGGAATAGTACAGTTTACCTTCCTGTGGACAGCTTCATATAAATAAAACAAAAAACTTTAGCCCTAAATGTGCGACTGACACTAAAAAAGTACCTGTTATTGTGTTCTCTCCCACTTTCCTCCCAGCAATGATTATATTGTTTTGGCACAGAGATGAGGGGAATGTCTATCCTCTTGTTTCTTCTCTCTAATTAGACATCAGGACTATAAAGATATACTGTAACCACATTTACATAAAGGCGCAACCAAAGTAATCATACTGTAACTCAGTACACAGCACCCATTCATTGGCTGTTGTGATAACGGAAAGTCAACTCTTGTGGTGGATTCTATCTTTAGTACATACATTCTCAAATAGCCATTAAAACTAGTTTCCCGTTAGGAGAGGAACACTCGTTTAAAATGTCATGTTTTTAGCTAAAAAAGAGCTGTTTTGAATACCATTGCAACTCTAACTGTTAGTTGCTAGGCAACCGTACATTCCATCCATCCCAAAATTGCACATAATGCAATTAGCCATGCAATTAGTTCTTCATGCATGCTAACTTGAGTGAGTTTTCTCTGTGGGGATAAAAAGTTTAGCTGTTTAAAGCGAAGAAGAGTACAACAACAGGCCAGCGCATAAAGCAAGCTGACAGGATTCTTAACAAATAGTCTTCATAGCGACAGTCCTAAAATAGAGAATTTTCCATTGCAAATAAGAGCCTTGTACTGCTCAATAGCTCAAAACAACTCCTTTATGGAAATGTTGATCATTTATGATACATGTTGCTGCAATAACTGTATTTAAAACCACAGTTTAACGTGAAATTGTTTATCTCATCATAACTACTCTTTATTCTCTCTTCTTCTTTCTTCAGAGTTGCTGGGCTCTGCCAAAAAGGTGAACGTCAACTTCCAGGACACTGATGGGTGAGTGGGACATATAAGGACTTTGGAACCATGCTGCAGACTTTTGTAAACATGATCAGGGTTTCTGTCTGGCTGCCAAATATCCTCGGCTTCTGAGCTTATGTGCACTTGTTGGTTCATAACTTTTTTCAGTGGAGTCTCTTTCCAGTTTCTAGTTTTAGTTGTTCTCTTTATTTCAAATATAATTGTATCTTTTTTGCTGATCAAGTCAAACTACATATGTGCATTCCTCAATAAGGTTGTGCTTGCAGAAAGCATTGCTTTTGGGAAAGCGGTCTCTTATTTGTGCTAGCTTTATAGAGAGATGAATCAACCACTTGTTGGTCCAGCCCAGACTTTTTATTGATACTGTGATAGGGATAGCATAAAGCCTGGAGCACAAATAAGCTATTAGTCTTAGTCATGCTCTTAAAGTTTTACCTGAGTACAGCAAAACAGATGAGCAGAAGATGATGTTGTTGTGGGGTCTTTGTTTGGATATAAAGCAGACTCTGTGGTTTGTGGCTAGGCACAGAGCAGTATGCCACCTGGATTGTAGCTGCACGGTTTCGGACGTTTCTAGTGCTGCACGGCCTTTTATTTCCATTGACACAGCTGAATAAAACCAATGGTATGAAAAAAAGGGATGCTGCAAGGTTCAACCATGTTGAGAGGGGTTATAGTGATATGGTCAGAATACAAAATCTAGTGTCCAAAACAGGTGGATACAAAACAACAATTTCTTCACCTTGAAAGGTTTTTAATTGAGTTTTAAGGAGACCAATCAGATTTCACAGAATAAGGACACAGGAAGTTTTCAATTAAATGAACTATTGCAACTGGACATTTAATTTTTAGAAGAGATGGCTTTCAACAGTTTTCGCACCCAGGAAGCAACGCAGATTTGCAGCTCACACACAAATACACACACATATGAGGTGGGTGTGTGTGTGGATGGGCGAACGGCAACAAACACTCACTAACACATTCACACAAATACACTTTCACACACAGGCAAACAGGCAACGACGCACTCTTACACGTATGCAATTGGGCACAAATAGACAAACAAAATCTAACAAACCTAACCAAAGTGCCAGCAAGACAGTCTTAAAGGGATAGTTCACCCAAAAATGAAAATTCTGTCATCCCCCTCAAGTTGTTTCAAACCTGTATAAATGTCTTAGTTCTGTTAAACACAAAGGAAGATATTTGGAAGAATGTTGGGCAATTTTCAGTTCTGGGACATCATCCGATACCATAGTAAAAAAAATGATAGTATTTTTTTGTTCTGTTGAACCCAATATGAGATATTTTGAAGAATTTAGGTAAACAAACTCTTTTGGGGCACCTTTGAATACCATTACATTTTTCCTACTATGGTAGTCAATGTTCCAGAACTGAAAATTGCTAACATTCTTCCATATATCTTTCTCCGTGTTAATCAGAACAAAGTAATTCATAGAGGTATACAATAACAAGAGGGTGAATAAATGATGACAGAATTTTCATTTTTGGGTGAACTATCCCTTTAACCCCCTTCACAACAACACTCCCACTATTCATACAATTTTAGATGCCCAAAATACAGCCGCCCCATTAAAGCCCCAGATCAAAGCCTTTTTTTATTGTCTGCCAAGCTGTAAAAAACACTAGAATAATTAAAAAAATCTCTTCTGTTGATCACTGTCACCGAACAATGCAGGTATTCATCATCACAGCTCTGCTTCATGGGTTTTTAGGAAATGAAGGCTGTAACTTTAAACCGCCGGATACCTCAGCCCGGATCCTCACGCGTGTCGTGTATTTACGCATGCAGTTGCGCACGGCCTGCGCTCTCATTTAAATCGGCAAGATAAATGACTCGCACTTTAATCCTTCTCATAGACTATTGCTTTATACACCAAGAACCAAGAAAAAATCATGCCGTCTGCGCTGAGCGTAGAATATAGCTGTAGAGAAAATGAGGTTGCCGGCTGATTCCTCATCTCTCAGAGTAAACTGCCAATTTGGATGGCTTGCGGTGCCAAACACCCCAGAAATAACAGGCAGATGTCAACAGCTCTGCACACTCCTCTCAAGTCTTTCATTGCCCGCATCACGTCCTGTGTGTAATCGAGATGCCCCATGAAGATCATGTTAAGAACTGTGCATGAATCGGCTATAGTGTCCTAAATTGGAGTTACTGTATGCGATGCCAGGGATGTGGGTTCTGATCTGACAGAAAAAAACAGAGCAATGTTTTGATAGCATCACAGTGCTTTTACATTTTTCGAAAAAGCAGGATACAAATGGATTACATGTAGTTGTCACATTAGGCTGGGAATGTGATAAAGCATTTTATTATTTAATATCTAGAACAGCAGCATGAATCTGTGACTCATTTCGGGTTTATGATGCTCATCGGAAGATTCCCGGCCCTTTGGCTGAACGTTCCTTTAGGCGTTTACAGGAACAATAAAAACAAAGCAGCTCTGGACAGGGCGCACACTGTGGCCTGATTTAAAGGCTTGTTGTGACAATGTATCAGACAGATTTGTGAAGGCAGTACATCTCAGTGCCACAGGCACTCAGTGTGAAGGTCACGGACGCTGATAGTGTCACACTCTCATTGAGGCCCAGCAAAGCCCAAGCGAAATAGGAGGTTTTCAGGGGATTCAGAGATAAGCTGTATCTGAAATGAGCTAGAAGAACATTGCAACATGACTGCCATCTGCTGTGAGGCTGCCTATATTCTCCAAGATAATCATAACTGGTCATCTCTCCTGGTTTATCACACGTGTGTTTTATCACAGATTGTCTTGCCATACACCAGAAGAGCTTTTAATTGTGGATGGGCCAAACTAAGCTGCACTTTCAGCTGTTAACAAAGGCTGTCTACCATGGCTGTGTGAGCTTTTACTTAAAGTGAGTTCATACAAAAATGAAAATTCTGTCATCATTTACTCACCCTCTTGACATTTGAGGCCTGTATTACTTTTTTCAGCCGAACACAAAGGAAGATATTTTGAAGAAAGTTGGTTACCGAAAAGCACTGTACCCCATTCACTTCTATTGTATGGACACAAAACCAATGCAAGTGAATGGGGGCCAGTTAACAACATTCTTCCAAATATCTTCTTTTATGTTTGCAGAAGAAAGTCATAGAGGTTTGAAATGACAAAAGGTGAGTAAATGATGACAGAATTTGTATTTATGGTTGAACTAATACTTTAGCATAAAGATACATAAAATAAGCAGTTTTTATTTTAATTCTCTAAAGTAGTTCACCAAAACAATCTCTTACTCATCCAGAATCTAATTTTGTGTTTAGTGGAAAAAATACAGTGCTGAATATTGAAATAGGGTTTATAAATTGTGTCCAAATTTATTTATCCATCCATCCATTTTCTACCGCTTGTCCGAACTACCTCGGGTCACGGGGAGCCTGCGCCTATCTCAGGAGTCATCGGGCATCAAGGCAGGATACACCCTGGATGGAGTGCCATCGCAGGGCATCATTCACTCACGCACTCACACCCTACGGACAATTTTTCCAGAGATGCCAATCAACCTACCATGCATGTCTTTGGACCAGGGGAGGAAACCGGAGTACCCAGAGGAAACCCCCGAGGCACGGGGAGAACATGCAAACTCCACACACACAAGTAAGCGGGAATCGACCCCCAACCCTGGAGGTGTGAGGCGTACGTGCTAACCACTAAGCCACCGTGCTGTTGTTTAGGAGATATTGTTGATCAAATATGTAATGCTGAGAATCCGTGAATGCATTTTAGGATCAAAATACAGAATCTCTTTTATAAACCCTCTGCTATTTGCTGAGGTCTTGAAAACTGGATGGCAGGATTAATGATGCAATTAATTTATTGGATTCATCATCACACTCAGTGAGCATTAATAAACTCCAAATTGTTCTGTCTAAACCAAATCTGTAAATTATGACTTTTCATTTCCTAAACTGCAACTCTGCAGTTTCTGACTTGCAATTTGTCATTTGACTTTTAATATACTAAGTATTCTGCTTATTGCTGCCAGTCAATATAGCCGAATGAATCAATTCTGCTTGCTTTGAAAACATAAAACTCACTCAGAATGTCACTTTTTGCCTGTAAACAAATAAAATGAATGAATAAGTATAATTTCTCATAAAATGACTATAGATTACATGTTACGTTAATTTACGTTATTTATCATAACCTACAGGTAAAAGAGTATTCTGAAATCACGTTGTGCAGGGTTGTCATTTGCAAATTATGTCATCCAAAAGTAACGCCCATTTTAACATCTAGTGCTAATAAATCTTATGTGTTTTCATAAGAGGCTTAATGTTTTTTCTAATCTGACATCAACCCCTAAATGGGAGCAGTGGAGGAGCAGTGTGGAGGTTTGGATTTATGAGAAGGGGGTGGGCTGCCTCCAACCTTTAATAAAAGGATATGAAATCTTCAGAAAGTGAGAAAGAGAAACTGTGAGATATTATAGCGATTTTTCTGAAACGGATATTAGCACTGTAGGATTGTATTGCTTGATGGAATTTTGTTTGAGTTGAATGTGAAGAGTCAGCAAAGGGGTAGCATGTCTGGATTTGTACGCATGATAAAATAGTCGGAAGTCAAGTGTGTAAGATTGATGAACATGTAGTTTATTCCATTCTCATATACACAAACCTTTCAATTTGCAGTAAACTTAAATAGAGGACGGCAGTGATTATAGTATAAAACAATTTTACTAAAACATGGTTTAAATTTATTTTACATGGCTGCCAAATGCCAAAGTTGACGTGTGGATTGTGTGCATTATTGTGTATGAGGGTGAAGGCATGTTTAGTCATTCTACATAGTAATGAGTTTCCTAAAGATGTGATTAATCATATAAAGTGTTATTCAATTGTGATCCTTGATGACGCAATTGTTATCAGACTCCACAAGGGTTTATTTTGTGTCACTGTCCTTTTTGAAATCTTAGATGTCCAAATTCACAGTTTTCAAGAAATGGAAAAAACACTGTACTTTGTAAACGATTACATACTGTGTTGTCAAAGTTGACATGCCCGTCAACCAGCTAGAGCAAGAGAGAGAGAGAGAGAGGAGAGAGAGAGAGAGAGCACTGCGTTCGCGAAGTTCAGCTGTGTTTGTTTGTTCACTTTATTGGTTGAGGAATGTTATATAAACGTATGATATAATGCTGGATTTGAAGATCGTTTGAAACTGATAGATGGAGCCGTCCCAGCGCTAAAAGATGCCGGTCATGAGTCGCATGAGGTAAATGAAACTGAGTCATATGTCTGTGTTTTGTTGGCAATCGGCGCGTACGTGTATGGGAGAAACAATATGAACTTACAGTGAATCAACAGTTATTGCAGGGATAATGTATTGTGTGCTCATGCTATAATCCCCCCCATGCATTCAGGGCTCGCCTGTTTTCAGAAATAATCATACAGCTATATCTGTCTTTTATAATTGTGATCAAACTAAATACTCTTAGAAGATACGAAGTATGCAATTCTACTCTATAAGAACTCAATTAATACTCACAATTAATATTATATTGGCAGAAACTGCGTTTGACATCCGCTTTAAACAAACTATGTATAATTTATGTTGAAATGTTTGTAAATATGTAATTCAACCATGTTAGCTCTCATGTGCGTCCATTGAAGACTCAAGATCATTTTTTAAACATTCACAAATCTCGCTGGGATCAGGTTTTGCACAAACATGCTGTCATTAAACAGAAAACATACAAAAAAAACTATTCTATCAGATTTTAAAGGGGTCTTTTGACACGGCTAAAATGAATATTATCGTTTATTTTAGATGTAATGCAATGTGTTTACACGATTTAAGGTTCAAAAACGCTGTATTTTCCACATACCGTTCATGTTTGTATCTCCTCTTTGCCCCGACTCTCTGAAATGTGTGGATTTTTTACAAAAATCATTGCTCTGAAAAGCGAGGCGTGCTGATTGGCCAGTTAACCAGTGCGTAGTGATTGGTCGAATACTGCAAGCGTATGACGGAAATGTAACGCCTCTTACCATATTTGGAACATCAGGTTCCATAGCAATTGTACTGACAGGTACGCCCACCTTACTTGTGTATACATTTGGGCGTTCTTAGTCAACTCATACCACGAACTGACATGGATTTGTGGGGGTGTGGTTACACGAGGCGTTTCAGGCAGGTCTGGATGAGCATTCGCTTTTAGATAAAATGCATCTTTTGTTCCGACACTTTAATTGTTGCAATTTTACGTGTCTAATAGATGCATGTGCAACTTATAACACACCAAAGACACAGAAAAACATGTGTTCGCGCCATATGACCCCTTTAAGAAGATTGTTTGCTATGTGTTACATTTGAAAAATCCTAAACAGAGGCATTTCCACAAGGGCTCTTGGACTGTTGGACCTCTACTTAAGCTGACCCAAATGCATTTCAATGAATAATACCATAATACCAACATTTGGGACACAGTGTTTTCAAATCAAGTTTCCTAAAAAACCCTCTTACTGTTTATCAGCATTATCACCTTCATCAGATGATGACGGTGATAATGATAATAATATCTTATCAGACATGCTGCCCAGTGAGTGGTGGGGTAAGTTCAAGCTTCATCTGGAGGGAATGACTTAGGCTGTAGTATCCTCATTAGAAAAAAGTAGGTCAGGCAGCTTGTGTGGAGGTATATATGTGTCTGAAAGAGAGAGAGCTCACCTTTGTTTGGCCCTATAGAGACAGACAAGAAGGAAAGACATAGATGCATATATAAAGAGACAAGGCCTGTTGTACCTGACTTCCTTATGCAGTGAGGAAACAATGAATATCGCATGCCTTGTTATTGTGTATTTATACCTAGAGAGAACGGGGAGGTTCAGTGGGGTGAGTGTGTTTTCTGGCCCATCCCCCATCATCATGCACTGCTGCATTGGCATAGTGCGAACCTGTATACTTGTGCCAATGAGAGAGAGGCCAGACAGGGTTCCTGTGTGTTTAGTATTCTGCTCCGAGTTGTCTGACTCTCACTCCAAGGCATAACATTCACATGCTTTACAATGCACACATTTACATTCGCTGCATCGGCGCCAAGGCCGGCACAACCGTAGCCATGGTTACAGAATATTTCATGCACCTATTACATAGCGAGCTGTAACTGAAAATCCAATGAGGGCTCCACTTATAGAAATCATTTGAACTACTGGGTTGAGGGCACAGAATATTACCCCACTTTACACCATTGCACTCCATAATGGACATACATATGTGTGTCATAATGCATTGTGCGGGAAAATGCCCGATATATCCTTTTATTATATAGATGGGAGATGATAAAGTTGCACTGAGAAGAGAAGAATTGAGAAGAATTGCACACTTCAACTTTTAATGTCTAACTTTGAATCTTGTGCAAGTCAGTGATGAAAAACCACGTCATCTTTTTGGACTGATCTGACCTACTGAAGGCCTGAACACACTCAGATCTTATACTGATGTTTTTTTTTTTATACAAAGGACCTGCATTCCTGTACAGGATTTTATTCAGATACCCATCAATGCTGTAAGATCATTACATTTACATTACATTTATTCATTTGGCAGACGCTTTTATCCAAACAGACTTACAATTAGGTGAGCATATAAACATTTTGTCAACAAGCTAAACAGTACAATTAACAAAAAGATCAATTAACAAACATCAAAATAAACCTAAGAAATCTTAAAAAATCCTATTGTCCACAGTTTGCCTGAAATAATTAATGACCTTTTTAATTTCTAAATAAAATGTTTTTCCATTTATTAAAATAAAGAAATTGTATTAAAAAAATACTTTTTATCTTTACATTTTTTAGAAACTTTTAAATATGATTATAATTGAATGGGAACTGCACGTATGTGTGTTTATGTGGCTGGTAGTAGAGTCTGATGTGACGACACGTGTAAGGGGCATCATGTTTTTATTAACAGGTTACAGATTTCACACTGTGCAGAAGTGTAGCTATGTCACCAAGTTTTGGCACTGAGCTTATTTCTGTCACGCGTAACACGTTGAATTTAAATGAATGCGTTTTAATGTGTTGAAAAAGCAGTATAACCCTATTTTATCAACATGATCCATCGCACATAAGTATTGGCATTTATAAAGTAATATTAAAATAATGAAGCAAACCCACTGTGTGTTAAAGGATGCCTATAGTGCTCGACGCTGACTGTTTGTTGTGACAGGCACACAAATGGCACTCTCTGTTCAGTAAATCTCTCTGAATTCAGATGATTAAGCCGTTTATTGCTGCACTTTGGGCTTTGAGCTCTGTTCTCTGTACATTCATTACTGTTTGGATGTAAATGTGGTCCTCCTGTTGATGGAAATTAGATTTCATGGCGATCGAGTAGGCTATAATTCTCAATTGCCCACTCATGTTAAGTATTACCTAATTTATAGCCTTAATTAAAGAAAATACCTAATGAAGAAATCACAGAATTAACTCTGCTTATGTATGCTTTGTGAAACAAGCCAGAGGTAATACTATACTAATATGGCTAGATGGGATGCAGCTGAGAGGCTTTGTGCTCCATGATACTCTGTTGTCATTTTATTTTTTCTATTTTAACGTTTAATTGTTCAACATTAAAAAAAGAGTACATTAACATAGCCTTCAGTATAATTTTTACAATGATATTCTGCCATTAGTCTCCAATGTGTCATTTTTTGGAGTGACAGAAATCTAATAACAGACATTCAATATAATATACAAAACTATGACTTCAGGGGTGTATAAAAACCTTACATTATGTTTTTATTATCTAAGAATGAGCTATTTCTATCTATATACACCACGGGTCCCCTTGCATGGAATTCGCCATGTTGCAAACTGCTCTACAGAGCGCGTTTTGTAAATACGTTATCTGCTTCGACAAAGAAGCGAAAACGGGATGACATCTTTGTCCTGTGTCAGCCGCCAGAGCGCTTCGAAAGGAGGGGTGGAGTGAGCGGTCGGTTGTAATTGATGAATCCCTGTCTTGTTCATGGAATTCCTCAGCACTGAAATAGACTGTGTGTATGTGTGTTCTTCACAGATTTTCCCCGTTGCATCACGCAGCCCTCAATGGGAATGTGGAGGTTATATCACTGCTGCTGGAGTCTCAGGCCATAGTGGACATCAGAGACCAGAAAGGTACCAGCAGAAAAACATCAATGAAAACTGCAAACTAATACCAAGAAAACAGGACAAAATAATACGAACAACATTGCTTAGTACTTGGAGTCTTGAACACTTGCAAGGTCACAGGTTTCCCTGGTCAAATGTATAGATTGAATCTGCGGTATGTCGCTTTGGAAACAAGCGTTTGCTTAATGCATAAATGCACTGTAAATGCATAAACAATACATCTCTTCCTTCAGGGATGCGGCCTCTGCATTACGCAGCATGGCAGGGAAAGTCCGAACCCATGAAGCTGCTGCTGAAGTCAGGCTCTTCAGTGAACGGTCAGTCTGATGAGGGTCAGATCCCTCTGCACCTGGCTGCTCAGCACGGACACTATGACGTGGTAAGTAAACCTTGCCAGGTCCACTGTTCTTCAAAGGCTCTATAGAGACTCTGGTGTGTTAATAAAGATCAGGCATATGTTAGGATACTGACAACCAGAACCGGAACCTGTCGAGCATATGCTTTGAAGCTAGATTGTCCCACACGCATGTATTTATAAAGGAAGTCAATGACTCCAGTCAGTTGAGCCATGGGCCGGTTCTGGCTGACCACTTCAAGGTCAACTTAGACAAAAAGAGAATATACTCTTTCAGATTTCGAAACACCACTCTCAAGCAGTTTTAGAATTGCTTTCAATTGGCCTTTTGCAGTATTTTAGAAAAATAAGCTAAATGTTGTCATATATGTGGTTTGGCTGTGATCTCAAAAACGCGTGTTTATGAGTCGTACTAATAGTTTTCGACTGCCAGGGGTTATGATATGCTGTGGAGTCCGTTTTAAGATTGAGCTTCTGTAGTCCTAATGTGCTTCAGTCTTATCGTGTAGTGTTCTGCTCGCTACTAACAGCTGGTTATCTGCCCTCAGTCTGAGATGCTTTTGCAGCACCAGTCGAACCCCTGCATAGTTGACAACGCTGGGAAAACTCCATTGGACCTGGCTTGTGAGTTTGGCCGTGTTGGGGTGAGTTGCACATGCTTGGTTTGTTATATCTTCATCCTGTCTCTAATTGGCTTGTGTGTCACTTGAATGTGTGATGACCTGTTGGCCCTGCAGGTGGTCCAGCTGCTCCTGAGCAGTAACATGTGTGCTGCTCTGTTGGAGCCCAAGCCCGGAGACTCCACTGATCCAAACGGCACCAGCCCATTGCACCTCGCCGCCAAGAACGGGCACATCGACATCATCAGGTGAGACCTCTGAGCCTCAGACACAGAGTGAGAGAATAAGATGGAGAGACAAACATAGAATAGCTCTTCTGTTTACTATAGACGGTTTCAAAGTGACAACATAAACAAACATTACTGCGCATGCACACGTTCGTGGACTGCCCTTAAAGGGGTCATATGGCGAAAATACGTGTTTTTCTGTGTCTTTGGTGTGTTATAAGTTGCCCATGCATGTATTAGACACGTAAAATTGCAAAAATGTAAGTGTCGGAACAAAAGATGCAGTCTATCTAAAAGCGAAAGCTCACCCAGACCTGCCTGAAATGCCTCGTGTAACCACACCCCCACAAATCTACGTCAGTTCGTGGTATGAGTTGACTAAGACCGCCCAAATGTACAGTATACGCAAGTAAGGTGGGCGTACCTGTCAGTACAATTGCTTTGGAACCTGATGTTCCAAATATGGTAAGAGGCGTTACATTTCCGTCACACGCTTGCAGTATTCGACCAATCACTACGCACTGGTTAACTGGCCAATCATAGAATTCCTCGCTATTAAGAGCGATTAGCATTGTAAAAAATCTGCGCTTTTCAGAGAGTCGGGGCAAAGAGGAGATGCAAACATGCATGGTATGTGGAAAATACAGCGTTTTTTAACCTTAAATCGTGTATTCACATGGCATATCATTTAAAACAAACGATAATATTCGTTTTAGCCGTGTCATATGACCCCTTTAACTTCCGGTACACATTCGCAAACAATATAGTGCCTGTAGATTATTTCTGATAACAAGCAAAAGAAGCCGAGAAGTATCATTACTTGGCTAAACTTTCCTTTCCAATATTTTGAACTCAGACTGTTGTACCAAGCTCAATGTACCATACGGTTTCTTTAAATACGTCAAAACTACAGGACCCATTCAACAAATTGTTTATTTAATAAAACGCACATACAACAAAATTCAACAAATCTTTTATTTAATACAATTATTATACAATAAAATAATTATAGAATTATATTTTATACAATTATTTATTAACATAAATTAAATTAAATATAAATAGACATATTATTAGACAGTATAGCCAAACACAGACCGGACGTTAGCAGCAGTCCTGGCGCGTGCATCCGATGAAATGGTCTATACACTAAAAGGAAATCAGGCCACCTTTTCAAGTCACTGAGTGTCTATTTATATGGGAAACCTTTTTTATTTGTGACTTGCATAGAGTTATATAAAATCTAGGTAAAAACGATTGAAATAAATACGTCTTAACTTTGGCATCTCAGTTTGAAATGTCTGTTATATGCGGAGTTATTTTCTTTACGTTGTGCTTTGGCACTGCTGCTCTGTGCGGATGAATCCGAGTTCTGTGCTGAATGACTGACTGCTCACACTGCATCAGAGCACATCTGTACATCAACAAGACAGTAACATGTGACTGTGTCTATGCCACATACAACGCAAAACGTTTAGAGACATCACTAATCAGTGTCAGAACCTAATAAATCAATGTGTTTACATGACATTCCCCAGATGATTGCTCTTTAACACAGCAATCTAGATCAGGGGTCGGGACCCCCCGGGGGTCGCAAGGCCGCGAGGGTAGGGTCGCAAGACGATTTCCAGCAATATATTTTTTTAATAGGAATATTTAATCAAGAAGTGTAACAAAATATAAAAGTATTAGTTAAGTTAAAAATAAAACCATGCAAATAAAAAGCCTTCAGCCTTTGGAATTTTCTCCCTACCGATCGTGACCCCTGAGGTGATAACGTCACATTAGCGACATTAGCAACCATATTAGGTTAGGTGCTGATCTGTCTATGTATTTACTCAATAATTGATTTCTGATTATTTTTACCCCAAAATTGTCGCAGATTGTCGCTTACAATTATTGGCATAGATGTAACTAATAATGATACTATCTAAATGAGAATTGAGAAAGGGCAAGTATCTAACATTTACAGTTCTTACTTTTTGCTTATGGGTTGCGTTTGATGTTTGTTGAAGAGGGCTTTTTAAAGAGCATAACACCGTGTCTACACCGGACGCAATCGGCGTGACACGACACTACAAATAAAATTAGAAATGCATTAGAACCCATTATAATTCTACATTTTGTCCACACTGGATGCGGCGCAGTCGCCTCCGATGTAGACACGGTGTAAGAGCAGCGACTGGTTTTCTCTCTTCTGTGTCAATATTGTTGTTTGGTTACCAAAATATAAAGTGGCTATTACACCGCGAGGCGTAATGATCTGATATTTGATGCACATCCATTATTTAAATCACAACACACTGTTTACACTGCTGTTTCTCTAAGATGGCATTTCGAACAATAAGGGCATTTCATCATTCACAAGCATTGACACTTTACTGCAGTGTGCGTTTGAAGTCCTGAAGACAGATTGGTAACGTTACATTTTTTGTATTGATTTGGTACTTGACATCACCAATTCTGAGACTGGTTAATAATACTATATCATATTTCAAGGTCATATCAATAAATGTATGTACTGTACATTTGATCCACCGTAGAAAAATACATGCTTACACAACATTTTTGTCTATTTTTTTGTCTATATATATATTAAACCCTATATGTTATATAATGTAACGCCAGGGGAAATCATTATATGATCATGCAAGCAGTCTCAGACACTGTCTGTATCGACTGAGAGTAGGACTGCAGGAACGTTTGTTTGCTATTATAAGAGAGAAACATTAATCATTGTGAAGAAGGAATGATAACAACATTTCTAACAGTTATGTTCTATTCATGTTGGTACATTTTCTAATATGTTCAAGGTGTGAAGTGAGGTCAACTTTATTCTGTCTATCTACCCGTCGTGACTGACTCAAATGTATGGTGTGGACATGCCCCTTCCAACTTCCATCAGTTACAAGACACTGTAAACTCAATACAAGCACTCAAGCTTCGGCTAGCTAGCATGGACCCATAACCCCCTGCTGGTAGATGCTGGAACTACACCACCTGGTTCCAAACGCATCTTTCTGTATTGACTATGACATCTATTGGGGTGTTATGAGTCTGACCATATAATATTTTTCAAAATTAACAATTTCTTTATAGTATAGTAGATATAATATGACTTTGAGGATATATGGCATATGAGAGGCTTGGGATATTTGTGGCTCAGGCTTAAAAACAATCATATATAATATTAAATATATACAGGATATTTAATATATATAGAACCGATATGGAGCTGATTTTTAATGAACCGATGTCTGTCTTTTCTCAGAATGTCTAGTCATGAAATTAATCAAAAACATTGCATGATTGACCGGAAGCTCTGGGACGACTGATGGAGAACCGGAAACTGTTAATCATAATAATGGCAGTTACTTTATGAGCCATTGTGATGATGTGCAGGCAGTGCTCTGCTGTGTCTGTGTAAATGGATTAATGTGCTTTATGAGGTGACATTATGCAAACAGACACCCATTCACTGATAATGACCAGTCAATGAGTGTGTGATAATAGTGCAGAAGCCCTGAATTTTGTGCCGTTCAGTATAGAAGAGTTTCTATATCCATACATCACGTCAGGTTTGGACAAGCCATTTCTGCAGTACTGACAGAAAGTGATGAGTGTTTTCAATCATCTGTCATTGGTCTGACTAAAAGTTTTTCTTGAAACTTTTGGTTCAGTAAGAATGTTGGACATTTCAAACCAAATGTTTTATCATTCTTAAAAGCATATTTCAATTGGTGCTTGTTTTACCTCATCGTGGACTTATACACTGATTCAGTCTGTATGCGTCATTGATCCTCCTCTCTGTGAGTGTGTGTGAGTGAGAGAGAGAGAGAGAGAGAGAGAGAGAGAGAGAGATGTGAGCATTATCAGATTTGGCCTGGAGCTCAGAAATCGGCTAATTAGAGACTCCCTTTGATAAGCTTTAAGTTGATGATCACATGACTTTCCACTGCATTATCATTGAAATACTCAGAGCTCCTTGTGTAAATTTACGTCGGGACCACATGTTCAAACAGGACTGATAAATCTATACCTCCAGACCTCAATCGTGCATTTCCTGTATCGATACACAAGCTCATTGGATTTAGTTACTGGTCGAATGGTCTCCTCAGTATCATCTACCTTATCTGTGCACCTGTTTGTGTTGAAAGGCTCTGTGTACGCACGTCCCTGACCGTATTCCTCAGAGTGTGTTAAGCTCCATCCACACCCTGATACAGCCCACTGTCGTCCATCATTGTGACAGCTAGACCTCCTCCATGACCAGAGCGAGACCAGCACTGTCCTGCTCTTCTTCCATCCTAATACTAAACTGAATGCCAGACTTTTGTTGGTAGATGGTTGGGTATTAGCTATTTTGCTTATGTTTCTCAGCTTACCAACATTGTAACACGGTATTATTTGCAAGCCATTAGTCAACGGCTCTTATTTTTAGTAGCTAGTACATTAAAGGAATAGTTCACGTAAATTAAAAATTCTGTATACATTTATTCACCCTCTTATTCACCAAAAACCTGTATTTGACTCACACGAAAGAAAATATTTTGAGAACTGCTTCAGTGGTTTTGTGTACATATAATGGAAGCCAATGGTGAAATGGCCATAATAGGCATGTTTGTGAGTGAATGAATGGCATCAAATTCAAGTCTTATGGTTCACTGGACTGTCAATGCAGTATCCAATAAAAACCAGTTCTGCTTGTCAATACAGATTTCAACATGTGACTGTTACTTGTCAATGTAAGTCCTGTTGACTGATCTCACCCGAATGACATGGATTTAGGATTTATGTTCCAACATCAGCATCAGCAATCTATTACAGGATATAAAGCATTCAGCTGTCAGACAGCGGTGTGTCAGAAAGCATTTAAATGCATTGCACATGCTGCATGTTGACACTTATCATCAGTTAGCCTTTCTGGATTAAATAAGAACCACAGACGTCTATAACAAGTTTTTTTCCGTCCAGTAGGGATGCATCGAGACCAGTATCAGTATTGGGCCCGATACTAAGCTCATGTACTCGTAAAATGCACCAATACCATAGACTGATACCTCATGTGACAGAGCTGACAGAAATTTGTTGTAAAAATTTTCTTAAAAGTTTGTGAAAAGCACATACATTTTTTTATTTATTCATAATGTGTTTAAGTTGGAGTTGTTTGTAATTATGAAGCTATTCTATTTTTATTAGTCTCATTGTGTTGTGAAAAGGTACAGGCATCGGCGAGTACAAGAAAAAATATCGGTACTCGCACTCGGTCATTAAAATGTTTTATCGGTGCACAGGGCTGGGAGTAACGGAATACATGGAACGTATGTATTTAAAATACAAAATTTGAGTAACTAAAGTACTTTTAAATGGGTGGTAATTAAATTACAGTTACATCCCAAAATTATTTTAGATTACCAAACTGATTACTTCTCATTTTCATGTTATTTATTTCATTTAAACATATACTGTAACAGGCAATTAATGAAAACAGCAATCTGTGATTCTCTGACAATCTGCAAAATCATCCTAAACTACAGTTATGCCCATAATTTACATATTGCATATTTTTAACAAAATAAAAGTTATCTGGGTTCATAGAAATTGCGTATCAATTTTATTTAGTACCGTCCTGAATAAGCTATTTCACATAATAGAAGTTTACATATACTCCAGAAGACAAACTGCTTTTTTAATATTTATACTGATTGCCAAATTAAAAAATGTACATATCCTTGAATCTTTATTGTCAGTCGTTACCTGACCGTTTTCATGTTTATTTCATGTTTTTGTTGTTTGTGATTGTCTTGTTCAAGTATTTTTTAAGGTAATTAAGCATTATAAAACTGTAAAACTACTGTGGTTTAAAATAATATGCAGCGGAAAGCCAAGTCCTCTGTGCAGGGATCCTTTTGTTTTATGTACCTTATTAGTATTCCAAAGTATTCTGAAGTATTTAGATTAAATTACAAATCTTGTGTAATCTAACGAAATACGTTACAGATTTTTTCAAAGCATGTTTTTGTAATCTGCAGTGAAATACATTTTAAAAGTAACCTTCCCAGCCCTGTCGTTGCATACATACTGTCCAGCACGGGTCCAGCTCTGATGAGCCTGGAGCTGATTGTGAATGCACAGGCTACAGCCTCAGTGTGAGGGATATCACAATAATGTTAATTACATCATTAATCCAGCATCCCCAGAGGCCTATAGCACGCAGCCAACCCCAAAAAGATAGATGCAATGAGGGAAAAATATGACAGCAGGATTTATTTGTTCTTCATATCTGTTAAAGAAATTGATTGTAGCGCAGCTTACATAACTGTTACCTTTATATATTACACTGCCATCGCTAAAGCTCAGTGTCATGCTTGTGTGTTAACACTTTTATATTGTTAGTTAGCAGATATGAATATGGCTGTTTGCTCACTAGCAGGCATGCCTGTCTAAGCGGCTCTGGTGGTCTCCAATGTGGACATCGCAGCCCCTTTCTGACACACATACAGACCTCCACGTGCACACGTGTTCACCCAGCCAGTCAATGTGTTATTTAATTGCTTGCATTTTCCAAGAGAGGTCATGCACCAGAGGATATTATCTGAAACAGGGCATTTTTGGCAGCTAATTATGGAGAGAGGTGTCTGATGCCGCGTCAGGGCCGAGATCTCTGCTCTTTTTCACTGTTTTCCCTCCTCCTCTCCTGAGTAATGACTCAGACCACCTGTGTTTGCTGATGTCCTGCTGCTGTAATTGAATTTACTCTATAGTGTCACAGTCTGTGTTATAGGAGGTCCTTTATTCAAGGGAAGGCTGGATAATGGCTTTTAGCTGTTTTGTTACAATTATGCATTTGGCAGATGGTTTTGTTAGATTTATTTTGGGTTTTTGAAGCATACCCATGACTGTGGCACTGCTAATGCAATGCTAAGAGCTACCGTGAACACACGTGCAAGTCTTGCAATATATCACATGCGTTGTCACATAAAGATCTTTCTGGAGGAAAAAACAGTGAGCTTTTATGGTTGGTGGTCTACATGTACAGTAGGTTTTATAAGTGGTTTTTAGTCCTTGGTTTTCTGGGTGGTTGAAAAAGTAGGTGGTTGCTTACTAGCCCATTATATAAATCTTCCCAAGTCTTGATGATAGATGGGTCTCTAGATATGGCTTTATAGTTCCTATATATGTGCTTTAATAATAGTGATGCTTGTCATGGGACAAACACTAATTGGGTTTTTGGTAAGCACCAGGGACCACATTAATTCTGGTGTCGTAGCAGCGTTGTCACTGTTTTCAGTAGTTCAGCCTTGAGCCAACATTTGTCACTAATGTTGTCCTCTCATAACAGATTACTGATTCAGGCTGGCATCGACATCAACAGGCAGACTAAAGCAGGCACTGCCCTGCATGAAGCGGCCCTGTGTGGGAAGACTGATGTGGTGCGCCTCCTGCTGGATGTAAGTAGACAGACAGATCAAATTTGTTGACACCCAAAGGAAATATTCAAGCACAACAGCAAAATCTAAATTTACCCTGTTTACTTTGTTCGTGCGCATTAGTAGTTTTCATCAGTGCAAAGAATTATTTTGTGTTTATCATTTTTTATCAAAATCAAAGTCTTTGATGACATCTGTTTGATAGCTTGGACACAACTTGGGCCTACTTTCTGAGATCCAGTTAATTTGCAATATAAAAAAACAAACCACACCCTCTATTTTTCATTTTCAACAGTACATGTCGCGCTGAGTACAAGTTGTTATTCTTATTTAAAGTGAAAAATGTTTGAGATGTGTGACTGTCTGTTGAAAGCCTTATTCTGAAAAAAACAAGCTAGTGATATTATTTGTTCCGAGTATAATGATCCATGAAGAAGTTTAGAAATTTAACTGAACCTTATTACTGTTCATCAATCATTTCAAGTCATTTTTTGGTTGCCAAAATTTTTATTTGTTTATATTTGTATTTTTCTAGTATTTTTCTTCGACACAGTTAATTTTTTCCAATCCCACGTTGAAAGTTGCTACAGTACAAATACATTTGAATTAAAAATGTTTATCTTTTAGGGTTCATACAACAAGTTCAGCCAACTATTTAAGTTCGTAAACAATATGTTGCGTTTGTAGTATCACATTTACACAGTTTAAATTAAACTTTATAGATGGAAATGTATTTTCGAAAGGGACCCTCACCCTCTTTAAGAAGTATTTTGACCGTTCAGTTTAAAAGTTTAGGTTGATTTAAGTTAAGATCTATTTAGGAGGAACAACAGAAATACAAGATTTTCAGTTTGTCAATATGTCCTAAAATTACCCAATATTACTTCACCTGCACCCAACAGAGTGGCATCAATGCAGCTGTGAGAAACACGTACAGCCAGACAGCTCTGGACATTGTCTACCAGTTCACTGCCACCCAGGCCAGTCGAGAGATCAAACAGATGCTCCGAGGTGAGAGAGGCAAGAAAACCATTAAAACTCTTTTTGAAAATATGCATATGAAAAGGTGTGTTTTGTTTGTTGTGACACTATTTATTTTAATGCAGATGCCTCAGCAGCCTTGCAGGTCAGGGCTTTGAAGGACTACTGCAACAATTACGACCTGACTAGCCTTAACATAAAGGCTGGAGATGTTATTACGGTAGTGCTCACATTTATAATGCCTAAATGAATTCATTACATTTGTGTTCATTTGTTATGTGATGGCTTATGTTTTATTTGAATGCACTATTCTAGTTGTGAATTAGACATAAAAAATAAAATTTTTGTGTAATCATAGCAGTCAGCTGAGGGCGCTGTTGCTCATGTTTCAACGCAGATCAGTGGTTCTGAACTGGTTTGCCTTTAGGACCTCAATTTAACGTTGAACATCGAATCGGAACCCAACACACTTGCAGAATTGTTTTCTAAATAATGTTATAATTTACAGAACAAATCATGTTTACGTTCATGCCAAGAAAACTCTTTATTAATGGAGTCTGGCTCATATAGCTCACATTAGGTTGCTGACTAATAAACATAAAACCTGACATCAAGTTACCCATAAAACGATTTTGTTCATTAATTGCGTTAGTATTAACAATGATCAGATCCATTATAGATGAAGGAAAGAGCTGATTAAATAATGATCAATTATTGCTAGGTGCTGGAGCAACATCCCGACGGAAGGTGGAAGGGCTGCATCCATGACAACCGCACCGGAAATGACAGAGTGGGCTGCTTTCCCTCCAGCATTGTGGAGGTGATCAGTAAGAGGCCCGGGGCAGCGGGTAAGAGAGGACAGCAGGCGGGTCAGTGCTGCTTCTTGCTCAGAGATCGCATGCACTCACACATGCACAAGCATTACTGCCGAACTCACATGACCCTGATTCTGTTTGCAGCCATTTGTTTATGCCGCTCGTGTGCACTGCAGGGAGACAAACAAAAACAGGGGAAATGTCAAGAATATTCAGCTTATATCTGTTTCTTACTGCCTAGTTTATAGTGCTGTTAATGATGTCAGATACGAAGTTTAGATTAGGGTTGATGGTTAATAGTAGAACAATGTTACTATTGAATTGTGTAGATACTCAACATTTCAAATTTTATGCAGAAATGGGATAATATGACGTAATCAATCAGTTTTATTGAAATATATTGATATAGACTCACAAACAAACAGACCAACACAGAAAATGTGTGTTTTTCAAACATGTTGGTGTGAATTCCCATGTGAAACCCATGGGATAACATGTCACCAGATGTCGCACATGTCATCCCATGGGTTTTTATCCTTTGTTTTTCACATGGGAATTCACACGTGTTTTTTTGCACATGTTGTACACATGTGATCACATGCGTTTTTCCCATGTAAAAAACATGTGAAATTCATGTGTTTTTTTGTAATATGGGGATGGATCTTTTTTGTTTGTTTCTCATACAGTAGTAACTAACACTCATTGGGTGTCAGCAGGTTCCTCTGGTCATTAATGCAAACTTTTAGTGGGTTTATGTCTGTGGCTCTGTTTGGGAATGAGAGCTCTAATCTGTGTGTTCATTGTGTCTCATGCTTCACTAAGTATCGGTGTCTGTGTTTGCATCTGTACGGCACGCTACTGAAGCTCCTTCACTCCATCCACAGTTTCTGCTTTGCTCTTGATGTGCAATACCACAGACACACCACTTTGTAGAGCATTTCAACATTTGTAGCTTAAACTATAAAACAATAGCATCCCTATTTAGGTTTTAGCAATATTTCAGTTTTGAAAATGATCTTGTGTAGATTTTCACTTCTTATATATAGGATACATAACAATACATAAGATAATAGGGCGAGAGATCAAATCTTCAGAAAATTTGCACCTTAAGTTAGTTATGCTTGTTTTAGATCTAGGATGGGCAGTTAGAAGGCTAGTTTTGTGTCAATTGCTTCATATATTATTCAACGGTGAGACGACATTACAGTACACACATACCACTACAATAAAAAATATGGACATAAACAACTTAAAGTATATTTTATCTGTTGCTATCTTGTTTCAGTTTTGTAAGTTTGTTGTTTAAATTCAAGCAGGGTGCAAGGAATGATACTGTATAAAGTATACTGTCCTATACAGTGTAAGTGTCAGAAACGTAAATATTCACCCAATCGTATGGGAATAATAATATTTACACAACTTGAATTATTGATTGCTATCAGGATGAGAAGAGATTTTCTACCAGTATAACAATAAAAATGTAACTTTGCCTACCCTTTTGGAAGGTTAAGACTCTAATTTGTTTTTACCGAAAACAAGGCAAAATATGGAGACAATAATATTTTCATAGTGTCATATGACACGGCTAAAACAAATATTATCGTTTGTTTCAGATGTAATGCAATGTGTATACACGATTTAGGGTTCAAAAACGCTGTATTATAACTCAAGTTTGTATCTCTTCTTTGCTCTGCCTCTCTGAAACGTGTGGATTTTTTTACAAAGCTCATCGCTCTGAAAAGCGAGGCGTGCTGATTGGCCAGTTAACCAGTGCGTAGTGATTGCTCGAATACTGCAAGCGTGTGACAGAAATGTAACGCCTCTTACCATATTTGGAACATCAGGTTCCAAAGCAATTGTACTGACAGGTACGCCCACCTTACTTGCGTATACATTTGGGCGGTCTTAGTCAACTCATACCACGAACTGACGTAGATTTGTGGGGGTGTGGGTACACAGGGCGTTTCAGGCAGGTCTGGGTGAGCATTCGCTTTTAGATAGACTGCATCTTTTGTTCTGAAACTTTAATTGTTGCAATTTTACGTGTCTAATACATGCATGGCCAACTTATAACACACCAAAGACACAGAAAAACATGTATTCGCGCCATATGACCCCTTTAAGTATTGAAACATTGTGTTGTATTTGTTTGATTATTCTGGAGAGTCTACTGTAGTTCTCCTCTCAGAATTTCTCCCTAATAAGACCTATTGTACATGCAGTGACCATACATGGTCAGATCGCTGCTTCACATGTTCACCCACACACAGACTCGCTGAAAAGAATCACACATACAAAACTAGAAATCTGTTAATTACTCCTTTTCTCCACTGGCATGTATAGAACAACTCTTAGAAACAAACAAGGCTTTGTGTTTCACAAAATCCATCTGAACTCTTACTCATTTCCAACTCATTCCACTCACCCCAAGCCCACACGCATTGCTTATATTTTAAATATTGATGTATTTTTTTTCAAAGTACGCGTCTACAGCAATAATGTACGAAAGGGTGTGCTGTATTGTGAATATAGAAACATATTAATAAGAGCGTTGACAATGATTTTGAAAATCATATCATCTAAAAAAAATCCATCCACACTTCAGTCGATTTCCACTGAACTGCTAAAAAAAGAAAAGCAACTAACCAGCTTTCTAACTCTTCTTTTTGATTTGTTTTTTATGGTTTTGCTGTTTTGAATTTTGTGCTTTGTTGTGACTTTTGTGTTTGGTTAATTTGCATTCCCTCTCTTGTTTGTAATTGTTTTTGTTTGTTGTGGTGGTGGGTGCTGTGTTGGTGTATCCAGGTTCATGGAGTTCAGTCACATGTACCCAACAGTATCAAAAGATACAGCTCTGTGCGCCGGTGTGCGGCCCTGTGTCGCCCGCCGTTGCCATGGTGAATGGGGACTCGTATCATGAGATTCATATCCTGCCGCCTCCTCCACCTCCGCCACCACATTCCCATCTGCCACTTTTTACTTCCTTTGGCTATAACAGGTCCCCAAATACCTCAGGAGAGCCACACAGTGGACAAGGTACAGATCCCCTAATCTGTCTCCACTGTATTATTATTATTTTTCACAAAGCTTTAAGGAATATCTTCAATTTTCATATATTTTGTGGTCTGCATAAATCAGTAATTCCAAAAATTCCTTAAAGTTTTCTGAAATGTTTGGACTTTTGATTTCTTATAATTATTTTGGTCTTCGATTTTTTTTTTTTTTAGATGCCAACAATGACCCAGATTTTACTAGTAAGTTCCTGGTACCAGAATGTCTCCTCTTTTATTCTCCTCTTTAAGTTTTACCGGTCTTATTATCTCGTGGTACGTTTTCCTTCTGTGATGACCACAACTATAAGATTTACTTTATTTACACGGGAATGCATAGTCACTCTCACCCTCCATACTTGCAGCTCCGCAATCATCAGTCCTTGTGTCTCATTTCATTACTGTCTCGGCTCTTCTGGTCTGTCCATTCAAATACTAACCCTGATTCTTTCAGCGAATGCGTATGAAGCGATTTTCAAGAAGCATGTGGATGTTCTTCCAGTATGTGGGACAATATAAAGTGAAATATCAACACGTCTGCTATAGAAAAACTGTAATCATTTAGCTCGCATGGAATCGGCATCATGACTCCTGCAGAACTGGATTTCTATAGAGTCTATGTATCCCGTACCACGTGTGTGTGTGTTTGTTTATTTATTCAATTGTTTTACTCGATATCGCTTCTGGCTACCAATAAGAATGTATTACTCTCAGATCCATTTAACACATTAACTTGTGTTGAAATCCATTCAGCAGAATTTTGCAGATCTAAAATCAACTGCAAAATAGTCTGATAGCAGATTCCATGTGGGCCTGGTAATGGTAAACTGAACATAACAATGTTGAATTTTGGTGAGACATTGTCTTTTTATTTTTTTAGAGACAACATAATTATATGAATTTATAAGCACATTAATCTACACTGTATGTCTTTGGAATCCCAAATGAACTATGCTGCTGTAATGCACTGCAATTCCTCTCGTTTTTATACCTATTTACATATATAATCATATATCACTGTATATATTATATATGTTTACCTACGTGTATGTGTAAATCAATGCATATATATATGTTTATACACATATATACAGTACATGTTTCTTTTATATATTTCATGTACCTTTGTATATAAATGTTCATATGTATTTGTGTTAGATATACAGTATATATATGCGTGCTTGCCCTGTGTGCGCATTTGAGAGAGAGAGAGACAGGTTTATAGTCAAAGACACTTGCGGATAGAATACGGTTTAGATTCCCTCCTGATCGACCAGTCCAGAGATCCTTCCCGGACGGGTGGTCAGGCCAGGGCACAGTTAACGATGGTTTCTGTGTTAAAGGTTCTCGCGGCTCAGACTCCAGTCCTCATGGCTCACCCACCCCAGCCGGTGGTCCTCAAGGCGGCAGCAGCGAGGAAATATGGGTTCTGCGCAAACCTGTGGCAGGTAACAAGCAGGGCTGCCCCCTTCGTCTCCACCTTCTCTCATAGTTCCCCCCTGCTCAGACTCCTCAGCTGCGGGCGTGTAGGCGCATCAAAAGTCTTTCATCCGTTAGCAATACGTTACATCTACTCTGTAGGAACCCATAAACAGTATAAAGTCAGACAATCCAAACATGTGTCTGTACATGTCTGCATTATCAGTGAAGACAGCGTGGGCCCGTTTATGTTTGCAAGTATGCTACCATGTTCCGTGTCCATCAACCATCTTGTCTTTGGCTGCCATTGTTATGCAGGTTTTGTCTTGGTCACCCATACTTCAGGTGTGTAATCATATGGTACCTGATCCTTGTGTCAGTGTTCCATTCTGTGTATCCGGTCAGTGCATTGCAGTGGGGAAGTTCAGAGGTGGGTTTAGGGCGGTGTGGTCAGACCGGACTGACTGTGTGTGTATCTTCTGGGGGTTGTTGTTCCAGGTGGTGATCGCAGCAGTGTGGGCAGCTCAGGCAGTGTGGCCAGTGCCCGGTCCTCCGGCAGCGGACAGAGCGCAGGCAGCAGCACTGTTATCCATGCACAGGCAGAGGGAGTCAAGGTGAGCGACCCTGACATATAAAGTGTCTTTAGAAGAATGTAGAGGAATTATGATGAAGGAATCATTATTTAAGAACAACTCTGAAACAACTGCGTTAGATATTGTTTGATTTAAGATTAGATCATGAATGAGATGAAAATCGTCTGTATTTCATGACTTTTTATTATTAGAGAGATATTAGATTATAGTCTTGCGCAGAAATTAATTAAGAGAGCATTCGAAATTTTCATTTTAAATCAGCATTTCTAGATGTATTGTAGCCAGTCCAGTCCAGTGTCTGTTGAATTCCAACAAAAACAAACCTCAGGATTGACATAAAGTCTTCAAACAGAGATGTGAAAGCCTGACAGCCTGAACATTTTCTGCAAATAAATGCAAACATATATTTGGTAGAAATATTGTTAGTAGTTCACAGAATGAAAAAATATATATAATTTTACCTAAACACACACAGTACCTATAAATAATACATTTTAAAATCAGAAAAATCGCTAAGTGTCAAAATTAAAATGGCTAAATAAAACTATTAAACCAAATCTTAAATTTAAATCAAGGTTTTTATAGTTTACTAAAACTATTCCAACCTTTCTGTCTACTGAAATAAAATATTGACCCTAATTATTATTTGAAACAAAAATGAGAGAAGTTGCCTCAGTAATAAACTGAAATAAGATTAAGCTAATGCACTACAATTACTGACAAATATATTATAATAAATAATCAATTCAAATTATATAGTAACATCAAATTTAAACAAATAAATAATAAAATGACGAGAGCAAAGAAAATTCCTTAAAATGTAAGCAAAATTAATATAAACATAAAAATATTAAAATTAAATAATACAATTTAATTTAAAAAAATATTTTAAATAAAAAATTGTCAATCTTTAATAAAAAAAATGTTGTCCTTATTTTCAGGTGTCATTACATATTTTAGGCCTACTTTTTATGTTTATATTTTCTTGAAAAAAGTTTTATTTGCACAATCTATAAAGATTACCAAAATTTCACTATGGGTTATATATATATATATATATATATAGACAGTTTCTGAAGCACATGCTTGGCCTGAAGTTAACTTTCGGTCTGTGTTTTGTTATCGGTCTGGCTAGTGACTAGTAATATAAGAATGTATGCTATATTTGATTTCTATTAATATCCCCTCTGTAAATGTTATATATTCTTTGTGGAGGTCTACAGGAAGTTAAGTATGGGCCACATAGCGTTTGTTTATGTTGTTGCCGCTGAAATCGTTTATAACTGTGTCTGTGTACATGTATTAGAATCTCACTGCCCCTTTGGAAAAACCAAGTTGATATGCTGGTCGACCAGTTCAAGATGGAATGTGGGATTTCATTAAACTTGTACCCAGCCACCAGCTTAGCTGATGTTGTCTACTATTCCTAATCAGACAGACCATAAATGATCAGTATCAACCATGTCATAGAGCACTTGTTTTTTTTGTAAAGCTTCATTCTTCAAGGCTAAGCATTAGAGGCTGACATGTCAGTATTGATATTTTGATTGCTTTTGTTTAATCTAATGTGCTTTTTTTATCCTGTAGCTTCTGGCCACAGTTTTGTCCCAGTCTGCCAAAGCTAAAGAACACCTGCTGGAGCAGACCAAGTCTCTGGAACATCCTCCAGCCTCTACCAACAAAGGTTCGTGGGAATTTCAAACAACCTTTCTAAAGGGACCTCTTTGCCTGTTTCATCTCTTCCAAAATGTCCTATCGTTCCTTAAAAAATTAGAGACTTGGCTACTTTTACTGTGCCAGATGGTTGCACTAATAGCTGTGGGTGGGATCATCGCAGAGATCTGATTGGCTAAGAGGGCTTGTTGGTTGGAATGATAGGTTGCGCGATGGCGATGCTCCAATGTGTATGAATGATCTCATGGCTCTTCTAGGACCCTCCTCACGTAGTCAGAGTTTGTCAAGCTGTCCACTTCACGAGCAGCCGTATGGAGAGGCGGCGTCCCAGAGGAAAGGGGAGGCGCAGTCCGAGGGGAAGGTAGGGAGACTCCAAATTCTGATCACGCTGTCCTCCTACATCACTCTCAAACAAACACACGCAATCTCACGCACGCATTACCACGCACATACATGCACCTCCACCTGCACGTCCAGGATGCTTCCACAGCACTTCCTCTCACAACTGGCCTCATCGGTGTTGCGAGCGCTGGGTTGTAGTCAGGACACGGTGAGTGGGTTTCTCCACAGGTTTCTTTGCACGCTGTCCACACCTCTGGGCTTCTATCGGCTGCTGTATCTGCTACAGCCATTTAATATTGATCATCTTTGACCATTTTGAATCATGCATCAAATTTTCTTTCCAAAATTCCATTTCAGTTTTAGTTTTATTTGCAGTAATTTTCACCTTAAGTTTCTTTTCAGAGTGTACCCAGGAATGTAGATTTGAGTATGGAGTGTATTTTAGAGGATGGGAGGATTTCGGGTTTGTCTAGTGTTCACATTTTTAATTGCAGAATTGGAGGAATAATTAAACAGCTGATGTTGTGGTCGAAATGTGAAACAACACCGCAATTTAATGTGATGCTGTCTAGGTGGTAATTGTTTGTTCATTTATCAGCCTATAAATTACATTTGTACGTGACTGTACAAATATATACAGTATCTAGCCAACCTGAACTGCTTTTAATGTCATTTTTTTTAGGGTAGATCAGACTCAGATTTCTACCCATTTACTGTAAGATCATTTACGACCTGTTCAGTGAGTCCCTATGTTTAGTCGCATGACAGAGGAATGTAGCTGCCATATTTTTCCCAGCAGGGCTTTGGAGCTGTTGAGTAGAGCTCCTTCATGCTGGACTTTTGGTTTTATGAACCATCTGTTCGAAAAAAGTCATGTTTTTTCTGCTGCCTACCTCCTTTTTACTCCTACACAGAATTACAATGCATTTTTCCAACCCAGGAAAAATGTTTTTGCAATGCAAATATAGGTAGCATAACTTTGATGTTTGTCTAGAAAAACATTTACTGTGATAAAAAGCAGCCATCATTTAACAATAGACATTTATGTCTTTATACTTTGTCTATATAAACTTTAGGTATCACTTTATCCCGAAGCTGCATAATCATTCCTATGCATTGCCCATTGGGTCAACCAGCAGTTGGCTAGACGATCTGTGGCAGGTTTTAACTCACTGAACTTTAGTGTACCGCATCAATCAAACAATCAAAGTTTGCTGGCCTGGCCTCTTATCTCAATATCCCTCAGCAAAAAGATCCAAACAGTTATAGACTGCCACCTATCTTCTCTTCTAGACCTCAGAGGCTGTTATCCAATGGTTGAGTGAATTTCAACTGCAGGTCTACGCTCCAAACTTCCTCAGCGCTGGCTATGACATTCCTACCATTAGCCGAATGACCCCAGAGGTAAGAGTTGTGTGCCCCCACCTGACCCCTTAAGCCACCCTGAATTGTTACACTTCTCCCTAAAATAAACACACCCACCCAAACCACTGGAAACAAACTCTGCTTCAGTTTTGAATTAGAATGGCTTGCGATGAGTCAAGAGCACAAGAAGTGTTGTGCGTGGCTTTCAAAGGCATGATGGGAGTTTGTTTTTGATCATGAAAATATAAAGTTTTCCTGTAGCTCAGTGGTAAGAGCATTGCGTTAACAACGCAATGTTGTGGGTTCGATCCCAGGGGATTGCACATTCCTATGTATAAATATATAGAATAATGCAATGTAAGTCGCGTCTGCCAAATGCGTAACTGTAAATGTATATGAATGCCACTGTGATGACTGTCATGTAGTCGTCTGCATAGATGTTGTGCTACAAATCTGTTTGTTTGTTCCTGGTATTTTATGTTCCGGGAGTATTAAGAAAGTGGGGTTACAAAATGTATTCACAGTAACAGAGACTTGGTGATTCAGATAGAAACTTTCAATGTCTGGCGTTTTGATTAACGCTTATGCAGTTATGAGCTGTGTAGTTATGTGTGTATGAGTAAAATAGCCCCCATTAAAGGATAGTGATTGTAATGACTTATAAAACCAAATGACTGCTAATACTTACATTTGCAAAAGAAATAACAGACTCAATCTATTACTGATGGTTCCTGACTTTTCTTTACCCTAATTATATTAAACCACTGGCCTTTGGCAGGTGTTTTTTGTTTGGACACACTGAGTGTATTCAGCAGGATGGGTTTGAATTAGCTATGTTTCAGGGTACTCTGAAAAGGCTTCTTTTTCTCACTTGCCGCTGGTATTTTTTTATTATTTTCATGTTAATTTTCCCATTTTTTGCCATTTTGCATCGTCCTGTAACATCCTGAAGCTTTTTTGCAGTGTTCTGATATGTTTTATTGTATGTTTATCTTGTCATGTGTATAACCAATAATGAATTTTATACTGTATGTAATGTTCACGTTGTAAGTGTATGAGGGTCTGAGGGTGCCTGAATATGGTTGACTATGAATCTGATGGTTGGTGGGGCTGCTATATGTATTTTCAGGATTTAACAGCCATTGGAGTGACTAAACCAGGACATCGAAAGAAGATAAGTTCAGAGATAAACAAACTTAGCGTCAATGAGTGGCTGCCTGAGCAAAAACCGGTGAGTACACAAACAGAGAAAAATTTACACACATTGAAACATTGATTTATTTGCATTTAATGTACAGGCAAATCTTGGAGAGTGGTTAGCAATGATTGGTCTGAGCCAGTACCATCAAGTGCTAGTCCAAAATGGATACGAGAACATAGACTTTATCACTGACATCACGTGGGAGGACCTGCAGGAAATTGGAATTATAAAGCTTGGTGAGACATTTAGGTTCAAATCCAGACAAAACTATTTGAATCACTTTTAATAAAATGTTAATGCTGGGATTACTTTGTCTGTAATCTTGCTTAGGACACCAAAAGAAGCTTATGCTGGCAGTGAAAAAACTAGCAGAGCTCCAGAAGGCCTCAGAGGGTCGCAACACGTTGCACAAAAAGTCACCAGTTGCTCAAGAGGTGATGGTAATTGAGAGTCCACCCCATGACAGCGGAGAGTGTATGTCTCCTAAAATGAGCACGTTCCAGGAGAGTGAACTGAGTGGAGAGTTACAAGCTGCTCTTACTCGCCCTGCTGATTTGCAAGATGGCCCAGAGGTCAGAACCAACAGCGCCCCGAGTGCACAGCAGCGTGCCCGCAGTCTGCATGAGAACAGCATAAACAAGAGCAGAGACTCAGAGGAGCATAGCGGGCCACCCAGAAAAGAGGCACGTACTATGCGTCAGAGCAGCCAAGGGGGCCAAAGAAATGTCTCATCAGCGCAACCGAAACCCCGCCAGTCTTATCCCCAAGGTACAGGACCGCCCTATACCCCGCCGCAAACCCCCACCAAAACAAAACCCCCCAATTCACAGACTGTTGCTACCTCACAGGGTAAACCAAAACCTGGTCCACAGGTGCTCCAGCAGACAGAAAAGACATCATCCCGTTCTCACCCACAATCCTCCAATCAAAGGTCCCACCAATCTGCCCAGCCGGCGGAAACTGTAGAGGCCACACCCCCAGCACCTGTCTCAGTGCCACTCCTGTGCCTGCCACCAGAGGGCAATGAAGCTTGTGATGAGCATGGACAGCCAAAAAAACGTTCCCATAGTTTGAATCGCCAGGCTGTGTCCGATGGTGAGCAAGAACGTGATGAGCTAAATGTGCCGGATTCAGGAGGAAAGTATGCCACAGTGCAGCACCGGGTGGGACGGAGCAACTCAATGAAAGGGCAGGCAGACAAGAATGTCAACCGAAGCCAGTCCTTCGCACTCAGACAGAAGAAAAAAGGCCCACCTCCACCTCCTCCCAAACGCTCAAGTTCGGCCATCTCAAGCTCCAGCAGTAATCTGACAGAAGTGCCCAAGGAGACAAGTATCGGACCTTTACTGGAGGTTCCCTACCAACCACAAAGACGTGCTAGTGATCTCGGTGGCACTGTGGATACGGGCAGTGCGGGTAGTGTGAGGAGCATTGCGGCCATGTTGGAAATGTCCTCCATTGGTGGGGGTACCAAAGGCCTGGCTCTGCAGAAATCTGCAGGTCACTATCTGCAGGTAAGATCTTTTCGGATAAAAGCATTTTTTACTTTGTCAACTTGGTTAAATTTGGTTAAACATGTGTTGCTTCTCTACAGGTGGGTGGCCCTGGAGGAAAGCAGAGAGATGCCATTGGACTGGATGGTGAAGTAGTGAATCGCCGCAGAACTATTAGCGGCCCTGTCACCGAGTTGGTAGCAGCGGCCAAGCGAGGATCACAGCCGGGGCCAGGGCCAGTCCAGTATAGGTTGCTTACTGAAACCCAACCAAGCTCCAGTGAGAGCTCAGCAGAAAACGTTGCATTCGCTGGGGATGGAAACCTCACCATCAAACAAAGACCCAGGCAGGGCAAGGATGAGACCGAGGAGGTTCCAGACACGCAATACTCAGCACCCCAGGAACAGATTTCACGTGTGGATGCCACAGCCTCGTTAAAAAGGGAAGTCCAGAGCATCAAGCAACAACCAAATGGCACCAAGTTTCACCTTACTGAGTCAAATACAGTTAAGCGCCGCCCCAAGAGTAAAGACAAAGAAGGAGAGGAACTTCAAGATGGACAGATGCCTGTACCCTATGAGAATGGGACTGGCACCATTAAGAGGCGTCCTGTGTCCGAGACGACCGTTTCAGAGCAGCCCAGGCCACAGGAACATCCGGAAAACTCACCTCGTCGGGATAGTGCAGACCTGGACGGCAGCGTCACTGACACTGCCCCTCGCAAGACTGTCAAACCCCCGGTGTCTCCCAAGCCCGTTCTGGCCCAGCACATGAAGAAACAAGGACCACCGGCTGCCATCACCAAGAAAGCCCCATTTCCCGGGCCCACCGGGGCACCTGGCAGCCCAGGTACTACACAGTGCGGCCCATTCACTTGCCCTGTCTTTACACAATTATGTGAGTATCCAAAAAAAACTTGTAGCGATTTGACTATGTCGGATCAAAGTCCGCTCAGTCAGTCTCTCTTCCCATCTCTTTTCTCTCTATGTGCAGTTGAAGGAAAGAAAGTACCTCCTCCGGTTTCACCGAAACCTACGCCGCCTCCTACGGCTCCCAAACCGTCCAAAATTGTTCTGCATTCTTTGAATGCAATGCCTAACCCCGCTCCCTCACCCCCTCCAACCAAGCCCACAGTCACCAGAGTGGCCAGCACAGCTTCTGGCCAGACCAACAACCCTGTCAAGGCTACAACCCCACCGGCCCAGAGCCCTCACACACCCCAGACTGCACATACCCCACAGACACCCCTGACACCCCAAACCCCACAGACGCCCCAAACTCCCCAGACACCAGGCCCTCCTACACCGATCCCCACACCTCCACCTGTAAAACCCCCTCGCTCTTCCATCAGTGGAGTGTCCATGGACAATTCAGCTGTATCAGGATTTGTGGCTGGGGTGATGACGGCAGATGCGGTGCATCAGAAGATAGAGGAGACCAATGCCTCACTGGCTGCGGCTCTGCAGGCCGTGGAGGAGAAGATCAAGGAGGATGGACGGAATGAGTGAGTGTCACATGCGTTAAAACAATTACAATCTGGGTTTAAAATGAACACCGCTTCAAAGTTTTTGTGCAGTATAATGCACATATTTAGTGCATATACTCATCTCATGAGTCAATATGAATATTAAAAATAGCCAAATTCAACAGCACTTGCACATTACTGGCTTACTTCAACACAACCAACACTAGGCAACAAATAAAGGTTTGTCTGTTTAATGTGAAGTAAATAGTCCAGACCCCAAGAAACAAGGATGTGGAACTAAACCTAGCTAACTATACCTTTTTAGACAGACCCTGCAATATCCTGTTTGTCTATATGTAGTGTTTGTGAGACCACAGGCTTGTTTTGTTTGAGGTGATGTTTTTTTTGTATTATTTGTGCACCTAAAATGCATTTTAAGTTAGTTTTGAATTAAACAATATACAGATTTTTATATTTATAAATATAAATAAACTGGGACTTTTTTATACGATCATGTTTACAGATTAATACAATATTTGCTATTTTTGAAGCCTAAATACAATTAGCAGAAGTAAAAAGCTAACATGATGCTCTAAACAGACTATACCACGGTCTGTCAATATCACCATCACCAAGCCTTCTGACAACATTTTCAAACTTTATTAAAAACGTGTTCCCTGGTAAGTAATTACTCTGTGAATGAATCCCCATCCAGGTTTTAACATGTTGGATTATTTGTAAGATTTATATGCGTGATGATGTCAAACGTGCCCGCCAAAGGATGTAGTCGATTTTAGCAACTTGTAAGCACCCGCCGTTTTTAAGACACAATAAAGTTTTAAGTGCTTGTATCTCCTGTTATTCCTATATTTAAATATGTGTTTATATTTCACAGCTCAATGGGTGAAAACAAGAGCACAGTGAGCATACTAGACGACATCGGCAGCATGTTCGATGACCTGGCCGATCAGCTGGATGCCATGTTGGAGTGAAGAGCACAGCCTGTGTCTCTGTGACACAACCTCAGGGCCCCGGGAGAGCACAAGGGCACAATGACCAACCACAAACTCCTTTTCCTGCTCCTCATCCTATGCTCCTCTCATCCCTTATTTTTCCAGCTCCTTTCCCTTCATTGTAAAACACCTATCTCTCCTCTCTTCCCCCCAAGTTGGTTTGCACAAACCCTAGCTGATGTACCTCAGGACAGGGCAGAAGACCATCCAGGGCTTTAGACGTCCAAGACAGAGCAGAGGGTGGAGAGGCAGAGGCTGGGTTTTAAAACTCAACTGTCTGTTCTTTTGGAACACCTGTGAGTCCTTGGAATATCTCAATCTACCACGAGCAATGACTAGTAAAATAATATGAAAACAATAATAACTGTATATGAAAAAATAGTATGGTATGTGTACATTGTAAGCATGAGGAAAGTTTGTATCTATATAGAAAAAAATCTCATAGAGAGAGTCATGCATTAGTGCAGTTCTATAAATATATATATATAAATATGAATATAAATATTTTATGTTTTTATTTCATGTTCAATGGTACATACAGTGTTGAAACATTAAGAAATCTATAAACTTTGAGGACAGATATGTGGATTTTTTTAAAAGTATAATGGAGATTTAAAAAAAGAATACTTATAATAAGGCTGGCATAAACATCCTGTATGTTTGGCTGTGTTGTATGTGGGCTGTGTTGAATGTAGTGACTGAAGCGGCTGTTAGACCCCCTGCTCTGTGCTTGCTCTCTCTGGGCTGTGCTGTGACCCTTTCCCATTTTTCTTTCTGCGTGTGTGAACTCATACATTCCTGTTCCCGCACAGCCGTTCCCCTTTACCTCCCCTCTCTCTCCTCATTCCGTCATCATGTGCAGTGTCCCGTGTGCCTTAATGTTAAAGGTGACCTCAGTGCTGCTAACACACAAGCAAACACAAGCTCGAGCCGAGGCGGGCCGTGTCTGTGAGAGGAGTTGACTTGAAGCCAGTGGGATGGGCCTGTATGGTCTGATATAGCGGGTAGAAATGACCTCATCTTTGGACACCTTCATACCTCGGCCACCTGGTGCAGGGCAGTACAGGCTTTTATAGACCGGTGACCTCAAAGTTACTGAAAAGAAACGTTCTTCAGTCGAGGTCCAGTGAACAATGAGGGCTTTTAGAAGGTGGGACATTAGAGAAAGCACAAAGTGAGAAAGTATAAAAATATGTGAACGTGAGGCATTGTGCAAAGCAAAAGTGCCATTTTATTGAATTTGGGCAATTCCATGCAAATGTCAAGCTTAAAATGACAAAATCAAGTGTTTACCAAAGGGTAAAAAGGGTATTATTGCTTCTGGTTTGCACATTTAAATTCAAAGAAATTCTACAGAGTACGTTGTCTTTCAAAATTGTGCAACCTAAAATAGAAAACTTGTGCAAACTGATATTTTTCTGATGTCTGGAAAATATATCATCTGGGGTTTAGTAAAATATATAAACAGATGGTTTAATATTGGTAATAAATACATTTTGTCAAAATGTATATTGCAAATTTTGACTGAAAATGGCACATCCATAACGCTGGAATTGCCCATTTCATAATGGCTGCGATTTGATCATAGACAAAAGACTGCAGGTAATATCAGTCAGGTTGATATTTAATATAGAAGTGTGATTCTAAGTGTGATAATGCTTTTATACAACAGTTCTGTAAACAATACTTTTATTGATTTACATATTAGATGAAATTTGGCCGGTTGGTTTGGATATTTTTCAGCACCAAAGAAAGTCAAGGCATCTGGAAACACTTTTGAGGATGAGGACTGTTGCATAAAACAGGAATATGAAAGAAAAACGCATGAAAGTGTTAAGGATTTTGCAAAGGCTGTGCTCAGCATTTTATCCTACCCGTGGGATCTTTGCGAAAGGGTCTGTGTGCTTGGACAGGTGTAGTTCCATTGGAAGCCTGCATGGAGTCTGACGTCAGCACATTGCTCAGTGGCTGTTTAATTAAGGGTGTGAATGTACCACGGTGTGCCTGCTTTGTATTGCATTCCCCCGGTGTCATTCAGACTAACATTTCCTTAATGACCAAAGCAAGAAAATGAGTCTAAGATGCAACTAAGCTTGGGTATGTTATCCATCACTTATTCTAAAAATAGCAGTACAGTATCTAGGCTAAACAAAGTCACAGAGAATCGCATTAACGTAGATGGATTTATTGAGGGTAGACTAAACATTGCGTTTTTAGTCTGGAGAGCATTATATGTTTGGTCTCTGTGGACATGCACCATGCTTCTTGTTACCATGCTCTTTATTCGTGGTGACTGGCACAGTTCGCTGTTATGACAGCACTGGTCACAACCATTTCACTCGCAAGTCTCTGAATGTCATTATCTCATTGCCAGCGAAATCACACAGTTTCTCAGTATTCTGCTAACCATCTTTAATGTTGCCATGACAATCTGCAAAAATGTAAATGATGGTCCTGTAATGGTTGCGGAATTAGAGAATGAGAAAGCACCCAAAAGGGAGACGCAAACGTTTTTAAGAAAAATGGCAGCGCCTGGGACCCATACACCTGCAGTAGCTACACATGCTTAATTCCTTCAGAAAGATTTGTTTTTGTAATATTTAAGTTATGAACAGAGGTTATTGTAGATGTTTTCAAGTATTTAGGGCTCATTGATGAAACTGCAAATATTTAATATAAGAGTTTAAAGTGTCTTCTGGACTCAGTGTTAAATGAATTGTAAATGGTCATTTTAGAACTCTTTTTTTTTAAGATAGCTTTTTGTGATACGTTTTTGACTGCCATGTCTACAGATGAAATGAGTTGTATATTATGCAATGTTTTTTTTTTTATCATGTATGTGCCTTGCGTGAATTATTTTCATTTTGTCCTGAAGTCTCTTGTGTTTAAATGCTGTCTAGATGAGATGTGGTCTCTCAGCTTTGTCCACCAGATGTTCACAATTATATTCTTCTTTTTTGTTGTTGTGGTCTGCTCTGTGGACAGAGCGCAGATGTCTGGCATGGCTTTTATAAAAGCTTTATCAAGCCCACCGCTTCAAAGGACTGGGTCTGTATCCAGTGTTAACAACCTGTCCTTTTCTTCTGTTGTATATAGCTGGATGTTTGTTACCATAAACTTGATTTCTCCACATTTCTCATTCCCAGTCATTGTCATAATCACGTTTGCTTGTTTTTCTTTATCTTTTTTTAATACCTGAGGGGGAACCATGAAAAATAATGGCATTCTGAAAACACTGAAGTCATATTCAAGTCAAAGTCTTAGTGTTGGTGCAAGATGTTATTTAATAATGAAAGCTGTTTTCAATTCCATCCTATTTACAGAGACATATAAAAAAGAATCTGCACTGCTCAATGTGTGCAGGCTGTATATTGTGTTGATGTTGTATGATACCTGCTGTGACTGGCATTGAGAACAGTGGTGTGCTTGCAGTGACTGCATCAACAGCCACCTGCTCTAAATAAACATTATATATATAAACATTCTCATATCTGTCCAATTACTGAACACCAACAGGCCCGACTGGAAAATGCTTAACACCATTGTGTTTAATGACTTCACATACATAAAACTGCACTTCTCAAAAAGCAGACAAGCTGGTACTGAAGGGCCCGAAAGTCCCTGGCGAACGTTTTTCTGCCACAACTCAACAAAGTATTAAGGACACTAGAGGGAGTCAACGGCACATTTTGCGTGTTAGAAATAGCAAATGAATATAAAAGTAGACGGTTCACTCTATATAAGCATTAACAATACAGCTTTAATGGCAAAATCTGGCTAATGAGGTTTATACAAATAACTGTCTTCATATCAGCAGTGAAATGGCATGAGGCTCAACAGAAAAGCCTTAAATGTGAGCTCTGTCTGCATCCTGATATCCAAAATAGCAGCGGTTTTTGATACCTTTTAAGCCTTTGAACAGACAATGCAGTGTTCTTTTCAAAGCCGCTCAACCTTTCATGATAATATATTTCCTAAGTGCTTTGTATAACACTTAATCTAGCCCAACCAACCGAAACTGATGTGCTTCAGTTACATTGTGAAAGTGTTAGTAGCTTGGTTTCCATGGCAAACATGGAAATTGCATGAGCCTTTGGCAAAGAAACATTGCGTTATCTACATAAAGTTTGATAAATGGTGTTTACACCATCATACAAAGGTTACACATACAACCATTTATAAAACATCTGAGCAGTTCTGGATGCTGAATTGGCACTGTCAATTTTAGAGAGAAAAATCAGGGGCACTGTTTCCAAACAATGCTCTGCTGTTTCAGGCCCAGGTTGGTTTAGCGTCTTCATTCCGCCATAGGACAACGCTGCCCGCGCAAGCAGAGTTAATCGCTCTTTTAGAGAGTATACATACATCTCCATTGGCGTCAGACTGAAGCTGAGGCACTCAGTCGTGAGACTGTTGCTCACAAAGGCCAGAGTTCAAAGATCACCACAAGCCACTGACGCAGCATTTGTGTGACCTGCAAGGACTGATTTCAGCTCCGTTTGGACCTTCAGTCGTACAGTATATACACATTTAAATCAAAAACACTTTAGGAAATGACTACGGATAGAAGGCGGCCTTGTTCCAAAAGGGTGTTGCACAACATGATTTGTAGTTGCTCATAAGCGGGGTCCGGCGTGAGCTCTGTCATCAAGGTATTTAGAGCTACATCCAGCACACACATACACAGCCCGATCTTTGCTGTGCAGTCAAAATTCACAGTGCAGATGCCCGAGTCCAAACAATAGGATAACAGATGGGTTTAAATGAAAAGAAAAACAGATGGGTAGAAAATAATGAAAGATTTCAGGTCCAGCGCAGTGTTGTTCTCTTGATTATCACGTCAAACTCTTTTCATAAGTCTGCATCTAAGTGTTCGTAACATTGATTGGCTGTCATAGGTTTAGCACGTCCACACCTTAAGAGAGAAAACACGTTATTAAAGCTCCGACAGACTGATCTCCGCGGCACACAACATGGTTAGCAGAGTGATGTAAGAACATCCAACCTTTACTGTGCTGTCTACGGCTCCAGAGAAGAGTCTTCCCCTGGACACGGCGAGTGCCGTCACGCTGCCCTGGTGGCGCAGAAGAGTCTGGGTGCAAATCATGTTGTCCATGCTCCACACCTGGAGAGTTAAAATGAGAAAAGGAGGTTGCAGAAGTTCGCCATTTCACATTTGAAATGCAAGCTGAACTCTGCCTCACCCTGAGCGAGCGATCGTAGGAGGCGCTGAAGACTTTTGTCTGATCAGGAGTGGAGATGACCGCCAGAGCGTACACTGTACCAACGTGTCCCGTCAGCGTCCGCACTTGCTCTTTGGACTCGATGTCCCAAACCTAGTTCACAGGCAATGAATCGGTCAATAAATGAAAATAGCTTATGTAAAATTTACATGGTACATTTCAGTTTCCAACAGCGAGTACGTAAATTATTATTTGAATTTTTTATAGAGACTACAATTATAGAGAAAAGAATGTACTAGTATACGGAAGTTATTATGATGGCTTGCTGGTTTTGCTCTTTACTAGAACGTAGTGTAACACCAATACAAATGTTTGTTTTATTGTTTTAACACATTCTATCACATTTTAGGACTACAAATGTTCATGATGTAACCCTATTTGAAATTTCTTCAATATTTTGTAAAGGTCACGTACATGAATGAGGTTTTCATAGGTGCCACAAACTATATGGTGGTTGGTAACTGCAATGGAGTAGACACTGCCCCCAGAGGTCTGAAGCACATGAACGCAATCCAAAGAGCGGATGTCCCAGATCTGAGGGGAAGAAACAAACACGTCACAACTCTATACAAGCTTTCTAGTAAAAATTTAAATTATTTACACTACTAATGTTTTGCACACTAATGTACCTAAAACGATTGCTTTCTTGCCAATATTTAATACTGAAATTAATTCCTTTTATAATATTCCACTGCTACTCTGTTGTCTTATAGCTATAGCAACTGTGGAGTGTTCATGCGCTGAACCAATCACAGTTGAGCTATAGCCCTCCCCCCAAATAAGCTGTGGAATGCAAAGCACGGACAACAAGAAGTGAAATACTGCGCGACTGCTTTCTCTCTCCGAGCTTTATCTGCCTAGAGATGCAAGCCGAAAGGACGGAGCTGTAGTTTGCCTCCTGCTTGCTGTCCCTGGAGTCTTAATTACAAGATCAGCAGACTCTGTGGCCATCTTTAAGAATCGGCTGAAAACACATCTCTTCCGTCAGCACCTGACTGATCATTTCGGATTTCTATATCTTTTCTACTTTACCTATAAAAAATAAAAGAAACTTTGCTCTGTACACTGTAGTAGGCTGTGTGAGACATGTTTTATTGCACTTATGCTTATTGTTGTCCTAATGTTGACCCAATTGCTTCCACTGTTTACCCAACTTGTAAGTCTTTTTGGATAAAAGCGTCTGCTAAATGACTAGATGTAATTAAAGAACTCGTAATGACAAGGAGCTTGGATTTAAGCAGGGCAGTGTTGGCTTGCTCACCGGGAGACTGCATCTATTTATTTATTTATTAGATATTATCTATTAGAACACTATGCACTGTGCTGTGTTTTACCTCTGTGTTTTCTTATTTGCTCCTGTAAAGCTGCTTTGGAACAATGCACATTGTGAAAAGCGCTATATAAATAAAATAAACTTGAAATCTTGTTATACAAAAGGCAACACTTTCCGCTCTCTTTCTTCAGCATTTAGACTACACAACGAGGGGACTAGTGGTAACCGCTTCTTATCTGTTCTTGTTAAAGGACAGTGTTGATAATCAATGCAAGCTACATACGTGTCTTTATGGCGAAATCTGGGTGCATCGGAATTTGAACATATTGAAGCAGTTCCATCGTTTCTAACCTTTATGGTTTGATAGGATCCGCTGTACAGATGGTTTTGAGAAGCAACCAGAGCTCGAACCCAGTGATTCAATCCAGTTAGTTCTTTCTTTAGCTTCAGCTCCGTGCCAACAATATCCCACACACCTACAGAGAGAGAGGGGGGAGAGACAGAGAGAGCAATGTTCCATCATCTCAAGAACATCCACAATTTGTAAACTGGAAAGTCCCAGAGAGGTGAGATCATTCTTCTGTTAAGCTTCCACTCCCTCATTCCACCCACACGTCACCATGGTGACACGAGCACAGCGTGAGCTCTTCAGACGGGCTCTCAGAGCCGAGTGGATCTCATTCTGCCCCACTCGTGCCTCGGCTACCCGGGTCCGTGGAGCATCAATCACACCATCCGCAGCACTCATACGGCCAAAATCACATCAACAAATGAGACAGAATCAGCCCCGATATTAGCTGCTTGATTGAGCTGGTCCCTGCAAACATTAACGTCGCCTCCTCGACGGACAGCAACTGACCTTAATGGCTTTGAGAGAGCCGCTGAAGAGCATGTTGTGCGAGGACACCAGCGTGCACACCGGGTTGTCGTGCGCACGGATGGTGTTGACTTTCTGCAGGGTCTGGATGTCCCAAACCTGCGGGAGAGCAAATATGACGCCATGCTGAGACCATTGAAGAGTTCAGTACCTTGAAGAGTGCAGTTTAAGAACACTTACAATGATCGTGCAATCGGCCGAGCCGCTGTACAGCTTGTTCCTGCAGCACAAAAGAAGGAAAGAATGAGCTTTGGTGTTCTGGTACGACCCAAGTCAACATAGCGGTCGCAAGCCAGTTTACTTCCATAATGTGACGTGCTACTGAATGAAACAGGAAACTGGATGAGAAACGTAGGAAGATGTGGGAACTTGATTCTGTTAGTTGGGAATTGATTCGATCATGAAAAGTGCCAGAACGGAGGTCAGACAGAATGCTAGTATGCGGATTGTGGAGAACTTGTTTCCCCCTGAAACCTCACGTTTGAAATAGCTCAACAGGACACGGAGGCTGAAAATAAAGTTTAAGGACATCTTCCCAATAATAATGCAAATCGATCTTGCTTTTATTGCTGTACACTTTTTTAGATTATGTTAATTGGAATTAAATTAGTGGTAACTTTAGGTTACAAGAGGTGTGTTCGACATCATCCAGAGCTGCACAGACCCATTGGCGTATAATATTGTAGCACTGCGAGAGCAGAGAGCTCTGTATGCTTTTAATTCACTCTCGCCGTGGTGCGATTGAACAGCTTATTGATTTTCTGCTGGACGGCCGTGCTGATTGTCCAAAATATATCATGTGTCTGCCTCGCAAGTTTCCATGTGTGACGTATTTGAAAACAAATCAGTAAGTTAGCGGCATGGCAGACGAGGAGATGGTGCCAAAAAAAGAACTCTGGCACCAACTAATACTGAAGTGTTTTTCAGCAGGGCTGTGCAGTGCGACATATAATTTGAACACAAAAAAATGACCAGTGTAGCACGCGTGCGATTTTGAAAGTGCATAACACAGAGCAGCTTGTTTGTATGAAGTGTGTTTGTCCTTGTGCTTGTTTGTGTGTGACGTTAATCTATGTCTATTGTGGGAGCGTCTTCACGACGATCGGTCAAAATAAAGCACAGTTTAACCTAAACGCTCAAATAATAAAATACTGTAGTGTTCTATAGTATTTGATATAGCCAATTTTGGTATTCTTGTTGTAAATTGATAAACTGTAGTATACTTTAATATTTACTATAGTAAGGTTCAAAAACAGGAATTTTACTGCAGTTTACTATAGGCCTAGTAAACACTATAGTATACTACAGTATTTTTATGAGGACATATATATTACTATTGTATAGTAAAAAACGGACAACGCAGAACAATAAAAAAAATGGGTAAACTAAAAATGATATGGCCCTAATGGATCCATTTGTATATAACATTAATGTCCTTTGTTGTTAACCAGTCTATTTGAGATGATCTGCATTTGTATTTTGATGATCACATACGTTTTATACTTGTGCTACCTGTACAACTGTTTGTGTTTCAAAACTTTAAACCTCTGTAGTACCACTGCTACGTGCAATAAGTTAATATTTTCAATTTCAGATCGTGGATCGAGTTTCTCTGTTACGAAGATCGTGATATGCTTTTTGGGAAGATCGCCAAGCCCTAATGAGAACAATAACTATTAGCCTATTAGCTATAACTACTTGCCTTTGAGTTACCATTTTAAATGCCCACACAGCCTAGATGATGTCAGATGATGTATCTTCACAATTGATCTTATTCCTTAGGTTATTCTATTCCATTCAGATAAATATAATCCATTGATTTCCTGTTGACGTTTGCCAAGAATGCTTACCCCTGAATGCACAATGCCAACACTATGCCATCATGGCCCTCTAGGGTCTTCTGGCACTTGTATGTGGTGCACGTGTCCCAGACCTGTGTACAGCAAAGACGTACAGAAGACTTATCTTCGTGAAGAATAGATGGCACATAAACCAGATGAACAGAGATAAAGTGAAGGCTGATGTCAGATACCTTGATGGACTTGTCTGATGATCCACTAAAGAGAAGATCGCCGGTAGAATACACACAGAGACACCACACTGGACCCTGGTGGCCCACAAAGGTACCCTTGCATTTGAAGATCTGCTGGGGGTCGTAGGCTAAAAAACATAGTCAAATTGTTAGACTATGCCCTGATCCATGACATACATAAAAATTAAGGAGCATTAACAAGAAAGTAACACTCACAGCCCAGTATTCCCATATTGAGCCTGGCGTTGATGTGGGACAGTTCATCCTGCAAAAGAGACAATTTGTTTATAAAGCTGCTTGACTGTTGTGTTGTTAAAATACTGGAGCACTGTAACTATAAAGACGTGAAAATAGACCAACATTCAGCATAGAAGCGTCTCTTCTGAACTCCATCAGATCTTCACTGAGCTTGCTCTGATTCTCATCCAGCACATCTGACACAATAGCAGAAGAAATGAAAGGTTACATATCTTTTGGCACTTAAAACATTTAAAAGTTGGCTTAAAAACTTTTAAAAGTTGGCTTAGTTAACTTACCAAACTTGAGTTCCAAGTTTTTCTCCAACTGGTCTAGTTTCTCAGAAAGTTTGCCCAGCATAGAGCGTAAGAACGAGATGTCCTGGTCCTTCTGTGCCAGAGTAACCTGCATCTCGTGGAATCGGTCATCCGTCTGCTGCAGAAACTCTTTCAGCCCTTCGAACTTACACACGTCCAGATGCGTCTCATATGTGTCCTGATTACCAATGAAGGTGCAGCTGAGGAAAAGCCAACAAGAGTAAATTCACAGTTGTTTTTTTAGAGATGGATGGAATTAGCTTTAGCTACTACTAATGTGTTTTTTTTACTTCCATACCCATATTTGGAATGAGGGCACTTAATGTGTTCACACTCTTTCAGATGGGTCTCCAGGTTCATGGTGAGCAATGGAGGACAGTTGGGGTTGTTAGGGCAGCGCACCGGTCTGTAATCACAGCTTACTTCATGATCTCTGTCACAAACAAAACAGACACAACCCAAAGTCATCACGTGAGTAGTGTAATAACAGCGAATGATTTCGCAAGAGACTCCGTAAAACCATAAAAAACATTCCCATATTGTGTAAAAGCAATGTCTCACTTCCTGGTGCTAAGCTTGATGGTAAAAGGACATCCAAGTGGGTCAACCTCAAAGGCACCGAGCTTGCCTGAGGAAGCAGGCCGACAGCCGTACTTGCAGTGGATGAAGAGCTCACCGATCTGCTCGGCCACTGCTATGTTATTCACAACCACTGTGAGCTTGGAATTATCCACCGGGCATTTCTCTGTGGAAACACAGATTGTTGAAGAAACAAAGATATAAGTGTCTGAAAGCATTAACATTAAACCAAGATTGTGAAATAAAAGGATCAACACAGAGAGGAAATGAAAGAGAAATCTGAGGTGTGTACACAAACAAAATGATTTTGGTATGAATAACAAATTATTTAAAGTTACAAAATGTTCAGTTGGCTATTACGTGATTCAAAGACGTAGGCAAATGGGCTCGATCAATTCAATCACAATGCTTCAAGGGAGTGGGCAGAGACGCAAAGCTCTTTTGCCGCAGTTCCACAGTAATTCTATTGGCAGAAATAGTCATGGAAAAGTCTGACAAGTGTTTAGTAGAAAATGTCTATCCTTACCAGAGGTCAAGGCACATCGCCTGCAAAACGTGTGCTGAGAAACAGAAAGACAGTAAAAAAAGTGAGATTTTGGCATTTTCATCCACTCAGCTAATTCACAAGTAATTCATCTCTCAACAGACAATTGTACTTTGGTGTTCGACAGCCCTAGAAAAATGAGTCAATGAGGCTAGCGGTTCACAACACAAGCTGACAGGAAATCAATGCACACGGCCTGCAACCAGATCGTGACAGACAGGCCTATCCTGAAGGGGGAGGGGACAGAGGGCGGCCGACTGACTCACGCCACAGGTGGTGATGACGGGGTCCTTGAACACACTACAGCACAGCTGGCAACAAAGCTTCACCGAGGGCTGTTCGGCAAACACCTGTGACTCCTAGGCAGGAAAAGAAGAAAAGAGAGAAAATAATGTTAATCTTCTGACATGTCTGTCATTGCACTATGCATATGAATAGGAAACACAAGATCTGCTGACACTCACCGTGTCTTCCTCTTCCTCGTGCAGAGAGAAGGTGGAGCGGAGGGACATGTTAGACTCGGAATGCAGGGAGCGAACAGAGATGGCAGAGTCCGAGCGGCGTGGGGTACTGATGGGCGGCTGCAAAAAAAAAAAGTAACTTTAAATTAAGATTTTATAGATTGTTGGAATGGCACTGAAGTAGCAAAGATGCATTTTTCGCTCATTCAAAACCAATAGCAAACATGAGAATAGTAATACTGAAATACATCCTAAAAATCATTATTTTTCCTGCAGAAAACGTTTGCTTTTGCATAAGCCATGTTGTAGTCCAGATGACAGCAACTCTCATTGCCAGCCAGTGCCATAAATAAAAATGCAGGTCTTTCATTTCAGCCCTTGGATATGTAAATGTGATTGGCTGTTTTTTTTAAATAGTGATGGCTTGTGATTACCATCCCATCATCGTCATCACGAGGGGAGTAGGTCAGAGTGCTGGAAGATGAGGGGGTCCTACGGTGCTGTTTGTAATTTGTTTCTGCTGAAACAGAAGAGCATAGTTATAAGAAACTGATTGAATCTTGCTGCTATTCATTTCTGTCCACTTACTGCTCATTCTGGACATTTTAAACAGGAATAATTATTTTCAGAATAGCTTCAAAGATTGGAAGTTGATCCATTTCATTCTGTACATGTTTATTTTAAAGAGTGTCAAAATACAATTTCTTCCCCACTAAGGTCCACTTCTTTTTTTATTTAATGTTTCGGTCAAAATTTTTTAATTTTTAATGACCAATTAATGATGCTTACCAAATGCATAATTTACCAAGTAAGAGTAGTAAACAGACGATACTGACCTTTTGCTACTTGTGGGACTGCTGGAAACGTAGCTCCAAAGCTGGTTTCCATTTTGGTCTACATTTACAGAAACAGAAAGGAATAATTTATTCATTCATTCGCTAATTAAATAACACAAAAAAACATGTCCTTACCCAGTTGGAAGTGTCAGGTGATGGAACTTCAGGTACAGGGATGGTGGCTTCTGCCACAGATCCTTCTGAGAATCGTTCAAAATGTGTTGGTTACTACAGCTCATAGTACAGCAATGACCTGTGGAAAAGATCTGCCGCAGCCTGTATGAAAAGAAAAAAAGACTACATCTCAAACGAATATTTATTAAACAGTATTAACTACACAGATGCAATGACAAAGCAAACAATCGAACCCTTGAGATAAAAATCACATTCTTATACAGGCTTATTTAAATGTTTAAATGTTATTTCAAATGTTATTTCAAAAATGACAAAAATTCCATCATCATTTTTGTAAGCCCTCTTGTCATTTTAAACCTGTATGACTTTCTTATTTCCGCAGAACACAAAAGAAGATATTTCGAAGAATGTTGATAACAGCGGTGGAAAAACAAATGCAAGTGAATCGCTGTTCGGTAAACAACATTTTTCAAAATATCTTCTTTTGTGTTCTGCAGAAGAAAGTAAGTCATACAGGTTTGAAATGACAAGAGGGCGAGTAAACAATGATTTTTGGATGAACTATCACTTTAATCACACACAATAATCTTGATATTAAAAACTATGATTATGGATATTGTGTTCATTCTACACGTATTATAATAAATAACGAACTCTCTCTTCACAGCCCTACTCTCATATTTTGAGTGTGATTCGCGGAAATAAAATCTATATTCAGCGATGAATTTAACTGGCAGCCTCATTTATTTCTTTATAAAACACTTTTCAATGTGTATTGTTATCATATCATTACCGCAAATTATTCTGGCGGCGATAACCGTCAGACTGATATCGTGACAGCCCTCATTCGCATGGTTGCCTGCTACGTAGGTGAAAGAGGTTCATCTAAATTTCTGATAAACACCATGATCAAATATTAAACAAAAGCTCTTGTTTTCAAAGCATCGTTAAAGGTAAAATTATGAAACAAGATATGTACTATGCATGACATGTGTGACCAGTCTTTACATTTCCAGACATTAAAAGAAAGACATACTTTCCGACACAATGTCAAAACATGTCATACATGTGTCAGAATAAACAAACACTAGGGCTTTAAAATAAGCAGCATGACGCTATCAAGAAATCAAAACTCATACAACACCAATGCGTTGTATATATACGTTTTGCGGCTGTCTGGTGAGCTGCCAAATGCCCAAAATATTGTCTAGATAGGCAGGCTATTATGTTTTGAGACAGAGCCAAGATTGTGTTAGCTGGTGGTTGCGAAAAACGCGCTCTATCGGCGCCAGATCAATCGGAAATAAAAGACATAACAGTATTTTTATTATTAGATTTTCTATATAAACCAACAACACGTGTTTAAGCCAACAGACTAGATTCGTTTGATTATGTACTTGTAATTCGCATGTCTGAAGTGAGCTGGCTAGCTCTGGTAGCTAGCTGACGAAGTTGCTTTTTCGAGCAGCTTTAAGAAGACATCACATTTAGCTTTACGAAATGTAACAATTAGGATACATCTCTAACTTAACTACAAAAAAATCATAATGACACAAGATAAATCCCGCATGTGAATTTAAGCAAACAAAGTGGATTCTCACCATTGATGCTAAATCAAAGTCTACTCTGCAGATGATCCAGTTTTCATTTCCAACACACGCCCGTAAACGACACGCGGGTCATTCTGGGAAATGTAGTGCGTGACAGCAAGCCACTTCATTTCCGATTTCTTTCGCACCAAATTTCCGGTGTGACGATCATTGCATTATTTGTTTACCACTCCAGCTGGTTAATTCAATAGCTCGTTTTTTGTTAATATTACAGGAGATCTCTCAGCTTTTTTATCAGTTTAAAACACCAAACGAGCCAAACAACTGTGCATTATGTTGCGAATGTATGTTGATTTTTATTATTACATGTAATAAATAATATATATATATTTTTAACCTTATTGTTGTAAATGTATTATAATAGTCTATATATTTGTAAATACTGATAGTCTCGCACTCGCATTCATTTGTGAACTACTGCATTGAGTTTATTAGTTAAACAGAAGGGGGTGCTGTTTGCTCAGATCCTGAGTCGGGACAAGTATTCAGCATTGTGCATAGACTCAAGACACAGATCAATAGTCGTGGCAGTAAACATGGGCCTATCAGGTACTACTACATTGGAAATATCACAATAACTATAATTGTATCTATATAGGACCGTGTGTATAAATATACAATTTAAAATGCAATTTTGTATAATATTTTTCAACCTGAATTCACCTGGTTGAACCTGTTCCATTATGATACTCTGGAAGCCACCAATAAAATACAAAGGGTCAATATAAATGGTAAAATGTTTTGAATATAGAATCTCTTAAGCTGCCACGGTCTTGATTCATTTCAGCTTCAACTTCCATTAGAGTAGCTTTGGGCCCCCTGCATTTGCTCTTTGTATTAAAGTACTAATGTCATTTTCTCATGGACACTCATCAATTAAGAACACATGGGATGTGTCTTTATCTACAGAATGTGGCCCCAGGCTGGTAAAGGGTCTCTGTGAATATTCTCTTTAAAGAAGCATCACGGTGTCTATTTATGAACTGTTGTCCTGCCAGTCACTTAAGACATGCTTTACACTGTTCAACCAAAGAATTGCCAGTGGACCCATTAAAAGCATGCCCCTGTCAGCAAGCCATGCAAGACATTCTTTATTCAGAATCCATTAACCATATTCAGAACCGAGTTGCATCCTTCCTGTATGTCTGAGTAAGAAATGTTTGGTGGAATAAAAATAGAAGGTGCTTCATTTAGAAAGTAGATGGCTGAAGGGAGAACATGGCTATTGTTCAACCAATGTATTTTTGTAAAACAAATCTCTGCAGACAACTGTCAAATAAAAAATAAAATGCAATTCAGAGGTAGGCAATATACAAATGAATGTTCAGGGGTATGCTGACGGAGGGTGTCTCTGTGATGCAAGGCCCTTTAGTAAGCTGTCTAGCCCACCAGCCCATCCACACAACTTCACAGATACATTGTTGGCCGTGATTTAAAGACTGCTTTTCTTATAAATATAACTGACATAAATGATTCTGTGGTGTTGTCTTTTCCTGTGCAAATGTATGTTTGCTTTACATGAAAGTGCCACTGTACAAGTGCAGCTGTAAAGATAAGAAAATATCTGAGACAACCCAGAATTTCTAATTCATACAGATTTAATTATAGACATTCAGAATCTGGCAGTTTAATGATTTTATTAATCCAATATACAACATACAGAACCTTCTAATTCTGTTTTGTTTACAGTATTTTCCCTCTGTGGTTTACTTCAGTTAGCAACATCCACTTCCTGACCACGTTGATGTTGCATTTTCTGGTCATCATTTATTTAATGAGACAAGCAGCTCTTATGTTAAATTTCTTGCCACATTGTTAACAACCATAAGCCATTCAGTTTATATTTTCAATATGCAACCTTGCTGTTCACTCACTTTACAGTGCATTAGTCGCACTCTTTCTGATTTTCTATTATGTTGTATAAAGAACTGTACAATGACAAAATGTCTCTAGTATTGCATAATCAAGCAATTTTTTTCTGCAGAAACTTTCTGTACAAGCCTATCTACCACTGCGCACCAGCCCTCTGAGACCTTTACTGCGCTCAATTTTGCCATATTAGGGCATAAATACCAGGCAAAACGAATAAAAATAAAAGCAGCATGTAATGAAAATCTAGGAAACGAACCACGGTTGATGTACAGGTTCACTGGGCGTCCTTTTGTCTCGAACAGTTGGAAAAAGCATTTAGACTTCAGACAGCATATAGCCGCCCTCCGATCCCCCTCCCTTTTACAGATTCCCCCCACCACCTCCTCTATTCTCTCCTACATTGGCCCAGCAGCGACTGAATAGCGTCCTTGCACTTTAGCACTGCCATCCGCTCAACTTCTTCAGCATCATTTCATTTTTCTCTGCTGCCGGAGCTTCACAGCATATGAACATATAAGTCTCACTGTCTGCTCTCTTTGCTGTCTCCAGCGGATACACGATCGTCCTTCGCATTCCCGACAGCTGGATAAAGGCGTATCTGTGATTTTTTCCCATTGTTTTTAAGGACAATTCCAAAAAAAAGAACATCTTGTGCCCAAGACGGGTTTGGGCTGCCCATAGATACATCACCGAGGTAAGAGCTAACACTGTGAATTAATATCGATCAAGCCTTTAACCAGATGGACTCTCGATGACAGTTGACATAACTTATGATGCCTTGATGGATATTCACATGATGTCTTGCATCATTCATATTTTCTCTCCCATCGATTCAAACGGAAACGATTTCGCCGGTGTTATATAAAACTTCGATTTTCTGCATCCTGCTTTGCCTTCTTTATGTTCTCTTCCGCAAGCGTGTGTAACGTTACACTTATAAGAAAGACGACCATAATACATTAGCATCAGCTTTCGATATTGCTTATAGTTTTATCTTTTAGTAGTGTTCTGTGAAATCTATACACAACACATTACAGGTAACCGAGTAAGATGCTCGTTCATATCTAATGAAAGTGCTGTTCCACAAAGGCTGTATACAATCTTGTCACATATATTTACCACCAGTTCACATCAATTGGGATGTGGGCGTTCATACATGTGAAGCATCAGAATAAACACAGGCTAGTTTTGTAATGGTTACATTTGTAAATAATTGATTCAAATAAACTAAATGCTGTATGACGTTGACCTACATCAATTGACGACCTACATGGCTTGGGAAATTTGATGGTCCTCAGTCTAAAATGTTGATGTGTACTAATGTGTATAGGCACATAACAAAAAGACATTCTGAATTCATCCATTTCATCACAGATGTTTCACGCATTAATAATATTCGGTTCATGACTAATGGGTGAAGGGAAAAAGGAGGTTTATGCCTTGCGGCAAGCGGCCGCATATTTTGGGACACTATTGATTCAAAGAGCCGTATTTGTTTAGGGCCTCAGTGAAGCACTGCTGAAATCCCTCTGGCAACAACTGATTTCTGCTTCCATTCCATTTGGATGAATGTCACAGTGGCGGTCACAGTCCATATGAATGGTGCACTGATAGATGGTTTAAGAAGTTTTGGAGCATAGCAAAATGTCTAATGTCGCCCAACTCTTTTCTAAACATCACTTTTTATCACTGCTGCTCTGAGTGTGTTAAGTCTCAAATATGAAATCAGAGCTTTTAGAGTAAGACTTTCCAGCATTTGGCTGCTGTTGCTCGGAAGCGCTTAAAAGCCATTATAGGATGGATGTAGTCGGGTAGCAGAACACCTGCATGCTCAGCTGTATCTAACTGTATCTGTTTTCTGGCTCACACATGCCCTAATGCTGGTGTCCTCTTAACATTAAAACACTAAAGACACGAGAATGGAGGCATTGGTCGAACATCTTAATGATAAATTCTTTGTTTATTTTAACAAATAGATTAACATCGTGTCAAAACTGTTTTTAACTATATAACAACGCAATATTAATTGTTTTATTCACCATTCATTTCGATTATAGTCAAATACTTGAATTTATGAATTTAAATAGATCTGAACAATTATGGTTGTTAGCTACAAAATCAAATTAATATAAAAAGTGGTAAAACATTTATAATATATCATATATATATAACATATAAAATATAATAACTCTGCCAAAATACTGCTTAAACAAAACTGAAACGTAATTTTGAAAATGAACATTTTGTTGCTTTTGGTGCCATTTTTGCCCTAAATTAAATGTGGCACACAGAGGTTTATTCTATATTATATGCTATATTCGTATATTTGATAAGTAGCCTAACAGTGTGGTCTGAGGGGTGTTAAAATAATCAACGTATCGTTAAATAACCACCAAAGCAAAACGATTTTAGTATCAGCTCATAAGGATTAATACTAGTCAAAAGGTCTGTTTTGAAACAGAGTATATGAAAATCTATTCTGTCTTGTTTCAGTCTTGTTTTTAAGGTTTAGTTTGATCACTTACATATCAAGCCACAGTCATGGATGAGATGGACTTGCCCCAGATGAAGAAGGAGGTAGAAAGTCTCAAGTATCAGCTGGCCTTCAAAAGAGAGAAATCCTCAAAGACAGTGACAGAGTGAGTATGATCTTTCTCACTGTGCTCCTTGTTCTGTGTATGTTTTACATATATTGCAGAATATTTTGTTGTTGATATGTTTAACCAAAGTTTATAACAACATACAGTTGCACTTTTATGTCGTTTGTATAATTTTGTAATCTTTGTCTATATCAATGCAAGTTACATTCAAGATTTGTTTTCGGGAAAAAATCACTTCATAAAATTGCTAGTTGGTCATGCAGTATCGCAAAATAAACTGTTCTGACAGCTTGCGACAATGACCAGCCGATTCTATCCCTAAAGTCCCTTTCTTTTGATTGTATGATCCTGAAGCTGTACTGTACAGTTACATCTAAATGAGCTTTTTCTCAATTTAAAGATTCACTTCATGTCACAAATTAGGCTGTCCAGAGGCCAGGTCCTTCTTCTCTGGTTCTTTGGGGCAAAGCTAATGCTTTCATATCTCTGGTGTCTTACTTCTCAATTTGAGAGCAAGCATGGCCCGTTACTCTGTCAGTGTGACATCTCATTTCCCTCTGTCCCAGTGCTCTCTTCCTGAAATATTCACCATGGTAATATCTCTGCGATAAATTACATTTTACCAAGCAGTAATGATAGCCCAGTTTATAACTATCTAGCGGTTCTTCCCATATTATTGTGCAAATAGGCTAGAAGTCTAGTTTAGAAATGTTTGAGAAAATACAATGTCCAGTCAGTATTCAAATTTACATTGTTGCTTAATTTTATATTGCCAGTGAAATCATAGTAAATGTATCGTGAATATTCAGTAAATGGCCCAGCCCTAATGATGATATCAGATTGCATTTTGTGTTGCGATTGGGTCTGATGGAGTCCGGTTTGGCTTTTCCCACATAAATCTAAGAATATCACTTTTATTTTGGGCACAGCATTAGTATTAATCATAAGTGATGGATGGCGATTGAATAAATGAGTGATTAACACCCTCATTTATTATTTGTTTCATGTGTGGTGGGATCTTGCCTGTCTATTTCCTTAAATCACTCAGCATTCAAGTGCTGTGTCAGAAACCTCTCTGCTTTAATAATGGGATATTTAATTCCCTGTGCATTCTTTCACTGCAGATAAGCAAGAAGCAGCATGATATAATCAGTTTGCCTTCATATTCTGCCTTTTTATGTTGTCATATTATATATATGAAGAGTTTGGTTCCAAAATGAGATGAACATTTAGTTCCAAAAATGTTTTTATTATGTTATCTTAATGTGTTAGTAAGCTGTATTTTTGAGTTATTATGGCTTAAATCAAAACAAACCAAGTGTAGTTTGACTGATATTAATTGGAATGCACAGTAAAAAACATGATTTTAATACAATAATCATCTCATTTTGGAGCTAAACTCTTATATGCTAGCTGCTAGTCCAAGCTCTGGTCATATCAAGACTGGACTACTGCAATTCTCTACTGGCCAGCCTTCCAACCAATGCAGTCAAGCCCTTGCAAATGGTCCAGAATGCAGCAGCACGTCTAGTTTTCAATCAGCCTAAAAGAACCCGTGTAACACCCCTCCTGATTTCACTTCACTGGCTGCAAGTTGCCGCCCGCATCAAGTTTAAATCGCTGACACTGGCCTTCAGAACGATAACGGTAAATTCACCCCTTTACCTTAACTCGCTGCTCCAGCTCTACATCCCCTCCCATCATCATCGGTCTAAAAATGAGCGACGCCTGGTTGTTCCTTCTCAGCGAGGCACCAAATCGCTTGCAAAAACCTTTACTCATTCGGTTCCCCTGAAGTGGGATGAACTGCCAGCCTCCACCCAAACTGCAGCATCCTTCACAACTTTCAAAAAAACAGCTCAAAACATACCTGTAACTGTACCAATAACTGTCTATGTCTTGTGTCTAAAAAAAAATGTTGTTCATTCTAGCCCCTTACTCCAGCTTTAATCCTCCTAGTAGCATGGCCTTGTAAACTAACGGTACTGTTTAACGTGTTGACAAAATGTTTATATGCTCTCCTACTTGGATGTCGCTTTGGATAAAAGAGTCTGTCAAATAAATAAATGTAAATATATATATATATATTATAGTTTATTTTTCACACTTGTGTAAATCTGTAACCAAACCAATAATGCATTATTGATGACATTGCAGTTGCATTTTATAGTTTGCATTACGTCTCAGAATGCTAAGGAAACTTCTTCCTCTCCTCAGCCTGGTGAAGTGGATCGAGGAATGTGTGCCTGAAGATCCTTTCCTGAACCCTGAGCTGATGAAGAACAACCCATGGGTGGAGAAGGGCAAGTGTGTGCTCCTATAAAAGAGAAGCAACAGCAGCAGTCGGCCCAGCCCACGTCTGAGCCTTCACCAGCCTGACTGGATCACATAGCGCTTGCTCTCTCTGTTTCATTCCCTCACCATGAATGTACAGTAAAAATAAGACCACACACACACGCCATGACCTCTATATAGTCACTGAAAGGATCGGACACGTTGCCATGCATTCCTATTCTACTTATACCATCGATATATCTTTATAAGCAGTTAGTGGAATTTATTTTGCTTATTCGACTTTGTGGTGCCGCTTGCGCGCTTCAGATCTTCAGTTCAAGCATAGTGTCGACATGTAAATGCCAGAAAAGGCCTGTTAGATGACAGACTGCATGACAGGAGAGAAAAGAACACAGCATGCATAAAAAAGCGTTTACAGCTGATGTTTCGTGGCGCCAGAAAAGGCAGCAAGGTTGTACATTTCCCTCTGTTATGCAGCCATTTCATTTGCTGTGCAGGCCTATGCACTATTTATACCACACTCAGCACTCTCACTTACAGACCATTTTTGAACATGTACAGATCATTTAATTTATTAAATTATTTATGAGCATTAATTTATTGATTTTTCATTTGATTTAATACCGGAGCTGTCAGCGCTGGCTGCTTTAGAAGCTAGAATGGACCTGCTGTTGTTTAACTACACCCTTTTCTTGAAACCAAACAGAAAAAATGCATCTTGCCAGTTCACCATTGAATACTGCCTTGAACACAATTTCCTTAAAAAGAATGTATGTGTCTTAAGGAAGTAGTAAACCATCAGTACCCCTAACCATTGAATGGATATGCAAACAGAGAGATGTGCACTGGCCAAGGCTTTGTCTTAGATTAATAGCTTAATCTGCATTTATGTGGAGAGGCAAGGATGTGGGGTTAATTTATGACTTTTGGTTTTGTTTGTGTTTTTATATATTTAAACAATAGAAACCTGTCTAATTATCTAGAGGTGTGTTACATGAATGCATTGAGAAAATATGCATAAGATCAAGTACTAGTTTAATAAAGCAATAAGTGATTTTTTTATTGAATGTTTTACAAAAAAAACATCTTATTGAATAAAGTAGAGGATTTTTAGACACCATTTGTGTGTTTCATTCGGTTGTGTCGAATGAGTTGGGGGCTTTTTACATTACAATTTTCGGTGGCAAGGTTGTATTTTGTTAACAATTATGCATTGGCGAACATGAACTAACAACGAACAATACTTCGGTATCTACAGTATTTAGTGCGGTTAAATTCACGTTGTAAAAGTTAACGTTAGTTCATGCAAAATACACATGAACAATTGTATTGGCATTAACTAACATTAACATGCTGAAAATTGCTCAAAAATTATTCGGTTATTTTACTTTTCAATTTGAGAGAGATGGCCGGCACTTTATTTTAACAGATCTGGACTCTCTTTTAGACTCCATCATACAAATTAAAACCTTTGGTACAGCAGAACCATCTTTATTCTCAAATCACTGCAGAAACCATTACAGAGTCAGTCTGCTAAATAATGAAACACAGGAGAATCTATTCTGTCCAAAGAAAACTCAATAATCTTTCCCGCTACGGAAAAGAATGTAGCGCTGCTTTTTGCACACATCATTCAGTTCGGACACATCTGTGCATTGCATGAACGCTTTATCCTGCATTACTATTATCATACATCTTGACATGCATTTAATGGATCTGTGAGTGTACAGTATAATCTAAGACTATATAACCATCACGTGTCTACCAAACAAAGATGCCGTGAGTGCTTCTCTAGGCTATGAGACTAATGCAGAGGATAATGGCTCACACTCTGAGATTAAGATTGGTAATCCCGATGCCCATTGCCATAGCCAGGTTTAGCCACACATTCACATGATTGCTCTCTACGCTGGTTGAACTCGCAGCAGATGACGCTCTAATCTGCCCAAAGTAATCCACTCTCTCAGCCCCCATCACAAATCTCCATTTCTAAATACATATGGGATCACATGGCCCAACAGTCTGCTTAAATGTACACATCTGGGGTAAAAGCGATACTCTTGACAATGGCCATAAGTCTGCGAATATGACCAAGCTTAGCATCTAAATAAGACAATACATGCTTCAGATGTCTAGATCTGAGTGGTTTATGCTAAGAAGGGCATATGGGCTGTGAATGGATGTATTACGAGAGCAAATAAATGATGGATTCTGACTTGTAAAAACGCATGGTGCTCTAAACACACTGACTGTTCTCCGTTGGGAATTCTAAAAAAGATGTGTTGTGCGAAGGGAATTATCCCTTTATTAAGCCTTTATTTTTTTCTCATTTTCTTTTTCTTATGGACACAAAACCACTGCGACATTTCTCAAAACATCATTTTTTGGTGTTCCACAGAAGGAGTCATAGCCTACAAGTTTGAGGAATCACAAATTTGGTGTATTATCCATACAGTGCGTAAAATGATTTTCGAAAGTATAGTTTTTTGGTCCCGGTTTCAATTTAGATATTTAAAAACCCTTAAAAGCCTTAAAACCACACATTTAACTATGATGTCATGTGCATTCACATTTTTATTCACTCATTTTTATTTTCCTACATTCTTGGCTAATGTAACGTCTCACTTAGTTTTCCTTCTTAAGTATACTTTTAAGGATGTTTAGATATTGTTTATTGAAAAACTAATACATATCAAGTTTCTTCAGGGATTGTCATTACTTAAACATAATTAGTATTCACCTTTTTATGAAACCACAGGGCAGAGTTAATGGAACCTTTTTTTAACCTTGTCCATGTTTAAAGAATATTATGTAACCAAATAAGGGAAAACATGTTGCATACAGTCCATCATATTAAATAGATCCCACACATTCTAGAACGACTTGAACCAGTTTCCTAACATCATTTTCTCTAAAGTAATTCAATGTAATCCACCTATGCAGCTCATTTAGACAATGCAAGCAGATCTTCACTGACTCTGATATTTGGATCTGAGTGATGAACCACATCAGTAAGACCTGCTAAGAGCAGCATAAGATGGGTTCAGTGGTATATGCATGCAGCATGTGGCCATTTCTGAGCCATTTCTGTCTCTGCAGTGTGACATTTGTCCCCTGACAAAGACGGCTGATCCAGTTCTGTCAGTGGACTGTTATATAGTCAACCTACACATGTATTCCTGTACAGCCGAACACCTCCACGCTTCATTCCATTTCACTGTGTGTCAGGGGAGATGGGTCAAGTTTAGGCCATGCTTCATTTCCTCAAATGAGGACAGAGCAAAGATTCCGGAGACAGTTTTCCTTCTCCCCTCCAAACTCTTCTGTTCTGTGCCCCGGGCTAATTGGAATGGGCTGAGTGTGAATTGAATGCGTATAGACGTGTGTTGGGATCGTGATATTTGGCCCACTTTTGACACGTGCAAATCTGTTCAATGTGGGCGCTACATATGGTTCTGTACACTCCTTATAACTGAACGTAGGGGTGTATGTCCTTACAATTAAGAATCAGCCATTTTACAAGACAAACAAAAACAAACTGAGGCTGGGTGTTATTCCGCTGTGGTGTCATTACATGGCTGAGTTAACCCCAGTGGGCCTGTTGTGTTTGCACAACGATCTGCCTGAACAGCTCAAGAGGGACCTTATGCCACAGCTTCTCCACGCTGTTACAGCCACTCCCACAATCTCTCAGGCGACCGAATCCAACCCACACCTGACACGGCGAAGTCTAAGAAATTATTTTTTATAAGTATCAAGCATCAGAGCTATTTGCATTAACTTCTTAGATACAATGTTGTGAATAAAACCTGTCACAACCATTCCTCTTTCACACAACAGGCTATGACAGGAAGTTGTTGCTTTGACGTGCCTGCGTGCCCCAGTGGTCCCTCTTTAGGAGATTAAAGCCCCGAGCTGACAGCTCTTTAATCTCTGGTGCTTTGTTAGCAGACCATGTGCTGGGGAAGCAGCAGTGTCTTGTGGGGAATGGGTCTGGGCTGAACACAATATTTTACATCATCAGCAGCTGAGGCAGGAGTTAATTCTTTAGGAAATAATAAATATTGTTTTCTGAAGCCACTGATTCTGAAGGATGCATTTTCAGGGGACAAGATAAAAGTTTTTCCAAAGTCAACATTTTAAACAATGCAAAGTTCACAGAAAATGGTGATATAAGAGGTTACGCTTGGGACACTAACAAAAAGACCATGTATGGCATTTAACTGTGTTCTTATGATTAATAAGGACTGTTTTTAATATTTTTGTGTTGAATTGATTTTATAAAATGTAATTGGTCAGGCCCAACAGGTTTTGAAACATTAGCTGGCCCACATTTTTTGAGATAACAAACAGTGTTCAGGTAAAATGGGCCAGCTGATCAGCAAAAATGGTTTTGTCAATATTTCATCAATAAAATAAATGTCATGACAACAAATGTAACAATAACAAGTAGTGTTATGGCAACAGATTAACATCAATTGTGTGTGTGTGTGTGTGTGCGTGCGTGCGTGCGTGCACATAACCTACCTCTAAAACACTTCTATGAAACGTCCTTTGATGTCCTGCTTGCAAATGTCTCCTGGTCAATCTGCTTGTTTTATCATCCAACTCGGGTCCAATATAAAAAAGGCAAAACTAATTCTTCTGTTATTAGTGTTAATTAATATAACCGGTCTAACGCCATTCGGTCCGGTGTCATTTCCCCCGCCATAGTAGGAAAAAATGTGCGATCTCTAACAAAGATTGACGTTTGCACATGCACTAGCAGACCTCCGTTACACTTTGCTCGATCCGCATGTTTTTAACTGATAAAGTGAAGTTGACGCCATTGTTACTGTTTATTGCTAACAGTTTATAAATACACGTGCACAGAGACGGGAACCGACCAATCACAACAGCCTGAGAAGCGTAAGCTCGCCGATATGGTATGGGTGGGACATCTTCACACACACACTCTAAGCGGGGAACCTTGTCAGCTTTACCAACCAGGGCTGTGTTTCCCAAAAGCATCGTAAGCTTACGATGATCGTAGCTCCATTGGTGACAATGGTTCTAAGATCTACTTAAGGTTACGATGCTTTTGGGAAACGCAGCCCAGAGCGTTTCGGAAGGAGGGACTTTATATAGACCGGAAGAAATCCAGTCGTTTTGTTAGAAGAGGGACAGCGGTGACCTATAGACTTGAAATATGTGAAATATAAAGCGTTTTTTTAAATTAGAAACATGAACATCCATTGTTAAACACCCAAAAAACATAATCAAAGCCTCAAAAACAGCAAAAGACTGGCTCCTTTAATAAGAGTAACCACTAGAATTTCTGTTTATACTCAACTCAGAAGGTGGCCCATTTTAACTGAAATTAACAGCTCGTTTTATCTTAACACATTCAGGTAAATTGGGCCAGTAACTAAAAATTTTAATTTATTATGTAAATGTTATATGTAAATCTGGATCATTTAGCAAAATCAGCATTTTATCTCACAGAGGCAATCCTGAGATGTGAATCATTATTTTTAAATGTGTATTTGTTTTTTATTGATGTATCAACCTTATTATGAAGAAGTAAGATTGGATATGTCAGGCGGGCCACTCACCTTACTTTTTTCTGGCACTGTCTGAATTTAGGCATTGCCCCTCCCCCCCTTAGGAACCTCAGACCAATCAAATAATTTGCTAAATGTCAAGAATGTCATCATTCTTTGCAGTCATTAAGTCGTTAACTTTTAAAGAGACACGACCCCCAAACCTTAAATGGCCCATTTTATCTGATGGCCAAATTTGTCTTGCTATGACAGTAAATGCAATGGATATTGAAATGGGATGTGCCAAATATCTAACATTTAAAGAGACGGTTCTTTCCCCTGCAGAACACAAAAGAAGATATTTAAAGAACATTGGTGACCAAACAACATTGACCCTCATTGACTTCAAATCTTTGGACGCAAAACCACTGAGACATTTTTCTAAATATATTCTTTTGTGTTCTGCAGAAGAAAGTCATGCAGGTTTGGAATGACACGAGGGTAAATAAGTGATGATACAATTTTAATTTTTGGGTGAACTTTCACTTTCCCCTTCGTTTAAATATTTGGTTTTCCAAATATTCACTGTGGAAAAATACTGACTCATTCTTACCGCCTGTGTGACATAAGAAGAGGGAGTGACACTCAGGGAATTCCACTGGGACTGTGAGAAGGCAAGATTCTGAAAGATGCCAAAAGAAAAATACACAGGTTTGACGCTTTTAGTCCGGCATCTTTTTTTCATAGCACTCTCCAATTTGAATGAGAAAAATTCCACTCCAACAATGTTTCTGGTCAAATGAAATATCATTGACATCATCTTAATATTTTTTTTGCTGTGTTACAAATGTAGTGAAGTAGAGCGTATTAATAGTTATGGATTATTAATGACATCAAATACTCTACACATAATGCAGACACAAGCAACAATGGCTACAATAAAATATTTAGAGCACGGTTTTAGGAAGCATAGTTTAGAAAACCTTAAAAACACCTCCGTCAAAGAAGAGATTCTTTTCTCCACCCAACCTTGTGACATTTCCATTCACTGTGTGCATATATCACATCCATGATGTCACTTCTGTCTCTTTGTCAGTAATCTTCTCTCTTGTTTCGTCCCTTAGGTCTAATTAACCAGTTCAAGCTCAGAAAAGCCCTGTCAGCCAATACAAAAGCATTAACAATTCATAGATAGACGTCACAAAAATAGACTGTCCTTTCCATTTGCCTCTTAGATGGGGGGTCAGGGAGGTCCCTGGATGAGAGATGCGTATAATCTGTTCTTTCTCTCCTCCATTTCAACATCCGCTCCAATCATCTTTTCGCTCCATCCCATGAGGTAGCTCAAGCTGGAGCACTCTTATGAAGCTGGATCCCTGCCATTGAGATTGAAGGATGTGCAGTGAGATGCGTCTCCCTCTGCACCATCAAAGCAGGCCCATCAACACTACATGCTTTTTCTGAATCATTAGAGACCTTTTGAGAGTTACAATACAATTTAAAGGAACAGTTCATCTAACAACATTGTACACGTGTCATCATTTACTCACCTTTATGTTCCAAACCTGTATGACCTTATTTCTGCATAAAACACCAAATGGGGCCGATCTAATTGGATGAAGGTAAGTTAATTATGGAAGATGTATTTTTGTGTAAAATCTTTTACCTCTGGTAAATTGTAAAAACACAAACCCAATCCCGCAGGCCTGGTGCTGATGCAAACTTTTCTCTCAAATGCATTGTATTTCAACTAAAACTCATTCTCCTCTGTTATTAAGTTTTCATTTAAACAACAATAAAGGCGCATTTGCTGCAAAATCCGTCGCTTCGCTTTTGGCATCTCCCAGTCAAGAGAAAGCTGCTCAATAAATCATTGCTTGAATAGTAAAACTTTAATGGCTCTGTCTTCAGGCATTAGCCCACATGAACACACATTTAGGGCATCTTTTCTGCATAAGCCTTATCTGGAAAAGCCACCCCTCCTCCCAACTCCTAAAATCACCAGAGAAGATTTGATAGTCATTTAGCAAATAGAACTGCATCCCAGATCAACACAGCATTATTTCTGTTCAAATGATATCATGGATGACGGTATTAATCATTTTGCATGCGTTCAGGTAACTGTAATGTCCCAGTTATGGCCCATTATGGGCAAAATATATTTACTACTAATATAAATGCTACTCTTAAAATTTGAGTTAAAAAGTTTTTCAGTTTTGTATGAAAGAGTAAATTCGCCCATAAATATTCTGTCGTCATTTTTACAAGGACTCAGAAGACTTATCAGATAAAACAATACCAGTAGTGTATAGCTGCACACTATAATGGACACATTATAATAAAAACAAAATTCATACATACATACTCATAGACTAATACATGCATGAACAAGTGCGATTCATGGTGACACAGACGGTGAGAGGGATTAAACGCTAATCTGTTGATGTGGCACTTTCAGTGAATACAATAAAACAAATAGATCTTTTTATTGAAGGCTGTTGATGAAATCAGCTTAACTCACCATACAAAAGCACTATGATCCCAGAAATCCACTGAAGCCTTTCTCCTATAATGTCTTAAGCACTTCAGAGGATATAGAAAAATATTGCCAAAGGCCATTTACTAAGAAGCTTTAGTTTTGAAAACCATTTATTAAATTGCATATATGTTTGTTGGTTTGATTAATGTCATAGCTATTTGAAGTTAAACTGGAAATATTCAAATGTGCTTTGTGACATTTTTTGTAAGGTCTCATAGTCAATGAATAGAATGTGTTTGTTGTTTTTAATAACAGATTTTAAAAACAAATTCACTCCAGTATTCGTTTTGAAATATTACAAGCCAATATTCATTGTATGAATCCCCCCCCCCCTCTCTCTCTCTCTCTCTCTCTCTCGTGACATCACTGTGACATCACTGTGGAGTTTGAGTTCAGTAAAGAAGAAGTCTGCCCTCCATCACCCTTTTCCACGAACATGTCTGAACACAAATCTCATCACAGTCAGCTCCGCCGCATTCACTTCAATGATGACAAATGAAGCACCAGTTCATGTATCATGTATAATATAGACACACCCTCACATCACACCATTAAAAAATATCTTAAATGATGCCTTTTGAACATTCATAAGACATCTTGTTATTGTAAAAACTATTTAGTTGAACATGAAGCAACCACAAGATTCATAGATGAAATAAATGGCATGCAATATTAACTTACAATTTGTTAATCAAGATGAATGAAATGTAAATACTTCTTGGAGATGAATAGAATAAAACAACATTTCCGGGTAGAAGGGTAAACAGACACAACACTACATATTTACAATCTGACACAGAGTCTGAATAGCTTTACCAAAAAAAGTTCTGTCAATCAGAGTAGTTTATTAAATAAACATCTGCACATCTGCACATTTTCTCTTTTTATCCTTTTATTTTACAAAGGCACCCACCTTCCTCAGGTTGAATAGACTCCGGGGCTAGAGAAGCGATTTTAAACAGAATATTATAAACTCTAATATCGTAATGGTTATTTCGAGCAGACATGATAAGCAGCTCTGATGACTGTATGACTAATTCCTCTCCCTCGGGCTGGACCAAAAACACAAGGCTGTCCTCTGTGCTTGAAAAATCGCAGTCCTCCTCCTCCCCCAACTGTGCTAAAGTACGATTCATCATTCACATCTCGAAAGTTATTCATGAAGTTTTAGTCTTACAACGCATAATACAAAAAACAAAAAGAAACTTTTGGAGCCGCCTTGCACCATCTGCCCAAGAAATGGTGTTTCACAGGTTTCAAGGTTCAGATTGCTTGACAGAAGATCGATGACATAACAGATGACCACAATTGTTGCATCGATCCATATGCAAACTGAACTCAGTCCTCTTTTGGAAGGAAATCCAAGTTGTCGCTCTGGTTGGCGATGGCTTGCTCCAGCAGGGCTCTTTGACTGAGAGCAGGAAGGTAAAGAAAGCCGTACAGGAGCCCTAGCAACAGAAGAGCAATGATCAGAGGAAGACCCCAATCTGTGGTCATGATGGGGTCTTCACAGCGGGCCTGAAGAAAAGACCCCTGCATTGTGCCTTCAGCTGATGGAGAGAAACCGAGAGACGTTTTAGTATTATTACTCCAGAGGTCCGCTGTCCAGAGACTGCTGGGGTGTGTGTGTGTCTGTACGTTTCCCCTTGACAGGACACACCTGCCACGAACCACTTTGCAACAAAGCTGTCAAAGTGACACAACAGCCAGATGTCAACCAATCAGGCCGGTCCTGCAGACACGTCCAACAGACTGATGCTAAGGGCATCGGAGAGATGCCAAACTTTGATGCTGTCACGAGTACACATCAAGCAAAGGATATTTCATCCCAGTTGCTTTTAAGGGTATTACCTGTGCCCGACTGTTGACCGAAATCACTCACAAACTAACATAAGGGCTGATTTTAAATGTTATGCAACATTGTTTAACTATGTTACAACTAATACCTGAAGTTAGTGCTGATGTCATAAAGACATCACCTCTCCAATCTATAGTTTGGATTATAAAACGTAACTACTTGCATAGTGCAATTATGTAACGGTTGGTAACATTTTATGATACCTGCACTTTCTAGATGGTAGATTTTCAATTAATACATATTTTCACTAGTAATATCAGCATGATGATCTTTTCCAGGATGTTAAATTGTTTAAAAACATACTTCGGAAGAGCTGTTTTATTTTAGAATCAATTTGATCCACTACCATGTATTTACTTAATATATATATAGGCCATATGGCAGATTATTTATCAAGACACTGTGTTTGTTTCAATGCAAAATAAAATAAGTTTGCATACTTCTTGAGTAATGTGATCGTGACAAAAACCCTGGGCTTCCCAGAATGCAATGCACATTTAAGTTGATTATTTATAATGATTTGATGTACAGCTCATTCGGGACAATTACGGGAATCATTCCCACATAGTTGTAGTAAAAAGGCTTATAGCTGTCAGGATAAATTGGGAAATTATTACTTCGTCTAATGAAACACCGGTACATATCTGTTGTGCATATTTGTGGTGCTAAATAAAAAAATGACAGATTATGCAAGTATAGACGGTTTCATCTGATGCACACACCTGACCCAAAGTTAACTTCCGGTCTGTGTTTGCCTAACCCTAAGTGGCTAATAATATAACTATTTAAATTATATTTAACTCCTATCAATATTAATTTATATTGATATTTTATTGTATAATAATTGTATTAAATAAACTATTTGTTGAATTTTATTGTATATTAATTTGATCAAATAAACTATTTGTTGAATGGGTCATGTAACTTTGTCGCATTAAAGTTTGGCCAAGTAATGGTTCTTCTACTGGCAACCCAAAATAATACTGGCTAGATATACTTTTTACTTAATAGAAATGTAATTTGCTTGTTAATTTATTTTTCTTGTTTTCCGAGATAACATGCAGGGACTCTGAAATTACCTGAAATTAAATTTGGGCCGCAAAAGTGTGCATGCGCAGTAGGCTAACGTTTGTTTATGTTGTTGCTTTAAAACCGTCTATATAAACAGGTACTGTGTAGGTTACAAATAAATGGCATAAAGTCCCAGAAGACCACAAGCCTTTGAATTGCCTGAATTGATGTCAAAACAGGAAAGGGACATTCAGTGTAATGCCACTTATAAATGAAGCAGTCTGACTCAGATGGGCGGCCTTAACCTCCGCTGAGAAAGGCCTTTCCCTCATCGCCTGAAAATCAGGTCACCTCACTGTGGAGCACCAAAGCAAGGACAGGACACACACTGCAGGAGAAACCTCAAAGGTCTCCATTGTTTTTCAGAAACCAAATCATGTTTAACAGATGTGGGATGTAACTAAATAAATAATAAATGATAGAAATACATTTTTTATCATTTTATATAAAAAGCATGATCATGTAAAACCTCAATAATCCATTTATTTATTTATTCCTTCAAAATGATCTAACTGACATTCTATAATAACTTGTAAACAATATCCATATTTATTGTATATCATGTATGCATCACACAAAGCATGCATGCCTTGTCTTGCACCCATTTCATCAGGCACAACAGCAAAGTAATTACAGTACGTGACTCAATGCATATGAATCAGTTGCAAAGGGAATGGCATTAGATAGCATTTTCCCAAAACAGCAAGCATTGCATAACAGCTCAACAGAAACAACACCTACGCACTCAATTAGGATTTCTGTATGGGTTGAGGTAAAAAAGGGAGTGAAAGAAATAACAATTGAAGTACGAAAAGAAAAGGTCTCCTTGTCTCACTAAGAACAAGCAGAACAAATCATCATCGAGTTTGGCTGCATTGGCTCTTCTTTACAGATTCTTGCGGTTTGAGTCGCCTACAGACATGGAGGCTGTGTGCGTTATATAATGCTCTATACCCTGGCCACTGCATTACAGTAGCTTATACCTGTCATCACTAAACTGTAGGATGAGGGCATGAATCAACATACCCTGTTGTGCTTATACACACACATACTTACAGTATTAAAACAACATTCTCCGGACACTACGACCCGTGTACTATTTTTATCTCAGCCAGCACTGAGAACTTCACTGCTAAGTGAGGCATGGTTTAGCTGAAGTAATGTATGAAAAGATGCATTGAAAATACAACATTTGGTCATGAGAAAGGATGACACTTACAAATCTAAATAGCCATTGATTAAAAAAGCCTGGAGATATTTGACATGCACTTATAAGTCTGTTATGTGTTGCATATGTTAAAGGGATAGTCCTCCCAAAAATGAAAATTCTGTCATGAATTACTCACTCTCTAGTTGTTGCAAATCTGTATAAATATCTTTATTCTGCTAAACACACAGGAAGATATTTGGATGAATGCTTATAACCAAACAGTTCTTGGACCCCATTGACTACCATAGTTGGAAATTACGTAATAATTGTTTGTTCTACTGAACAAAAAAGAAGATATTTTAAAGAATGTAAGACATGCAAAAAAAAAAACTTTTGGCACTTTTGACTACCATTGTCATTTTTCCTACTATGGTAGTCAGTGGGGTCCAAGAACTGTCTGGTTACAAGCATTCGTCCAAATATCCTTCTCTTTGTTTAACCAAACAAAGAAATATATACAGATTTGAAACAAGTCGAAGGTGAGTAATTAATGACAGAATTTTCATTTTTGGGGTGAACTTTTCCTTTAACATAAGCAACACATAACAGACTTATAAGTGCATGTCAAATATCTCCAGGCTTTTTTAATCAATGGCTATTTAGATTTGTAAGTGTCATCCTTTCTCATGACCAAATGTGGTATTTTCAATGCATCTTTTCATACATTACTTCAGCTAAACCATGCCTCACTTAGCAGTGAAGTTCTCAGTGCTGGCTGAGATAAAAATAGCACACGGGTCGTAGTGTCCGGAGAATGTTGTTTTATTACTGTAAGTATGTGTGTGTATAAGCACAACAGGGTGTATAAGTGATGAACTATCCCTTTAAAATCAAAGACAGTCCCATATTCTTGGAGACATATAAACTGTTCCTGGTGTTCACGTGGTGAAAAGAATATGCAGTGTGTGCAATGTGGTGCTGTAGTTCTCATATGACGAAGCAAATGTGCTTACTTTGTTGATCTGATTTAAAAGTCAATACAGTTATTGAGTCAATACAAGGGCTGTGTGACCTTCACTATAATATTGTGATAACTGATCTCTGGATTTGTATAACTATTAGAAATTCTAACCAGACAGATGTGGTCAGCTGGATTACAGGACGGTTTTACACAACGCCTCATTTTTAGTAGGCCTACAGGTGAGGGGGTTGAGTATTCCCTATAGAGATACTGCAGAGGTTATTTTAACTGGACTTAATCTCTTACATAATAGACAGGACAGTTTAAAAATGGTGGCTCTACAGAACAAGCCCACTAAACAACTCTATATTATAATGATATTGAGGCACAGGGTTGCCTTACAAAACATACATTCTATATTCACAGTGAACTAGATTTGTAGGACATATCACAGATTGCTTTTCTAGTGCTCGACATAAAGCACATCACGTATTTTAAGCCATTAGCGCAGAATGTAATGGATCAGTAAAGCACGTTAAAACACCGCCTGGTTCTGTACCCGGAGTATGAAAACTGTGACACGATGCATGAGCGCCATCTTGCGGTGTAAGAGAGTCTTGCATGTAAGTAATATGCACGATTTTAAAAATATTTTAAGAAAATAAATTGAGATATATAAAACCCTAAATATAATCTTAAATATGATTTATGATACACAGTCATGTCCAGTTGATATAGGAATATCCTGCTTTCTAACACGTTTCAAACAATAAACAATGAACAAGGACGCAGATTTAAAAAAAAGTCGCATTTTAATATATTTTTACAAGACGCTCTGCCACAACTCGTTTGCACTAACCGGAAGCGGAAGTAGCAGGGAGCGGTTGACCTTATGTCTATGGTGGTTGACAGCTTCTAGTCATTTGAGGAGCCTAGCTAGCAAAACAATACAATATTTGCAGAGATGGAGCTGTGCGAAATATTATACAACAAGGCGGAATACATCGAGACGGTACGTAAATAAAACCGATTATCGTCATTTAGGCACGGGTTTCCCAGAAATAAATGGTTAATTATGACAATACAATACAAGTCTGTATCAAAGGGTCCCATCTTGTTCAAGTAACAGTTAACTTAATAACTACTCGCATCACAAGCTTCCGTTTGATCTGTGTAGGCATCGGGCAATAAAGTCAGCAGACAGTCGGTTTTATGCGGCAGTCAAAACATTGTACTCAATGGAAAAGTGAGTCACATCTATTTTCTTCATTAGTCTATTATAATTTTCTTCAGTTCTCTTAAGTAGATGCGTTAACTGTGTGTGGTACAATGCATTTCTTCAGACTATTGTGATGAATGACTGTATCATCAGAGGAGACCTCGCTAATGTCAGAGTTGGGCGACATTGTGTCATTAAAAGTCGTAGCGTAATCCGACCACCGTTCAAGAAATTCAGCAAAGGGTGAGTAGTGCTGCTGTTCTAATGCACTCACTTCACATTTAGCTGGCTAAAAAGTTGTCATTTTGATTATGTGTTTATTTGCCTTGTTTGCTTGTATACATCAGGGTGGCTTTCTTCCCTCTACATATTGGAGATCATGTGTTCATAGAAGAGGACTGTGTTGTCAATGCTGCACAGATAGGATCATACGTCCACATCGGCAAGAACTGTGTGATTGTAAGTAGCCTTCATTTGTTTTGTGGAAGTGACTGATATTTTGACCTGGTGGTGGTGTTACAACATGACTCTTGTATTTCAGGGTCGACGCTGCGTCTTGAAGGACTGTTGTAAGATATTGGATAATACTGTCCTCCCCCCAGAGACAGTGGTTCCACCATTCACAGTATTCTCTGGTTGTCCAGGTGGGCACGCTACAAATTATTATTTGATTATTTTTTATGCTTTATGCTTTCTGTTAGTTACTGAAGTGATTTTGTGTTTTAATTATATTTTGCAAGTTATAATTTTGTCTAACGTCTTCTCTTTGATTCTGTATTTCAGGTTTGTTTTCAGGAGAGCTCCCTGAATGTACACAGGAACTGATGATCGATGTTACCAAGAGTTACTACCAGAAGTTCCTCCCGCTCAGTCAGATTTAGGACTAAACTTGAGTTTTGTTCTCTCGGGGACCAAAGGCACTAATGGACTATTCCCCCACCACCATGTGCTCGACAACAAGAACATTCATACCATCATTTCTGTTCTAATGCACAGTTGTACTTATCTGCAGTAAAAATCCCTATCTATCATGGTTATGCTAACATAGAGAATATAAGCAAGCAGTATTTGATTTAGACACACCGTATCTTGCAGTACCTGCATTTCACGTCAGCATGTGTAGATCTGTGTTAAATGGGTCTCATCTCATGCCGAGGCACATGGCAGGCATGGATGCCTGGAAAAATATCACAAGACCAAGATCAGCTGGTAGACTGAATGGCCTTTATTTATTACAATGCTTAGCTTTACCATCTCTGCGACACTAAATGTTTTCTGTGTGCAAAAACATTACAGTTGTTAATAAAGTTTTTTTATGTATATACTAATTCATTATAAGTGACTACAGCAGTATTTTGAAGGCTTTCTTGAAATAACATTTCAGGCAACAAAAATACAGTGTAGGCATAGATACACTTTAGTATCCAAGGCTGAATTTTTGACACACTTTAGTATCCCGAACTGAATTTTCTCATTTTGGTGAGGTAGGGATTGTTTAGACCGCTGCTTTTTTGTAGATGCAAAGAATGTTCTTAAAACATGCTGCATAAAGTTTAGCTATAGGAATAATAAGCACCACCCTTCCACTTCAATGAAATGGAAAAAATGATGATGTAGGCACAAAAAAAGTGCAAAAACAATGTATAAAAATTAAATAAGTAAAATGATTTAAAATAGATTTAAAACGGTAAAGGTGTAACCTATATAGGTTTTCATACAATAAGCAACACCTCATGTGCACTTTTTACTCGTGGCGTACTGGAAAAATACTGAAGTTATCAGAAGTCTGGCCTCTTTCAGTGCTTTTCTGTACAAGTATCGTTTTTGAGGAGCATTAAGCTACAAGCTGCCTTTAAAAGAAGGGAATCATTGTGGTGTAGCATCCCAAGTATAGTGAAGACCAGCAAGCTACCAAGCATAAAAGTTCATTCGTCAAGATTCCATTCACACAACCACCGCTGACAATGAGCCTTTTGTTCCTCGCTCTCCACTGGGCTGCTGCTCCTCCTGTGCACTGTCTCTGGTTCTTCTTGGCTCTCTTTCATCTCAGCTTGTGGCTCTGTTAAAATATTCTTCAGTAGATCATCTAGAGGGTTCACACACCTTTGTGGTGCCCATTTGGAGTCCAGGCTGGGCAGAAAAGGATCTGGGGCTATAACCTGGATTGGTTCCTTCTCTTGCGGAATATGCAGGAAGTATGCATGCAACATCATGCGATAAGGAGTGTTGTCTGTCCGTAGACTGTAGGTGTAATCTCCCACTATGGGGTGATGAATAGCACTACAGTGGACTCTGAGCTGGTGCGTCCGGCCTGTAAAGCAATTGCGTATTCAGTAAAGTGGAAAACATTGGTTTATGAATTTCATGTGTATTGTTCCAATCTAAATATGATACCTGTCAGAGGCTGCAAAAGCACTTTTGTGACGGGATCTCCTTCATATGCTCCATACTCTAAAACTGTAAGCTCTGTCTGGCTGGGTTTAGGATTCTCACATCCTATGGAACATAAGAGTGTAAATCTTTTGGTATTAAAGGGATGGTGTGGCAAAAATGGTATTCGACCCAAAACTGTATGGCTTTTTTGGAAAACAATTGTTCAGTCATAATGTTCACATTCACTTGCATTGTAATGAAAAGACTAGTCTCTTCTTCTATGGTGAAAAGTTATGTAGGTTCCGAAAGACATGAGGGGAAGCAAATACATATCTGTGTAAAATAATTATATTTTTTAGGTGAATGAAAACTTAGCTAAGGTATTTAATAGGGATCCACTGATACCAGTATCGATATCGGGCCCGATACTAAGCTCATGTATCATAGAACGATAATTAACGTGATATACCTGACAGAACTGACTGAATTTGTGCTTTGAACTATTGTGACAGGCACATAAAATTGTCTTTTTTTCATAATGTGTTTTAAGACAGAGTTATTAGTTTCATTGGGTGGTGCTTGGAAAATTGGCACCTCTCAAAGAAAACACAGGTACAGGCATCGGTATTTGTATCGGCGAGTATGAGAGAAAATATCGGTACTCGCACGCGGCCTTTAAAAAAAGGTATCGGAGCATCCTTGTATTTAATAAAGGATACTGACCTTCTGCTCCTTCAATGCACATCATATGGGTCTTGCCCTCTGTTGTGTTCTTGCCGATTGCAAAGTCCAGAGTCATTCTTTCCTCACCCACATTGCCACGAACCTTCACATAGTACATAGTAAACAAGACTTCGTATGTTGAAAATCTCACAACTATATCAGTAAAATACTGAATGGCACAGTACCAGTGCAAGATAAGCTTTGGTAACCAGTCTCTCTTTAAAACAGCGGTATGCATGCCCTGCTGCTGCCTTATTCAGTGCAACACATAAAGCTCCACTTGTAGAGAAATCCAGCTGATGACAAAACCTGAGGATATTAGAAGAATATAAACAAACATAAAGTACTCGTCTCATATAAATGGTCACATATGATACTCAACGTGGCAGATTACACCAAAGGGAAAAGACCTGAAGCCATAGTAGGTGCCAGGGTCTGCAAGCTCTGGGAAGTGATGCTTCAGCTGACTCTGAACAGTCTGCTTCTCGTACCACATTTTGCTGTCAATGCGGATGTCCCAGTGTTTGTTAACAACTATATAGTTATCGCTGTGGTACAAAACACTGAGATTCTCCAGACTCGCAGGCTCCATGTTCACTTTCTCCTGCACAAAAAGCACCAGGGTAATTCTGCAGCCAATGACAAAACATCCAATAACACATATGACGCTGGTCAGGTGTGGATTATCCGATTTCTGACAGTTCAAAAACTTACTATACAGACTGTTTTGATACCTGATTTCTATCTTTCTATCTGCTGTCTTCTACTTGTGTTGATCCAACTGTTTTGTTTTCGTGTTTAGAGCAGGACGCATTCTGGAGGATGTGGGTTATTCAGCAGATCTTCTTTAAAGCAAACACTGAAGGTACAACTGTATGTTCTTCATTGGTTGTGTAAAATTAAAAGCGAATATGTAATGAACACACTACTTTAGTTGAAATCTAACTTGTGTGTGCATCTTTTTCTTCTTCTTCTTCTTCCTTTTTGGCGCATTACACCCTTTGTGCATAACGCCACCTACTGTACGTTGGTGTGCATGTTTTTCCATTTTCAAAATAAAAGCCCCGTTTGTTAAACTTATTTAAATCACACATTTACATTATTCCACATAATAATAATAATAATTTAATATAATTTAAAACCTGTCAACTATTTAATTACTATTTAGCAAAGTTAAAGATTTAACCACTCCAATTTAAACGTGTAAAACACGCATGCGTATACCAAATTTATGTCGCAGTGCATTGTGGGAGTCATCGTAACAAACATGGCGTCTCGTGCGCTCTCACACTGTTTGCGCTCCGTCGCTCGCGCTTCTGCAAGGTTAAATCAGGGAAATGCGCTCACGAGATCCGCCGGTGCGTCCCTCGGCTCGACCCGTCGAGCGCTCTCTATCATGCCATGCGGTCAGGGGACGAGGTGGACCGAACTAGTGCGGGTGAGCCTTGTGCAGATGCCCAGTGTTTGTCTGGCCTGCTAGTGCTGGATTAACATTGACCTACCTGTGTCTTTCCTACACATCTCTGCCTGCATGACAGTTGGCGACCGTTCTTCAAAGGTTTATATAGTGTCATTAAAGATAAACATATTTCGCATTCAAGAAGAAGGTTTAAACACTTTCATCGTAATTATGTAGAGGACGTAAAAGTGTATCTGTTTCTTTCATCCGCACTGGTTCTGTTCGTTGTGTTCTCTTCTTAACCAATGTTAAGAAATGCAACCTTTCTTATGAATGGCGTGTGCTGCCACTCTCTTGAATATTCTCATTTTGTTTCATTTAATACCTACAATTGATTTGAGATTTATCACCTTTGATGTGCATGTGTCTAGATTTCAGGGCCATCTGTTCAGCTGTGTCGGCATTATGGAGATCTCCCACCCCTCACTTTAGAGAGCATCCAAGACCGTGTTATGTATGTCCTCAAACTGTATGACAAGATCAACCCTGAGAAGGTGAGAAATGCTTACTTTATTATATTTTTATTTATTTTCCTTTGTCACGTGGGTCATTTACATCATTTTATTTTGTATGGCATTTGTGTGTACTGTACTATGGATGTACAGATTTGCTGTTACAAGACTAGAATGACTGCTTGGTTACTTTGATACAAGTATTTGTTAAATGTCTGATATAATATACTTTCCCCAAAGCTTCAAAAAGCATCTCATTTCATGAAAGATTTGGGACTGGACAGCTTGGACCAGGTGGAAATTATCATGGCTATGGAAGATGAGTTTGGTTAGTATGGGTTTCTCCTGTATTTCTGATACTTGATATGATGATTCTTCATTTCTTCCGTGTTATTTCACTCTTCCGTCTCTGTATGTTGTCCTTAATTTCTTCTATCCACCAAATATTTCAGGGTTAGTTCAGTTTGCTGTTAATTTACCCCTAGGACATCCAAGGTGACACTGAAAATTTCTTTGCTGTCCTGCTGAAGTGACAGTTAAACCTGTGGTCCTTGGTGGTCATAATCTAATTCCTGAGTTTGAGTCTTAAATGCAGATACAACTTCAACTTCATTTATTTAAATAGCACAAGTTGTTGCCCAAAGTGCTTCACAAATTTAAAATCCAATAACATGCACATATAAAATAACATACACTTACGACAGCATTTGTAAGAGATTCCCACATCAAACTTTACCAAACCCAATAGTAATCCTTGTGCTTCCTGATCATATATTTGCCTCATGAAGTGAAACGATTGCGTTTTGAAAGAAACTGAATATTATTTGTTATCACCAGTAATCCTAGAAAGAGTTAAATTGAGTAGGGCACATGGATGCAAATGGATTCTTCGAAGTTTCAGATGCATTAAGGACATTTGGCGGAGGCTATAGATTAATGGTAATAAAAATACGTTTCTTATTAAGTTTCATTTAGGACATGAATATACTGCTAGTATATTTTCTTTATCCCTACAGCTGGTAGAGCCTGAGGTTGACAGCAAATTTTCGTTAAATAAACTGAACTGATGCTTTGACCGCTTTGAATGAAAAGACAATCATCCGAAATTTGATCGATTGTACATTGATCATCCACAGGATTTGAGATTCCAGATGCGGAGGCTGAGAAGCTTATGACTCCTGCGGAGCTCGTACAGTACATTGCAGATAAAAAAGACGTGTATGAATAGAAGCATGTCACATGGTGAGTATGCAGTCATTTAAGGTGTAAATTTTAGGTCGCCTGTGTCTGCTTTTATGTAGCCCACGTCACCTATTTGATAATGTTCTTTTATTTCCTCAGGTACAGAAGATTAACATTAAACAATATGGACATGGATCAACTATATCTACGCAGTGTCCAGTTTCTTTCATACCCCTTTTTGTCTCTAATTGGATTCAACTGCCTTGTCATGTATACTGTTGTATTTAATGAAAATGTCACTATAAACTCTTATGAGCTTGAGCTACTAAATAAATCCAAGACAAATGGAAAAACATTTGTTATTTTTTTCACATGTTAGACTTCACTAGTCCCTCTAGTGGTTGGAGTGTGTTACTCCAACCTCATTTCAAGGTCAAAGTCGATTGATAATGTCAGCTGTATTGTCTTTTTTTGTTATAGTTAGAATACTTTTGACCTATTTTAAGTGGTTTCATTATTGCTCTGTTTTCCTAAGTGGCCAGACAGAATAACATTAGTTCAACCCAGGGTGAGGTTGGAGACTACTTTGGTTTAAGATTACCATCTCAAACCAAACCATGCAAAAAAAAGTAGTTACCAATCTTTTTAATATCCCTGCTATTACAGAAATACCGTATTTGCCTCAAATTTCATCTGATCTATTCTGCAACACATTACCTAATAAAGGGGCAGAGTGTGTATAATGACTATACACTTTCCTGTGGCTCACTGGTTAGAGCATGGCACTAGCAATGCCAAGGTCATGGATTCGTTCCCAGGGGATTAAACATAGTCAGAAACAAATGTATAATGCAATGCAAGTCGCTTTGGATAAAAGCGTCTGTTAAATGTATACATGTTATCTTAAAGCCCATTATTATGCAGTATAAATGATTTTCAAGAGCATTAAAGGAAAAGTACATCAAAAAATAAAAACGGTCTCAATGTACTGTAAATATCATCCCGTTCTAGCACCAACTAGTTGAATCACATCTGACACAAGAATAGACATGCTTCCTATTTGATTTTAGTGCTGCCGTTTTTTTCCAGTGTAGCAAACGACTATCAAACATACATTTAAAGTTTTGCTTCTAAATATGTATTCAATGATGGATGTGCATTTTTGAGGTCCAATATGTTGAATCCCAATATGTTGAGTCCCGTGGGAATTACATAATGGAATTGAAAAATTATTGAGTATATTAAGGAGGGTTATTTTGGGGGTAAACTACTCCAATATAACTTGCATCTTCATTTTAAACATGCCCAAAGTACTTTTTATTTCTTTGGTGAAAAATTTAAAAGGTAGACAGGAACACGTGAGATAAATATTCATTAAATTCTTGTCATTGCTTATATAACTACGGAAGTCTTTCTAAAATTGTCCTTTTAAAAAGGCAGTTTTGGAAATGATACATTTGAATTTTCAACCAAGTTGCAATTAAAGTAAATTTCTGCATGAAAATAAGAAAGAAGCAACACACCATGTCACTGTTAGGCTTTATTGCGGGTTGTACCCAAGTTATACAGCTTTGTATTCCGATATCAAGATCAGGACTTTACAAACAGTTATTATCAGTCTACAAGTACAGCCAACGAAAGACCTAAAATCTACTTTACTACTCAACTACCTCGTTACATATGCACTTAAGGGTACTAAAAATGAAAACCAAGCAACAAAGAGAGGAAAAAAAACAGCATTACAAGAAACATTCATCACTACACATTTGAGTATCTACCATGTATTATTAGACTAAACCTTGTGTCAATTGTTACCAATACAAATAAAGGATTGTCCTTCAAAAAGTGCAGTTCCCCAAGATAAAATTCTAAGATGACCCCAGGAAGACGCTGAAAAGAACTTCCTGCTCATTTAAGTATTCTTATTGACGTTTATTTCTAGTAATCTTCAAAACAGTCTACCAAGCAGTGTGCATATAGGTTACATGTGAGCAAACTATTTCTTGACAGATCTCTAGAAATGTCTGAGAATTTGCAATTCCACAGCCCGTTCCGTGTCGAGCGCTGTGAAAGAGGAAATGGTAATGCAACCCTCATTTGCTACAACTGGCCAAATTTTGTGACCACAATAAAATAAAATCAATTTCAATCATGGCACGTTACAGGAGTCGTATTTTTAAATCCCACCAATACGGCGGTTAGGATTTTATTAAGCAAAGACAAACATGGAAGCCTCACCCTACACTGCATAGACTTTCTTAGAATTTATTTCATGGTGGAAGTTTAGATTTAAACTCTCGATCCGTTTCTTGTGCTGGTTTCACTAAAGCTTTTCGGGTTTATAATGACATGACAGCAATACTCACAGTTTGTTAAGTCAATTGCCTTAGCACATTGTTCAACAGTAGGAACCATTTAAAAGACATGGGTATATTTGCTCACAGGATAAATCAGAAAACAAATGACACTTTCAGTACAAAAGTAGAATGTCAGGCCAAGTCGTTTTTTTGTCTACTTTTACCTGACTATAAAAATGGGGATTGTACATTGCTCATGAATATCCTCAAAACATCCATTTTGCAAGTGACATTTGAAGCATATACATTGTCCAGCTTTTACAAAAGAACAAATCCCTTTCCTCCCCCACTCCCCCATTATTTGGCATGACAGTGAAATATCAAAATGTCTTAGCATGACAGTTCTGTCTAACACCAAACAGCTGCACATACATAAAATGAAATTAAGAGGAAAAAGTGAGATAAAAGGAAGAGAAAGAAAAAAAACGAATATTTAAAAGTGGAAATGGCTCTTCCCTACGCTTTCATAAGTCACACAAATATGGAAACTTAGCACGGCTGCCAAAACAGCAAGGAAGAACTTATTCAGAACCATCGTTAAAGCTCAGCGCCAACTTCAGACAATAACTAACACATACAAACATGGAACTCCAAAGCACACCGATTTCGAGCATTCCACATCGAGGGAGTAAATAAGTCACGGCAATCGAATCGCCCTCAAGACAGACCGCATTAGTAGCCTATACGAGAGGAGAATACTAGGGCTCCTGATGCGCAGGAATGGAGTGGCCCACTCGAGCACGCAGGCACGTACACACACAAACAAACGCTGTCTCACACTATCGCCAATGCACATGAAGAATAAATGATAAACAAAAGGCAAAGTTCTCTAACCAAGACATCCAGTTCTCCAAAGCTACTCTGCCTCAGAACAAAAATACAGTACAAGCTTTCAGTTCATTATATACACCAAGTGCAATTCCAAAAATTAATTTTCGGCTTTCGTTACGTATTTTCTCTCGGAAACAACCTAACATTCCGCTTAAAATTTGTCAAACAAAATATGATAAGCCAGGTCTGGAATTAAGTAAACAAATCCTTTGATTGAAGTTTATTTGGTAAAGCAGTTACTTAAAATGGTTCAATACTGGCACACAACCATAAAGTAATAGAGTAATACTCAGGGTTTTGTAATATGCTTTCGAGACATTAAATATGGATAACTTAACACACCAAGCAAGATCTACTCCTCAAATAAAACAAAATGGAGAAAAACAGCTTAAACAAATATTAAGGTCCATGGCTTAGCCTAATGCTGACATCTTTCTCTCCTGCTCGCTCTTTGAAGCATCTCATAAATTGTGCACCTAAAATATAGTACAATAAAAAGGTCTGTAAATCTATGCACATCATTTTAACTACCAGCGATAGATTACATTCACCTCTGATCCAGCCTTCCTTGGCCACAAGTACAGAGGCAAGCCATTTTCAATGACAAACCAGCTTTGAGGAAGGGGAAAAGAAAAAGAAAAACGGAAAAAAACAAAAACGGAACCAAAATAAAATGTAAATAAAATGGTAATGAGCAGCCAAACATTGATTTATTAATATTGTAAGGAACTTCAGATTAACACAACCAAACTGTACACATTACAATCATTTTCTATTTGTAAACAGTTAAAAGCCACTCGACTTGTTGCATCTTCGGACACAATTTGAATCAAGGCAATGAAATGTGGACGACTTCTGCACTGTTAAAATAACCAAACAAGATTTTCTTTAACACCAGCTCTGGCGATGAGGAAATTACCGAAACGCATAAAACATGACTTCAGACGGAGAAAAAGCGTTTCTGTAGGCCGAGTCACTGGCTACAGTATGCATAGTTACAGATTTCTGCTTTTTCTTACGACATATTTGACAGTTACTTGGACAGTCACAAAGGGAAAACGTGGAGCCACTCGGTGGGAAAAGGGAAGGAGGACTAGATAGTGATTCAGCAAACCATATCCACTCATTTGAAAAAAAGACAGCATATTTGAAAAGCAGTATGTAGAATGTCTCCAGCTTAAAGCAGTTATTTGGCAGAGAAAAACTTACAGAGCTATAAGTAGTTTCAGTGCTAAAAGTTGGATTTTCCTACAAGGAGTTTCTATGGGGGAAACTGGCTAAATTTCCTGAGAACCATGCTGGTTATTTAGCAGACAAGAGGAATAGATAAAATAACCAATGACATGGCCAAACACTGATCAGTATTCCCAGAGATAGAAAGCTTCGTCTTCATCCTCAAGATTTTTTTGTTGAAAACTTTTTTCTCACTTTTATCCTTTTTTTGGTATTTTTCTTTATTTTATAATTTTTATATTTTTTATTCTTTATGTATTTTTGTAATTTTTCCATTTAAAATAAAGGAAGAATGACCATACTTTCCCCCTCAAAAAGTTTTGTAAACAAGAGGGCACAATGTGACGCCTCCAAATCAAAATTGAAAGCCTATTTTGAAAGTGCTGTTCCCCCTGGCTTGCAGGTTGGGTTTGCAAGTCACAGCTGTGGCTACAGTTTTTTACACTGCAGAGCTAAATTCTTTAGTTTTAAAACAGAATCGGTGCAATACTTATTTCTGTGATATCATCATCAAATAATCCTAAATCAGCATCTATATCTTGATCTCCAAATCCACAATACCACAATAAGGTAGGCATACATCAAGGCATAGTAGAGCGCACACTTTAAGAACATCCTTGAGTAAACAACTACACTGGAACTGTCAGCTCCCTCCATATTGCAGATTATACTGAGAAAGACCACATTCAGTGCAAAGTTAAAAAAAGCTCAAACTCCAACATTGTCAGCAAACAAAATGCAAATAATAAAACGAAAAGAATTGGAATTCAAATAAACATGATGAATAAACAGATGAGCTCAACTGAAGCTTTTTTTCTGTACGAAGAGCACTACCTGGAAGTGTAAATACATCCTTTCACATTATAGAATTGGCCTGCATGATTCAAGTATTCAAACTGATATGTTTTGGGCTAAAACAAAGTGGACATATGTGCAGAAAAAACGTAACTTGTTTCCACAGGGTGACCCCGCCTTGTTTTTTTCCTTTTGTAAGTGAAGAAAAGTCTAACTAGTGCCATTTGATTTTTTCATATATAATATATATATGGTCATATGATTATGATTAACTACTCCACATTGAGGTCACGGGTTTGTATGGTTTGTCGTTTTTTTGTCAGAAGGTGAAAGATGCACTACATGGACTCCCCACCTCCTGTCAGGTGGTCAACAGAAAGGAAGGAGCCGATGGGGGAGGGACTGTTGATTCTCCCCCCCTCACCGCCACTGGGGCTGCCCCACAGACTCGTGGAGTAATTGGGAACACCCCAGAGAGATGAAGCATGCAGGTCTCCACTGCCGGCTCCCGACAGCCCGCTGCTGTTCCACTGATTCAGGTCGGAGCGGTTCGGGAAGGGGTGTGAACCCTCAATGGATCCCATCCGGTTCTGAGAAGAGCCCATTGTCTGCCAGCTGGGAGAGGCGGTCATTGACTGACCTTGTGCAAAGAAACGATTTATTTCCTCTTCACTAGCAAACTCTGCAAGAATAGTAGTGTTCCCTAAAACACACCTGAGGAGGAAGAAGAGCACAGAGCCTTCGTCAGTATAGCGCCTCATTGTTATATACAACTGGGTTTCTCGAAAGCTGCTTTGCAATGGGGTTTTCATATTGGGAATATTACAGATAACTCTAAATGTTTGTTCAATACAAAAATGATTTTAATTTAGTTCAATCAGACTGGTGTTTTACATTCAATGCTTTCACAAATACTGTGAAGCAATTTAGTAACACGTTACAAGAAAGTGGAGAAGTTTCTGCTAATAAAACCAGATGGCTTTTCCTTTTTATAGTACAATTTGTAGCTTTTACCCGCATTCTAAAAAGAACATATGCACTTACATGTGCAGTGACTTTTGGGCTTTGGCCGCCTCCTCCTTAGAGCTGTAACAGACGACAGCATTGCCATGGGGAAGGTTCAGATGGAATGTGATCAGTGGACCGTGCTGCATGCACAGAGTTCGCAAGGTGGAGCCATCAATCTGTAAAACAAAGTTGTTACACAGGAAGCTGATCTAAAAAAAAAGACTCCCTCATCATGAGCCAGCAGAGTACACACCATGAAAGTTCTCTTACCTGAGGTGTAAGGTTTTTGAGGACAAGCCAATTAGTTCTCCCTGAGCTGCTGTCACCCCAGCTGGAACCTGTGAGGAATGATCATTGTAAGTCTCTCTCTTTAAACTCGACTATTAGTATAAGTACTGCAGGGAGTGTAATTCAAATGGGACCAACCAGAAGTGAATCTGGATTCAGAGCTGCCCCAGCCTGCCATTCTCAGAGAGCCGTTGTCCCAAGAAGAGGGCTGCTTCTGGCCACTGAGGCCAGGTGGGGGCCGGGACGGAGCAGAGATACCTTTTGAGGGGAGAGGAACCTTCCACAGCTCATGAGCCAAAGAGGTGTTGGTGACTGGAGACCATTTGGAGTCACTGTTTCTGGCTGCAGGGAGAAACAGACAGAGATAAGTCTTGGGTACAGCTTCATAATTTCTCATTTCATGTAGATCAGTGGTTAGAGCATGGCGCTAGCAACGCCAAGGTCATGGGTTCAATGCAACATAAGTCGCTTTGGATAAAAGTGTCTTCCAAATGCGTAAATGTAAATACTGTTTTGAACACAATGATGCAAACATCTCCACACAGATTTTCTCATTCCTGATAGTTTCCCACTGACCTGAAGTGCTTTGTGCTGTACTGCTGAGGGAACTATTGTGGTTGGAGGCACGAATGGATGTCCAGGCACTATTTGAAGGCAGCGTGGTGTTAAGTGATGAGGATGGCCCTAGAATAATAAGTGAATGATATTGCGTCATTCAAAACTCTAATACACACATTTAATGCACAAATAAAATTCATATCAGTAAATTATACACATTTGGTAAACGCTCACCATTGTTCCTGTCCCTGAGGTGATCAACATCCCGGACTGTATTAATGGAGAGATTATTAATCACACTGCCAGGAGTGACAAATGGGTCAGTTTCAGGATCGATGTTTGGATATCCTTTCCAGGGCTCACCAGGACGAAACTCTGCCAATCAAACATAACCTCGTGAGATTTGTTTTATTTTACAATTTCTATCGAGATTTTGTTTCAAATTTGACTGAAACAGTTGGGTCATCTATGAAAGCATGAAGAGGGATTGTATCCAAACCTGGTGGCCAGTTGACATTGGTGGAACCATGAGGTGATTTGGCACGGATGGGCCAGCCATCTCCCACAGAGCCAGGAGGACTGATGGGAGCATTACTGGCATTCATGAAGTCATATGGACTTAAGTGCGAGTCTTCAAGCCTCATGCCAGATGTAATAGCACCTACAGCATGATCACAACCATTAGATGTTTACAAAAGTCCATTGTGGAGATGAAAAAGAAACACAAAGAAAATGAAACCCACCAGTTTTGCTGGGGTTTTGATCAAGTGGCGAGTTAACGGAAATGTCCATGGCAGTCCACTTCTTCAGACGGGACTGTGGCTCTTTAAAACCAACACTACTAATGTCAAGGTTGCTTACATTCAAGTTTGAGTTCAAGCCTAGAGGAAGAAACCAAAGTTTGATCTAAAAACAATGTTCACTATTTTATGACACATAAATAAGATCAATTCAGAATTTTTAACTGACGGGGCAGCATACACACAAAAAACTGTCAAGAAGCTAAAATGATAAACCGAGACAAAGGTCTGAGACATGGTTTTCCTTTCCCCTAAACATAAAATGCATGGGGAAATTTGCAAGGCACAACAAAACAGACTGTATTCACCTCTTGCTGGCAGGGAGCTGCTGTCAGGACAGAAGTTCTTTCCTACCCGAGGGTTCACGGAAGAGCCTGGCACCATGTGGCCATTGCTCATGTGGCTATGACTTTGACTAATGCCAGCTGGCTGACAGCCTGACATGTCAGAGGCAAACATCGTGTTGGGCTTGGCAGCTTGGTGCAACATTGAGTCATTCTGCCCTACGTGAAGATGGGGAGGACACCCACCTAAAGGGAAATTACTGAACGAGCTCAGGGAACTTTGTTCTTTCTGCAGGTCAGAAGCATTGGGGGACATGAAGTTCTCCATGTACTTGAGGCCAGGCTGGTGCATTGAGGGAGGCTGGGGAGAGTTCTGCTGCTTCATCAGGGATGGATCGAGATGACGGGGAGGCTGGATCATCTGTTGGGATGGGCCCAGACCACGACCCTACACGCGTCATCAAAAATGAAAAACGACACGTTAAACGAGGCAGGGTTAACAGAAAACAGGACACCGAGTGAAGACAAGATCACAAACCTGCTGTTCCTGTCGGCTGATAACAGGCATGGCCCTCTGGCTTTGCGCTTTTTGCTGCAGGAGAAGACGCTGGACAAGGAAAAACAAAGAGCCGTGAGTGCGGCTCAGACTTTGGCCAAATCTCACATTAAATTTACAGAAGCGAGATCAATACCTGTAACTGATTAATCTGAGAGAGCTGAGAAAGCTGGTTAAGCTGAGACAACTGGTTTAGCATAGCCACCTGCTGTGGGCCGAACAGAGGGTTGAGACCTCCATTATTGGGAGAGTACTTCAACAGGGGTGGCGGGACCTGATAAAACAGAACACATTTAAAAATACATTAAAAAACTGTTTAGGTACATCACAAAAAATACTTTTGTCCAATTAAACATTTAAATGGTTAAATATACGTCCAGCTTCCTACATACCTGAGAGGGATGTAGTGGAGGAGGCACTTGGTTACGTAGATTGGGCTGAGCGGAGTTCAGAGGTTGTGCTGGAGGCTGCTGGGCATTCCGGCCTTGTGCTGCTGCATTACCGACACCGTACATGTTTACATTCTGTGGGAAGACACAAATTCGTTACACACAAACCACCCTGCGGTCCCACTCCGTTGACAGCTTCAGCACACAGGGAGCGGCATGCACTAACTCACCTGCCTAACAGAGGCAGAGTTTGGATGGTGAGGCCCTGGCAAGCTGCACTGGTTTGGTTGCGCACTATTTGTAGGGGAATAGCTCATATTCTGCATGGAAGTGATCTGTGAGTTTTGGGGCTCCTCTGCTACAGTGCTATCGTATACGGGCAGTGAAAGCTGAAGCACAACCAAAGGCCAAGCAGAAAGAAGAGCAGGGCGCAGAGCACAACAGCAGTGAGGTAGAGGAAACACCCGGCCACCAGAGAAAGACACAGCAACAGCCACAGAAAAGGAGAGAGAAAGGTGATGTTAGCATCCTCGTTGGTATCTTTACGTAACTCGAGAGTTTTCTTCTATTGAAATTAGTGCGGGAGGGAATAGGAAGTAATAAGAAAAAGAAAAATAGGCTTAGAGGGAAAAGGCTACTATCGAAGACTTTTATGTTAGCTATCCCTAAAATGAGACTGTATCTACCCTTTCATCAATATTTTTATATAACTAAATTTTATAAGTATAAAATTAGTACATCAAGCATATTTATATATGCTTATATAATATATATTTATAAGTATACATATTTACTAAATGACAGTGACCTGTTAAAAGAATACAAGCTAACCGACTACGAGCTAAAAGCCACAAAAAACAATCTTAACTTTGCTTTTTCAATTCTCTTCCCATAGAGGGTGCTAAAGTACCCAGCAAGCCAGAGTAACAAAGACGAGTTTTCAAAGTGAGCGCTCTAATTCTGCTGGGGACTAGAGAACAACTGACCTTATCCATATAGGGATTGCGTTCCATGGGTGAGTCTTTGTGGATCTGGTGGCGTGGGGCAGGATTTTTACCATACTCTCCCATGATATGGGATTGTATCTGAGCATTGACATGACTGTCAACATCCATGCGCTTGTCTGTCATTCCTGCAGAAGATGGGTATCATTAAATGCAATGGAAATGCATTCAAAAATGACAGAAACAACATGTGAACTTGACATACCTCCAGGCATATCCATCTTATTGCCCTTCATGGAATCTTCAGAGGAATCCCTCTGCAAAATGACATGCAAGTGTCATCATACAAACTAATACCCATCTTCTACCTAAACATTTTGCAATCGCCTAATATTATTAACAGGATTCTGGGAAAAATGCAGTGGTGCTTACAGGATACATATTGTTGAACTGTTTCACAAACTGATTCATCCATGGAGAATCATCCTGCTTGTTGGGTCCTCTATTCATCTGTGAAGAACAATTTGTCAACTTGAGCACATTTTGAAACAACTGTATATCGCTTCTATTAGGCTGCTCAGCTCTGTAAGTCATTACCTTTGGAGGCATCTTCTTATAGGACCAGTTTCCAGTTTGGTTAATTTCCTGCGATGGATTGTTGTTCCACACTCCTATCTTTACTTCCTCTTCCTCCTCCCAGTTGGAGTGCCCTGTCATGGACATCTCATCTCCACACCAGGTGTCTTGCATAGGTTTGGATCCTACAGACAAAATACAAAAATATTGTACAACTATTTCCACTGAAGACAAAAGCATGCAACATGGTTTTATTTAAGTAAAAAAATCATATAAATGTATATAAACAGTAAATTATAAGAGCTTTAGGACATGTGCCATACCAGACTTATGTTGTGACTGTTGTCCTACAGCAGTATTGCCCCAGCCACTGCCTCCTGAGTTTTCCCGTCCTGGCTCTTCCCAGCTGGAGCTTTTATCAACAGGCTTTCCCCAGGCTGAAGTGCCATTGTCCACAGTGACAGGTGGACCAGCAGGCTCACTCCAGGTAGAGGACTCCATTTTTTGTGGCACGCCATATGTCTCTCCCCACCCTGTGACCAGACAAAATATAACTAAGATCAAAAACTATTGAGAGAAAGGGATATTACTTTTACACATTGTAGACCGTGTACAGTAAAAACGAACACGTCAGAATTCCAATATATTAGAGCTAAATGGTCAATAAAAACCATTGCATACAAATACTTGCTAAAAACAACAGCTTTTGTGTTAAACTTTCAAGCTTAGGAAGAAAATTTTGATTTACAAAAAAGCGTTCCACGGCTCTTGCAAAGTTTCCAATGGCCTAAATCTGACCCTTACATAAACATGCTTATGTAAGGTTTGTTTACTCTAAAGTCCTACTGATGGATCGGCTTCCATTGAACCACTGAGGTTTTTGCACTTTCACCATCCAGCATATGCCCTAAATACTTCCTTCAAAAATAGCCCTGTTCATGTGTGCCCTCCTGCTCAAGTTCCTGCCACATGACTACACCATCAGCTCAAACGTAACCCAAGCCAATTTTTCCCCCGAGCACCGCTCATCCACAGCCAAGTGAAGTGGAAAACATTTGCGGATACACTTTTAATATATACTTCATGTTTAGCAAATAATTTATCAAGGACAGAAATTGGATAGTCTTTGTGCAGAGAATTTATTATACATTTGTAGAAATGCCACTAAGCACAATACATAAGCAATTACTTGAAAGTTCAGATCTTTCAGTGCAACTGGTATTAGAGGAAAGTAGAGGGAGGGGGAAAAGCACATCCAGAGAAATTCCAAAGGGATGACTGCATGGCTAAAGATAAATACAAGGGGTGAGTAATAACTGCTAAGGCACAGCAAAAAAACAAGGAAGACACCCACCTGAGCTGCAGTTCTTTTCTTTTGGAGCCATGGAGCTTTGGGCTTGTGGGGGCTGTTGAACCGCCATACCATCCTGCTCCCCGGCAGTGTTCTTGTTCCACATGTTTACATTGCTGTAATTGGTTTTTTTGGGATCTCCCCATGCTGAAGTACCATCATCAATCTCCATTCTACGCCTAATGGATTCAGGAGATGGGTCTTCCCATCCAGTGGATTCTTCTTCTTTAGAGGCAGCAGGCATTGGGCCTCCCAGCCATCCTGTAGGCTTGTTTTGACCAGGGGCTCCGGTCTGAGAGTTCCCACTCCTGAATTTTCCCATGCTGGAATCTTGGGATTTGCCCCACTCTGAAGAGTTGTTCGGTTTTGCAGTGTCACCCCAAGTAGAGTTGGAGTGGGTTGCTTTCATTGGCTCGCCCCAGGTTTGGTTTTGATGGTTGGTCTTGGTTGGTTCACCCCATCCTGTGGTTTGACCATTCTGGTCAGGAGTGTTCATGCCTCCGCTGCCCCCTCCCCAGGTGTTGCTCGTTCTGCAGCGCCCAGGCTCGCTCCAGCCCGATCCAGAGCGATCGCTATCACTGTCTCTGTCCCAGCCACCGGAACCAGATTTCTGGGGCTCTGCCCAATGGTTTCCTTTTGGGCCTTCTCCACCCCATCCCTCTCCAGCTGAGGGACCACCCCATCCTTGCTTCGCCTTCTGTGTGTTATTCCAGGAGGACTTTTCTTCCTTGCCGCCGTTCCACGAGGAACTGTTCTTGTTCATTGTAACAGAAGTGTCCTCCCAACCACTTTGCCCAACAGGGCCTTTGGTTTCTCCCCAGCCTGTTGAAGGTTTTGAAGGTTCGGTCCACCCGGACACAGAAGACTCGCTACTGTTGGTGCTGGGTCCATCTGCCCACCCACCTGAGTTAGACTTCTGAGGTGGAGCGCCGCCACAGCCCACCTGCCCATTTACATGCTTTTTATCAGAGGTGGTTACATCCCAGGCAGTGTTCTGGCGGACTGGGGTTTGTCCCCATCCCGTGTTGGACAGGACCCTGGGGTCCATGTCGATTTTACTGAGATCTGCATTTATCATCCCCGGTTGGTTATTCCTTCTTCGGTTGCTGTGCTGTCCATCCTTATCGCTACATTCTCCTGAGCTCTCTCCACTTCCTTCACTGCCTGTTGATTTGTTCCATGTGCTGCCTTGAGATGGCTGACCGGAGCTCCTAATACCGAGAGCATCATCTTCCAAGGACTTCCATCCATTTGTTCCCTTCCTGCCCCCGTTCGTGCCCTCATTGGAATGCTGACTGTTGCTGGGCAAAGTGTTCCACTCCCCATTTGAGACCTTAGTGCCAGTGTTTGAAGAGGATGAGGAAGAGGAAGAAGAGGAGGAGGAGGCATTCCCCCAAGGGCGAGGGATCCCAGCTGGGCCCATACCGTTGCCAACTCCCCAAGACATATTTTGTGAGGTAGTGGACGCTGAGTCCCAACCTCCTCCGCGACCGCCCATCCCATTTTTATTATTATGCTTTAAAGCAGCAGCACTCACAGAGGAACCATTAGCTCCAGACTGCATTAGAGTTGCATTCACAGTGTCACCCACAGCTTGGCCTTTAGGGATGGGACATTTGTCTCCAGAGTAATTAGTGCCGGGTGGAATGCCCCATGCTGTACCATAAGACCCGCTGTTAATTCCCTCACTGTTGCCATGTTGAGAAATGGAAGTGCCATTAGAGACTGAAGAAATAGGGAGCTGAGGAGAGCTCTCAGTGTTCACAGGCCAGGCTCTGTGCCCTGGGGGCTGTTCATTCAACTGTATTGAACCTGTAGAGTTTGGTAAACTAGAGGTCATCATGTTAGTAGTGTTATTTGGTCCGTTAAATTCAGTGTTAAGGTTTTGAGGCTGTCCACTTGGAACCTTGCTTGTACCATTGACTTCAGACATATTTTCTTGCTGACATCCCCAGGACATCTTAGAGTTGATACTCTGCATGCTGGGTGTTTGACCTATGGTGCTTTGTTGAGTGTTGGTGCCACCATTCCCAACAGGCCCATGGGGGTTGGGCCCAGTGTTCTGAAGAACGGGCCAGGCACCATGGTTGGCATTTGGGTTCAAAGTGCTTGGATTTAAATCTACATTGGTTGAGGAACCTTGGGTACCCCATGCGTTAATTTTGCCATGGCTGCTTTCTACCAGCTTGCTGCCAGGGCCTTCCACAGAGCCTTGACATGTGCTTAGCATCGAACCATTGGATACACCCCAAGGTCCCTTAACACTCCCATTACCCACATTATTGCTGCCATTTGCAACCATGAAATGAGAACCTTGACTGCTTCCTTGTCTATTGCCATTGTTGTCACCGCCGGTGTTTCCAGATGCCATCATACTAAGATTTTTATCAGACCCAGAGCTGGAGGCCGAGTCAGCATCCATACATTCTGAGGCTAACTCTGGGTCACTACCAGTGATGGAGGGCCAGGGTCCCTTATCTACAATGACCTTTCCCCAGTTGCTGTTTGAGTCACTGCAAGGTGAACTAGTGCTCCATGGTGAATTTTCATACTGAGAATCCAGTCCAGCATGTTCTAAACCTGTAGGCGTAAATAAAAGGTCAAATTAGTTCTGAAAGCAAGCAGACAAAACTATTTGTTCAAATGAGAATAAATTGATTTTGTTTAACAAAACAAGAACAAGACAAAGTAAAAAGACAAGAGAGACAACTAGGCAAAGCAAAAATCATGGCACAATAGATTTGAAGACGTGTGTCAGATTTTATGTCACAGCTTTGCATTTAATGAGCCTGAAAAATAAAACTATAAAAGCGTTTGAATATGAATGGCCCATAAGTGAACGTCATGATTTAGTTCATCTGAAGGAGAAGACAAAAATGCCGAAGACCTCAGGTGTGTGGGAACACTTTTAATTCAGTGAGGACAAGACAAAGGCAGTGTGCCAAATATGCGATTTGAAACTGGCCTACCACAACAGCACATCAAGTTTGAAAAAAAAATAAATAAAAAAAAAATAAAAAAAATCACATGAGTTCTACAAGTATACTCCTATAAAAATGCTAGTTTGTGTTTTATTATGTGTGCTTATGTTATCAAAACATCACGAGAGCAATTAATGAAAGATGCTTTGCGCTGTTCGGTCTGTGCAGCGCTTTATGATATAAACATAATATTTGGAGCAGTTTGGGACCCGGTAAGCAGGACAGGTTGCATGTCACTATGTCGCACGTATTTAAAGTTTTTTTCTTACGGTGACAGAATGAGGAATTTAAACAGTCTCATGCCCGTCATGTGTCTCTGTGCAGCGATCAAACTGCGTTCTGTGCCTGAGCAACAAACAATAAATACTCAAAACATTTTTCTAAACTAACGCAAGAAAGGAAACAAAATATATCTAATTTACCATTCAAAACAAAACAAAACTATTTTAATGGCTGCAACAGTTTAAACAGTTTCCATGTTATGCATTTAAATCCGCACTGCAGCGCAGTCGGCAATCAAACTATGCAAGCACCTGAACCACCCAAAAAAAAATACTCCAAACATTTTTCTAAATTAACTTAATACAGAAACTAAACGAAATATTATTTGCCATTAAAAAAAGCAGAACTATTTTAACGTGAGGCACGCCGCTTCCGGCTCACGCTGTTCTGTAGTTTATTACACCGAGATTCCTGCCTTTATTAGAGAGAAGAATATGTTCAGCCCCTCTCTCCGAAGCTTCGAATATTCGATGTTGATTATTACCGAAGCTTCGAAGCTCAAACAAATGGTATTCGATACAGCCCTAAATTTCACCATTAATGCATATAAATTAAGTTTACTGTCTTTTTTATTTATGTTATTTGTTTAATTAAGCAATAAAATCAAAACAGTTACCATGAGTTGTAAAAACAATTAATCCGATTCAAATGTTGTGTAGTACAAATATCCTACAGTGCTTATATTGCATGGGGAAGGTGCATGCAGATAGTGACTATCATGTGACAAGCAGGTGGTCCAGAAAGAACAAGACTGTAGCGAGATGGATGAAACGCGGCTAATTATCGAAATATAAAAGTACAAAGAGCTATGACCCACAGGACTATTTATATAAAGACCTGAATGCGAAAGAAAAGGCGTTAGAGGCTGTTTTATTGGCCACTGAAATGGATGGTAAGTTATCTTGAAACTCTTAATAGGCTGGCTAATATAACTTCCAAACATTGGGAAGTTACTTACACACTGTTGACTGAATCACACAGATGCGGACCGCTAGTGCAACAAACGTACCGTATTATGTGTGGAAGCACAACGTCGCATGACGGATCTGTAATGCATACGTGTTGCTCTAAGCACCGCATATGTACTGCATACGGAGTATTTGTGGCCCTAAGTCCTTTGAATGTTAACCTTTATATCCAATGAAGAAAATCCAAGCCAACACAGTGCACAGCAAAAACTTTTCTGGACAATGCACTGAAAACTGTAACATTTGTAATAATTGATCTATTTATGGATAACTTAAAAAAGCCCATAGACCTCAACTACGTCCTGCTGAGAGGTGTCTGACTCAAGCCAGACTGAAACATTAATAGAGCTGCCACCATTTTGTAGCAGCAGCATGATCATGCTGCATGCCAAGAGATCGAGGGGATGACAGACAGTCACTTAGCAGCAACACTGAGACTGAAGTGTCTCTGCAAGTTTGTTCATTTTGCATGGATGCGGCCAATATGGTGGCATTTACCTATAATGCCAACGCAACTGCTCGGTTCCTTAAAATAACCTTTTCTACTAGCCCACTCTTGTTTACAAGATGGCTGCCAAGCTTCCAGCAACGCAGTTTTTTTTAGCAAAGTCTGAAATTTTCTCCCGCTGTGTAACCAGCATATTGAAGACAAAAAAACAGACAGCTTCATTAAACAGGTTGCTTAACGTGATAAAACAGGAGATTCTGTTTAAGGTCACTGATGTGGGTTAAATACAATTATGTTTTTATGTCATACACCATCTTAATAAAAATAAAAACTTACCGCTCATGGCAACATTATATGCTCAGGAATAAATTATACAAATGAATTCAGAAAAGTTAGCAATGTGAACCAGTTGGCAGCACATCTGGTTTGGCCTTACATAACACAGGAAAACTGAGGTTTGGCAAGAAAAAAAGGGCAAGTCAGGGCACCTATGCCAAGATCTTATGACATTATTCTTACAAGGAGTGCCAAAGCAAATGGCTATTTTTAGAGCCACACAAAACACTTTCAGCACTTGGCAATACTGTCTGTACTGCAGACTACAGTATTGAAGTATTTATTTATCACAGAGATCATAAGGACACCTTGTAATCTACATAAATACTGAAAAGCCCAGTACTTCTGGATTTTATACACATGCTACACAAAACCGTAAACAACAGAAAAGAAAATGTGTCACCTGTTTGGTTAGGGGAGTGGCTGACAGAATCCCGAATGGGAGCCATGCCTATACAAAGAGCAACATCATAAGACACTCACAGAAAACACATGGAAGCTAAACAGATGTGCTTATTGGCTTAAGACAATTTTAATTCCACAAACACATGAGAAACCACATTTTTAAAAATGAAAATCGTATTCAGCCAAAAAATCTAAATTTATTCAATACAACTAAAATGTATTTGTGTAGTGCTTTTACATATTGATAAGATAATCAATTGCAGTAATTTTGTAGTGCACTGGTACCTGAGAGGAGGCTTTGGGCGCAGTATAGGACAGGCCTCTCAGTCGTAAGCTCCCCTGGCTGGCTTGAGGTGAGCTGCACTTGAGTTCCCAGGGTGGCAGCAATGACCGTGACTTGCCCACACTTCAACAGCTGTTTCTGTTTGTGCTGACAGAGATGCGGCGGAACTTCACAGAGCGGGTACCGAGGCAGGGCTTGGGGCTGGCCGCTGGCTTGGGCCCTCTTGGCATTGCTGATGGCGCAGGTTACAGTGGAGATGCTGCTGTTCTAATTGGCAGACTGAGGCTGGCTGAAACTGGACTTGATATGTTCTGGCACTGAAATAAAAATAAGCAAATTCAAACTATATTAATTTCCTATCATTTTAATCACACCACTTTGCTATAAAACCAATTGAACAAAAATCATTCTCGGAACAATCATGATATCAAATGAAGTCAAGTAATCAAATAAAACACAGCTGTATCAACATTAAAGAAAAGGAGTCATATTGAGAGCTGTATTAAAAACATTGTTTAGGTTAGGTTTACATGAAGAAGCTAAATGTAAAACCAACAATTAAAAAGGGCATCTTCGCAAACTCCATCCTTAATTGGGACTGGAAGTAGGGATGCACCGATACCACTTTTTCATTATACCGATACGATACTCGCACTGTTTATTGCCAGAGGTGGATAATACTTAAAGCTTTTTACTTTTAAGTACATTTTAAAATATCTGTTCTTTATCAGAGTGTTTTTACTTTGGACAAAAAACACACTTCCCTACACTATAAAACACATCATACTTTTTACTCCACTACATTTCATAAGTAAATGTTGTTGTTTTTAACCTTTTAATTCACGAGTACATTCAAATCTACAACTTTCTTTTACTTCAGTATTTGTAAAAATAGGAATTTTTAAATGTTATTAACTACTGTGTTAAAAGTAAAAAAAAAATATAAATGTTTTTATAAATTGTACTGGAGTATGATAACTGCTTAACAATGTAGTCTCATTAAGTACAGATACTTTAAAAATGTACTTGTATAAAATACTACTATCTCTGTTTATTGCATTAAACTATCACCGTATAAAAGTCTCCAATGCAGAGTATAGCAGACTCGCTCATGCACATTGCGGACGCAGAATGATGCGCTTAATGCACACGCTTCACTCACGAGCACCCCGGACGCATGATGATGTGTCCTGATGATGATCCTTCTGGTGTCACAGGGATCTTTGCTCCCCAAGTTCAAAACAGTAATAGCATAAAGAGAAAACATTGGAACGAGTTACATCCTGCCTGTTACCGGACACATGCATGCTGGATGGAGATTGACAGATGACAGCACCAGCAGAGGTCAGAGTTTCTGAATTATGCTATATTAGTTTATTCCTCGCATAAAGCTATCGTCGCCAAGTTTCCGGCTCGTTGTCTCTCTCTAGACATTGAAGTCAGGTAGGACAACAAATCACATCCTCGTAGTGAAATACTGTTGAGTGGTATCGGTGCGTGGTATCAGCAATTTATGTACGAATAAGAGTACGAGTATTTTAACAAAGTATCGGCCAATACCCGATACTGCTATTGGTGCATCCCTAACTGGAATCATTTGACAATTGACAGAACTCAACATGTCACCTATATAGTCTAACATAAGTAAAACATAGAACTCCCCCTTTATATTTATGCATACTAACTCAAGGTTTTCATGTTTCTTAATAACCATTTTATTAACAACAAAATTTTGCCTCAAAGTTGCACCTAAATTTACCTCCAGTGATTAAAGAAACATCAAGGTATAACATTCAGCCTTCCACCAATGTATTGCACAGTTCTTGTTGTGTTTTATCAGTTTCTTTTATTATTTCAGGTTATCACAACTATTGACATTAGGTTGTAAAATTGTGTATCAGAGTCCATGTAATCCATTTTAAAGCATCATAATTTCCTACTGCACGTGTTGTTACACAATGTTAATTAGAATTAGAAAAATTTTGATGTGAGCTACATTAATGCCTTTTAAAAGAAATATCCAGACAAATTACTTAAAAATCTAGCTCGATGTTTTGCACAGATAAACAGCTGAATTTCTTTATTCATGACAATTAATTACCTAATTAATCTCTATAATAATAAAATATAATTATCATTCATGGTAGGTTTGAAAGTGCCATCTATTATGAATACATTTTAAACGAAGAAAGCCAACTAACTACTCGCAAAGACAACACACAGCAACTGAAGAGTAAACATACACAATTGCTTTAATATGCATGTACTGTAGGGATTTACCAATACATTAATGCAATTAAATGACTAAAATATGATGCATCACATTGTCAGGTAAAAAGGAGCAATGGTCATATACGCTGGATTACATTGCTACAACAAAACGGTACTAGCAGCAGTTAAAAATAAAACCGACAAAGAAACTCTCTTCGGTCTGACACAAACCATGGTTTTGGTAATACTTTCATTAACCCCATGACAATAACCACCAATCGCATAAACTTTGGTCCAAAACTACAAAAAAAAGCAAGATACATGTATAAAATTTTACACCTGCCATAGCCCATTTACTACACAAGGAGAACACTGCAAAACTTTGTTAAAGTCCGGGTAAAGAGAATTCTGAGAATTGTTTCTAAACACATTATAGATTTTAGAAATGTATTGCTGAAACACATTACAAAGACTCAGAAGTATGAAGTACTGAATTGTGGAGATAAACCGATTCTCGGTTCAGGATTTTTTGGGTGGGGCAAAAACGGGGGATCGATGATGCAATGGAGCGTCCGAGCATGCAAGGCCCCTCCCCCATCACTAGAGCTCCTAGCATCAGGTGTCTGCTCAATCACAACTGGCAAGCTCAGGGTTGTAAGCTTTTTGCATCTTTTATTTAAACTGACTATGACATGGCGCACGCGCTTTCAGGCTCTCAATCTGTCCAACTAAACAAATCTCATGGCAAATAACAAGCAAATGGTAATGCAGACGCGAATAGACGGAGGAGAATAACGAGAACGGAAGGAGGATCACTGCGCGTGATTGCGACCTGCTTCAGTGAATGAGGTTTAATTAACAAATTTCGAGACGAGCATGAGCAGATAATCCACCCGGCTGGTTCGCTATCAGCAATCTCAGCATCTACCTTATCAGCTCAAGAAAGAACCATTACAAATAGACAAAGCTGTCTGTGTTCACACTTAACTTCTTTTTTGAAGCTGCTAGTGTCTGTTTTATATTATAATACAATGGAGTAAACTGTGTTTTCAAAAAGTCCCAAGCTTTTTTTTTTTAACGCAAGCGTCTGTTTCTCCAGCTCAGAGCATCTTTTGAGGTTGAAAAGTTAAACTTTTCTGAAAAAACGTTCTGTCAAGCACCTTTTTCAAAGCTAACCAATGACCTGTCGTTACCATAACAACATGCAAGGAACGTTATTGGTCGAGAAGGCACAAGCTCGAAAAAATAAAATGGCGGCCGAAATGCCTGTTGGAGCATAGTTTTGTACAAATGTTAGTTTCATTTTCACTTTCAATAACTTTAGATAGCACTTCTAGCAAGAAATTAGTATTGTAGTTTTTAAATAAGTGATTTCTTATAGCAAAGACGCTTTCTGTTCATAATTCAAATGGAATTCTGTTACACTGCCTATGAAGCCCATCTCTCTGAGCTGCCTCCGTGCACAAATGCTATCTTTGAACATTGCCGGCTGCTATTTGTAACCACAACGCGCTCTGGGTTCGGGCTTATACCGGGCCCGGCTCCTTCTCCCCGGAGAGGGGGAGAGTTCTCAGAGTTTGTTGCGCGTACTTTATTCGCAAAGTAACAAAAATCGGGTGGTACGCGTACTATTCAGATGACGAAGTTTTCAGAAGTTGCATCTCACGCACTGTACACTGTCCCTCGCGTACCCGTAAAAAAGGAAACTATACTCCGGGCTTTAGGAGTCCGTGCTCCAAAAAAAACCCTGGAGACCCCTGATCTAAACAAAAAAGCCAAAAGCTTCTTAAAGTAGTCTGAGAATCTAGCATTACCCTGAGCTTCATCTTCATAACACACAATGCAATGCAGGGCTCCAGTAGGGCTGGGCGATCTGTTAAAACTGTTATCGACATTAAAATCATCTCGGTATCCGATAATATGTGTGTTTGACTTCATGCAACATTGTGCAGACGATCAGCGTACTGATGTCATGTGCCAATCAATCTGCGGATACAGACCAGGGGGGGATTCGTTCCAAATAAACACGCACACAGGCAGGCGTGCACACACACACACAGTTTGTGAGTTCATGTCCTCGTATAGTAAGATACAGACAAATCCATGAGTGTCACGCTTGTAACATGTTAAAGTGTGCAACTCATTCACTTATAGAAACGCAGAACAAGGAGATGACATAAATAGTAGAATTCCGCTTTCGTGATTCCTTCCATGTTTTCCCACATCTCGCAGATCATAAGGTTCTAGATCATTGGACTCGATGCAGCCGGGAAAACATAAAAATGATAAAAATGAAAATAAATAGTGGTGCGCCAGTAGTTAACCTCACACATGAACAAGCACAACGAAAGACGCACTTCACACAAACAGCGGCTCTGTCTAAATGCACCTGACAAATTCGTAGCACAGACAGATTTTTTGCTAGCATGTGCGACATGCATTCCTGCTGTAATAATTTTGAAGCAAAGTTCTCTAAATGTTACCTTACCTATATAAACTTTGTTTAACTTTTTTTTTCAGAACCTATAGTAAATCATATATAGTCATCATTCATAATCATTAGAGAATCGAAATCTCTATTTGAAACCAAAGAATTGTGATTCTTAATTTATCCAGAATAGTGCAGCTCTACATGGACTCAAAACACAGATAGCACAATTAATTTTATCTTTCATATAACAGCTGCAAAGAGACAAAATTTCTAAGAATGTGACAACTCAAGGGACCAGAAGAGTTCACGATACAGAGCATTAAAAAGCTCAACGTCTACCTTCAGGTAACAGCTTTAATTTCCTTTCCTCTCTACCAAAGCTCTACAATCACCTCCAGCTTCATTTCTTCTCTTCACATTTCATGTGGAAAAACGTGGAGAGTCATGGTGTCATTTTACTGTTTGTGAAAAACCCTGCCAGCTCCTGCAACTGCCTGTGCGGGGCCCCAAGAGTGACTTCATCTCTGGGCTCTGTGAGGAGGCTTTTTTTTTACTTTTCCTTCAAGTCTACTTCAGTATTTGAATTGTTTAAGAAGAGTTCATTGGAAACAGTGTAAAATAATACTGTAACCATACAACAGGTCTGTGTTTTCTTAGGGGTAGCTTCCTGTTCAAACAGCTTCGACTTGCTTGTTGTGGAATGACAACTGTCAGGAAGTCACGTTGCAACAAGATGACTACCCTGCAGATCTTTTGCACTGCAAGAACCAAAGGAGCATTCAATGACAAGCCTGCACAACAGGAAAATCTGAAAGTATGATTGCTTTCAGTAACTGATTTGACAGTCTATCAACAAACATCTTTCTCTAGTGCATTCCACAAAGTCGAAGGCAAAAACAACACACAAAATGTAAACTAACATTGTGTCTGAGCAAATATTTGTCAAATGCAGTGAACAAAAACGTTCAAAAAACTTCCACAAGAACCCAATAATCAGACCTGCAATTTGTCTTGAAATGTCAAGCATGCATGAACAGGTCTTGACTTGAAATGACTTTCCATATTTGGTGTCAGTAATCTGTAACTATTACAGCCTACAGGACAGGCAATCTCTGAACAGTGGAGTCTCTGAAGTTATGCTTTTGGCACATTCAAGCGCTTTTTCCAGCTAAAATGAGTTAATGCAGACCATCTCTGCCAACGGCGCTCATCCTCTTGAGCGGACATCTGTATTGTGCACACACATTGCTAAGCAACAGCGAGTTGATTTAGTCAACAAACTAAAGCTTTGTCGCAGAGCACAGACGCTACAAATCATTTCTTGAAGGTTTTCCATTTTATGACCCCAAGGTTTTGCTAAAACTAAAAAGAAAAAAAATGCAGACAGATACATAATTACAAACATCATATGGGGACTTTTACGGATTGTTCTTTTTGGATTAATTGTTAAATAAACATAAACTGTCATTGTACGTTTATCAAGTCATGTAAAAGGGAGATACATATTACAGAGCACAGAGCAGTCAATAAAGCCAAGAGATTATTGCTTAATTTACTCAGTATCTCACTGAAGATACAAGGACATCTGGGCCAACAGATAAGTTAAAATGTCACCCAGGGTAACCAGGGAGTGGTGGAGATGCATCCTGAAAACATGATTCTTTGATTTTTGCCATGTTTATCTCTAAACATCCGCGTTTCTGTGGTGAAATTAACACTATACCTTGCCGTATTTATACATGTCATAACAAGATTCTTTATACACCCTATTAAATAAATGCTTTGACTTTTAACTTGATTTTTTACAGTTTGAACACAAAAAGCACTGTCAATCAACAAAACCACAAAAATGCAAACATTAGACGCAGACATCCCTGTTGTATTTGGCAGACTGAACTGAGTGCAAATCCTGCAGCTGGCTTTAGCCCTAAGCTACTGCGAGAGCGAAGACAAGGTCAAGAGATAAAGACCGAAGCTATCAGCCTTTCCACATCACTCAGTGGAAAAGTGCTACACCCACTGACAAGTTTCTATGTTATGCCACAGAGACTGCGTGAAAGGCAAGGTATGTTAACTTATGATAAAACACCTTTGCTTTTGTTTCTCAATTAAAAATAAACATTAAAACGACACTTAATTTCTGAACATGGCACAGTAATCCAAACCAAGGCAAAGCACTCTGATAACAAAACATATGTATGTACATACCAAGACCAAATAAAATGTATTGTTGACAATTTATCCCTGTAGACAAACAATGATTCCTACCTTTACACCAGCACCCTCTTCCTTATAGTCATTCCACTGTGCTCTACACTGTCTTCCATCCACGCTCCATCAAAGATTTCCCTGAAAATGAAAGGATCAAACATAAGACAATATCTTGGCTTCATTTTATCAAGTTTAACAGTCACCCACAGCTACATCTTTAAAAATATGATGCAGTTACAGCAACGCATTTAGTAAAACGGAGAAAGCTTCTTGTAATCTCATTAACGGATTAAACTTGGAAATTACTCCTCTATAAGGAGTCAACAACTTCTGTGGATCAACCAGCAGATGCTTTTCACTGACTATCTACACGCTGAACCAAGTCACTGACTTGTCATTTTAAGCGAAATCTACAACATTTATATGGTAGGTCAGTTCTCTCACTAAAATTAACCACCAATTTAGCAGGAAAGCTTCTATAAGCCATTAGATTTGTGTTCACAATTTTTACATTAACAGGATTTAAATGCTTCTTATGTTACATTATGTCAGCAGGTTGATACTTTGTATTGGGGGGATCCTTGGGTCGCTAAAAAAACATCTTCACCAAATTCAGCATTTTGGGACTGGTGCTAGATGTATCACTCTTGGCTAAAGCTAATAAATAAAGGTAATAAACCCATTTCATCCTGTAGTGTGCTGCATTTCTTAGTGCAACCAATTTGAAATAAAAGGGGATCAAAAAAAGGAACAGGTTTTATAAATGGTGGTTGGAGGAGAAGGGTTGAAAATGAAAGGAATTAGTGACTCAGTCAGACAAAAAAAAATTATTTCAGAGAAAAGGCAAGTCATAACATTTTGTTGAAAGGTTATGAAAAAAACTGCTGTGTGCACAACAAGACCAGGAATAAGCAATGGGACACCAATTGGGATCTATTTTGATTTTATGGTGACATTACAATAATTACATTACGTAATTTGACAAAAAAAAATTACTCAACACTTAACAATTCTTCATCTAGCATTTTAAGGTCATAAAAAAAATGAGTATACTTCATACAGTGTTTCCCATTCATTCATTAAATGGTGGTCCACCATAGTGTAATTTGTTCCGCCATAGTTTCGAAACAAACAAAACAATTGTTATACTTCTCATAACATATTATTGTGTTGTCTGTTTCCCATATTGATTTATTCATCGCGGCCTGCCACACTATCAACACTGGCCGCCATGAATAGATTTTTCATGATTCCCATGTACATTTTTATTTTGAAAACTTTTAAATGTATTGTAGAGTTGCGAGCGCTCAGCGCCTCTCTCTCTCTCTCATGTTGCGTACAGCACCTCTCTCACATGACAGTGAACAAATTAAAAGGTGGTGGTGTTTTCAATATGCGTTCCTCGGTGTACTTGCCTTTCCACGTAAATGTCAACATTCACAGATGTTATTGACAGAGAAGATGGCTGATCGAGTTTATCATGACTTAACGAAAGGTTTCCCACACACCCTTTCTCCGTGTGCGAGCTCTCGCCCTCCCTTAATGTTCCAATACGATTCAAAATCTTGTTTACATGAAATATATTCCGAACAAAACTTCTGTGCAAGCGCACAGCTAGGGTTGCCAGATTCGCGTCACAAATCCAGTCCAATGGCTATCCAAAAACTAGTTCAAATGACCTCGCACAGCCCAAATATCAACATCTGATGAACAACATTTTTCCTCTTAACCCGCAGGAAAGAAACAACTGCGAGAACTGTTTAAAACGTCTTGATCGTCCATGTACTTTAAACGTATTGGGACCAGGCAACACTACGCAAGCATCTTACATCTCACTATACATCTTTGGATGGGTGTGTAATGTCAATAAAGTCCTTATTTTCACATTTGGAATGAAAACAAAGTTTTCTAATAATACTATGTTCTCTATTTGCATTAAAGGAACACTCCACTTTTTTGGAAATAGGCTCATTCTCCAACTCCCCCAGAGTTAATAAGTTGAGTTTTACCGTTTTGGAATCTATTCAGCCGATCTCCGGGTCTGACGATAGCACTTTTAGCATAGATCATCGAATCCATTAGACCCGTATCATCGCGTTCAAACATGACCAGAGTTTTGATATTTTTCCTATTTAAAACTCTTCTGTACTTATATCGTGTGCTAAGACTGGCGGAAAATGAAAAGTTGCGATTTTCTAGGCCAATATGATTAGGAACTACACTCCCATTCCGGCATAATAATCAAGGAAGTTTGCTGCCGTAACATGGCCGCAGCAGTTGCAGTGACATCACGCTCCTTGTGCAAGCAGTTGGTCATGTTGGATATGATGACGGAAGTTCGCCTATTTCCACATGCGCTGCGTGATATCACTGCGCCTAATTCTGAACATAATACTGCAAGTACACGCTTTTACAGAACAAACACCTTTTAATATATTATTTGGACATTGAAATTGGAATGTAAATAATAACTGGACTGTAAATATTTAAAATAAATAAAACAGACACTTCCAGTCCTCAATTATAATTGGTCGATTTACATTACAAGCCGTTATGATGAAGTTTAGGGTAAGCAGAGCCCTTGATATGTGAACTCTGGAGAGGGCAACACGATTGTATGTCTTAAAGTGGCTGTTTAAAATAAACTTGCCCAATGGAGCAACGAAAAACAATGTCTCTTTATCTGGAACGACTTTTCCATTTGTGAAGTGCACTTCAAAGGAACAAAAACGCCATTCATACATGTGACATGTCATATTTAACTTAACTGTCTGTAAGACCTCTCTCGAGCTCCAAAAGCGGCTTTCGTTTTTATCAGTTGTGTTGCTGTCTTCGTAACCTCTGTATTTAAAGGGAAGAGCATCTTGTTCATGCTCTCCTTTGTTTTCATATCGGAGTGGGAGGTTTGCAGCTTTGACACCAGTCGATTACCATTCCGAACTGACTTTATTCATCAGGATAACACAGTATAACTCCTCGAGTCTTTTCACCTGCCGCTGTCCGTGACTGTGCATGCGCGTTTGATTGTGTGTGCGCGCGTAAGTCCCGCTTCTGACACACAGACACTAACAGCGCTAATAGTGACAGCGCGATCAGATAAATGTGGATGACTTGATGTCATTAATTATTATGTAAACAAAACGCATATATAAACAACACAAACGCATATATAAACACAATGGCGATATATTGCATCACCAAAAAATACCGACGTCAAGTTTATATATCGCTCGATAAGTCAATAAATTGACTATCACGACAGGCCTGCCAGGGGGTAAAGTCACCCTATCAAGATAGCTTGATACAGCCCTGCCCCTCCCCCAGGGACAACCTCTTCTCCTTAAAGTGTTTAACCAGATGGCCATCTCAACAACAGAAGCCTCCCATACACAAACACACAAAGACAGAGAGGCATCTGTTTATGAAGCACCAACAATATATCCAGCTGAAAAGATGACCAGTCGAATCATACCAGCACAGGATTATGTATACATTATCATTTCTCAAGGTTGAATAAAAAAAAGCATCAACTCTAGGGATGGGTACCGAAACCCGGTACTAAAAGATACTCTGTGCTAAATTATGAAAGACCGGAGCATCGATAAGCTCCGCCCTTATCGGTTCTGCTTTCGGTACTGGAGAAGCACGCGACACGCGCAGACTGCTCCCCGCAGCGCGTCTACCCAAACATGGCGTCGCTCAAACTAAACAGACGAGCTGTTTCAATTTCACGATCGCGCGCAGCATGTGTTTGAATGCTTTTGAAACTCTTGTCCGTCTCCGTTTCGCGTTACCAAAACAGCGCGTCCCCAAAACTAAACGGATGAGCTGTTTTAACATCACAAACACGCACGGCTTGTCTCTCTCAAGCAGAGTCATGCTCACAAGTCTCCATGCGCACGTCTTCCCAAACAGATGAGCATGCGCGCAACTATATCTATTCGCGAGGGTCTAATTTCAATTGGATTAAATTATGTGACATCACAATTTCTACTCGTTTATGTAATGATAAATAAATCAGCCCAAACAATAGGCCTATTTGATAACACAGAGAGTTTAATAATTTGTCTCTTTACTTACATACATAGGACAAACATAAAAAAGATGTCCATTAAATATAATATTCGTTGCAGGTAGCTATGATGAACCAACCCACTTTTGATACTGCTGGTTTGATTTTACATTGCAGAAAATAAAACAGTGTTATTCTATTCATAAATTCTATATTTTCTAAAAAAAATTATCCAAAAGCACCGATAGGAAAACCGTTAAAGTACCGGACCGATAAGCAGTATCGATAAGAGTAGTAGTACTGTTAAAATCTTAATGATACCCATCCCTAATCAACTCGTTTGAACACTGTCAATCACTAACCTTAGATGAGGCTTTTCTCAAAACGAATTAAGAGGCCATTTATCTATATGAATATGTGTCTCATCACATCAAACTCTGAATGCAAAAGTGTTGTTTAGTAAGTCCCCTGCATTATAAGGCGTGGACGTGGTTATGACTATGCAGGCCAATGTTCATTTCACTGATAAGGAAAAACTCAGACTGTCTATGATTAACTTAGCAATCCAGTTAAGCAATATGCCAATGCTTCTTAGCGCCGCACTGCAACAAAACAAAAACAAATCAAACTGAAAGCATTCTTGACTTTCTGATCAGTAATTGTTATCTGTTACAACAAACAAGCTCAGCCAAATATAAACAGTGAAAACAAGGGCTTATGACTCATGACTACAATATGGCAGTCTTACAAAAAGCAACACATCGTTTTTGTTGAACATTTTAAAACGCCAGAGCTTAGTCAGCACTGTGAGACCCTTTAATTCAAGGGGAGCTAGCTGCATTTGCTTACACCAGCAGCAGCTGCTTTGTTAGTGTCAACCCAGCACAGGCATGAATAGGAAAAGTCCAGATGGACACAAGCTTCAGAAAATCAAGTGCACAATCCACACACCTGAAAATGAAAACAGGGAGGTAACAATACAACTACTGACCTGTGTTGCTTCTCTTCAAATGTCTTTGGTGGCAATAGCATCCAATTCTCTAGATGGAAAGAAACAAAAGACAAATTTGTCTAAATATTAAAATGCATCATCATGCATGTTCTCTACAATGTGAAGTATGTTGACAAAACATACAAAAATATGCATATAGATGCGAGAAGGCAACTTTTACACCAAGTTGGCAAAGGACAGAAACATGAATACATATAAACATCCTTCCATTACATAACGGAAGAAACAGTATCTGGGTAGTTTACAAATAAACTGTACATGTGTCCTATGGTGTGACAGCAAAAAACCTAGAAAACATGATTAAAAACGAATATTAATAATACAAAATGAATTTAAGAGATTTTCTTCATTGCTAGTTTTTCTAAATGTTTGCTATGTCACACCGTAGGACACATGTACCGTATATTTGTCATCTACATACAGAAGTTATGCATGTGTCAAATACTTGAGTTGATTCTACACCAATGTTGGTAGACACCAACATCGTATCACACGCCACAGCACAAAACAAACCCAGGAACACCTCATTAAGCTTTCCTCATGGTTGCATGCTGGGAAATGAGGAAAAAGATGCATACACATACATCTTGTTCATGCATAAAATGCTTGTAATTGTGATTTACATTTCAAGTATGTTGGTCCAGCTAAATTAACCAGGCAGCATTCCCTTTATTTCCCCATAATCGTAACATACTGAAAAATAACACACGATTTATACTTTTATTAGCAGCGATATTTCTATAAATTCATTTACAGTGTGAAGACTGGTTATGGGCAAAACGCAGGGACACCTCCCCCCACCACTGCCTTCAGTTGCTACTGCTGCTAACGGGGCAAACCAGCAACCTTGACCTGCCCTTAAAACATTACACCGACATGAATGCATCTTTCTAAACAACTTTTACTAGCGAAAGTGTGCATTTGAGTCCTTTGTATTCGTTGTTTTCTTCTTTTTGAGTGTCGGGAATATTTTTCTCCCCATTTTCTCTGTCGAGCCTGTGTGCTAGCTAACGTTACCGTGGCTGCGCAACGTTACATGATAAACTAAATAGAAAACAACCATGCACGCGATTGTTCACGTCGTCAGGGATGTTTAATCGGTAAAATGGCAAAGTTAAACTTTCCAAAAACCGCATTCTCTGTTAATGAAAGCATCTGCCCCGATGTGCGCAATTCAGCAGCCGAGCTAACATTAAGTTAAGAGTGCTAACAACCCAGCTGGCTAGTATAACCTCTCTCCCCTTAACGTTACCCGATGTACGGATTAAACACTTTATACAGCGTACTTCATCGAACTAAACAGACAGTCGCATTTAAAGTGACTTTACTATCTTACAAAGCCCGTTCTTGTTTGTTAACGTTACTTGTCCGAAAAACGACTTGCAGGACGTCGAATCAAACATCCAAATTAAACCAACATCTTTCCAAATTACACCAAGGAAGAAGACGGTATTAACATATGCAAAACTCCACATACATCAGATGAAATATAAGATGTAAGATCATGACATCGGCTTTTCTGTTTTAAAACATAATGGTTGAGTAACAGTAGCTGTACGTTTTATGAAACCAAATGCAATGTCACTCCGATGGCATTATGTGAATGCAGATCAACGTCCTAGAAATTCACCACAGAAACAAATCATTTCATTTTTACAAACAGCAAATGTCGTTCTACTGTTATAAATGCGAATTACCAGCATGCGCAAGAAAGCCATCCAGAAATATCCAACCATTGATCTACCTCCAGTGCTGAGCTCAGCTTAGATTTCGCAGATAAGCGGATGAACACATTTATACCGCTCGAAATCAAACAAAACACGAAGGAAATAGCGAAACTCACCTCTCGTAGTTTAAAGTGCAGTAGAGATGAAATGAAAGCAAACAATAAGGCTATAGAAATTCAACACATTTGCAGAGTCGAGGAGGGGAAATATTTGTCCTGCTCAATCGCCATTTTCTTCTCTCGCATTCATGCATTCATCCCTGTAACTGCAGGAAGAGCTCAGACGCCGCTCACAGAGCACTTCCTCCAAACCAACACACTCACCTCCAAAATGGTGGCCACATATAGGCTGTGTTTCAAATCCGTACGTCTACCTAGAGTTTATTTTGGGGTATCATGGAAACACGCCGCATTTTTATATCTTTGATGCCTAGTAATGTTGTCTAGGTAGGCAACTTGCCAGTGTTTGAATCGCAACCAAAAAGCTGATAGTTAACCCAGATGCTTAAACTCATCAACTAGTCGCACTGACTAGCAATAAGTTGGGACTAATAAGTATTACTTTTCATATTTCAATTAGGCCAATCTACCTTTTTGTGTAACTTAATTAAAGAAAAAAAAAATTAGATGACTAACGTTAACTTCTAAGACTAGCAGTTTATGCAACCTGCCCCAGGACTCATCGTGGTGACTTTACTATACCATTTATATGTTAATGATACAAGGTCAAGGTATGAGTAGATAAGAAGCCTATAATGAAATATAATATAAAACAAAAATTATTTATATTACAAACGGAAAATTATAGTGAAAATATTTAGTGAATATGTATACTGTCTGTCTGCATTAAAACAACATGATGTCATACAGAATCCAGCTGTTCGAAATAATGTAACAAAATGTTGAACGTGCAAGATGAATCGGAACAGACTAAATTAATCAATAACCTGCTAGTGTCAGACTGATTAATGTTAGACAATGTGCAGCGAAGACACAGATGTCAAATACTATTCTGTAAATAAGCTCTGATCTACAACACCTCTGGGAAAAGCAAAACCACCCAAACAAAAGGGACTCATTCTTTTTCATTTGTTTGTTTACAGTGCATGCCTTACCCTACAACCAAGTACAGGAAGGGAAAACCTAAATACGTACAACAATATAGATGCGGTCCGGCCTTCAGTGTGGAATTTGCCTGCGTTTTCACTTTGAAGACAAAGCAGTGTCACACAGTTAAAAACAGTCCAGCTACGCTGTCCTTTTGAAGGCGGTCATTCTGCCTCAATGGACAGGAATCACACAGAAATGACCGTCAATCGAATCTCCTCCAAACTGAAAACAACTCATTGTCATGGTATCATTTCATTAACATCACCAAATGTATATCACAATGTCTCATAATTACATCATTTCGTCTTCTTTAAAATGTAAGTGTCATCATCCATATGATACAAAAGTGTAAACAGGTATTCCAAGTGCTTTTCTTATTATGAAATGGAGCGGGGATACAATGCAGATATATTTTCCATACATGCTGCTTTAAAATAATGTGAACATTATCTCTAACGACAAAATAATAATTAGATTCAGCACAACTCAAACACAATACCAATTTAATGTTAGAAGTACATTTACTTCCATACTTTTGTACTGTTCAATAAATCAAGACTTAAATATATTGTTTTAATATAATATCTTTTTTTACTAAGAATAACCATCAGGACTGCAATTTTACCCAAGACAAATTCCTGTTTTATCAAGTCTGTCTCTTTATAATTGTCTTGAAATGAGAATGTAACACCACCGTTCTGGTCTCAGCGTCTGTGGTGCTGAGAATGAATTTTGTATGAGGCATGAATATTGATGATCACTGGAGGTCCGGGGCCAGCTGCATGTGAGCGTGTTTGCTGCAGTAGGACAAGGGTCAGTTTGGTCAGGGCCAGTGGGCTACTCTCCCCCCGCCAGGACACAGAGAGCAAGGGGAGCCTGGGAACGCAGGCAGATGCATTGTGCTCGGGCAGACAGGCCAGGAGGAGGGGAACAGCTTTGCATGACAAATACATGGCTGGCTTTGGCTTTCTTAGTCTTATTTCCAAACTCACTCGCTTTGCAGCATAGTGTGCCATCCAAAACCTGTTCTTGTCCACTGTTGGTATTACATTCCAAAATGAAATACACTGAAAGACGGTTTCATCAGCAAAACCTTTCATTCACAAAATAATACATATTCACTATAGCTACAGTATATGAGATCATACAAAATTAGTTGAACTTGTGATATCACTCGTGAGACTTCTCTACACTTCCTTCTCTTTTTTCAGTCATTCATTCTAATTTTATCTCTGTTTCCATAACTCTCATTATTCATGGCTCCCCCAATGTACCAACAGCCTCACCAACAAGGGCGCGATTTTTCATCCGCTCTCTCCCAATTCCTCCACTACCCCCATCTTTATATTCAATCTCTATCTGTCTCTCACCCATCCCCCAAGAGTCACTTTCTCAGACAGGGTGGCAGCTGTGAAGGGGATTTGTCAGAGCCGAATTACACTCTGCATCCAACCAATTACCTGTCTGACTGTTCTCAGGTCAGCCTACACTGCTGTGCTTTCAGGCTCGATTTATCTATCAGACCACTGTTCTGCAGAACATTTATCATTTTCACACAGCCATGCGCTCTGTCATTTATAAACACTAATACACACCACTTTTTCATCAGCTGTAGAGTAAAAGCCTGCTGTACTTTTGTGTGTTTTCATATTAACAGTCATCACAGTGTTATATGTATGTCAAATTATCACCAATATTTATTACGTAAGAGAAAAAAGGAGCTCCGTCGCATTAAATCTATCCATTACAAAAATATAAATGTTGGTTCTAAAAATGGCATTTCTTGAATGCATGCATGCAGAAGTTGTTTCATAGAAATTATTTAGCCAAAGTATTACCGATCAAAAATTTTACACTATCTAACAAGAGTGCATTTATTTAACGCTAAAACATATATTTTTAGTGCTATGCTTTAATATTTACACATTTGTGATGATCTCAGTCTTCCCAGACTCATTGTTTCAGACCTACAGTTCAAGTCTTTTCATGTGAAAGCAATATAAACATGCAAATGACGCTCTGAAGTCAGATCTTATTGTCATTCATGTATGCATGCAGTATATATATTAGATGGAGGGGTTTTCAGCCAGAATGATAGAGCTCCATTCAAAAACTTTGCTCCAGTCCAAATTAGATTAATTTGCATGTGCCCATCCCACCCTCCATCTCGATAATTCACACCTATCTGTGTAAAGCTATTCATCTGCGAGGCATGCATCTGAGCTCAGGCTTGTGATGCTTCGTTCTCTATGCGCAAACTTTAACATTCACACTGTACTTATCCTTAAAGTAAATGAGAGATGTGTTACAAAGATGTCATGCCATAAAAACGGTTTCCCGTTGTGATTAATCTAATCTGATTTGAGTTAAATAAAACCCATAACAGAGATGGACATACTTGTGTTCCCTCTCAATTGAGACTATGTGGCCACTTTGGTACCTATAAACTTTGAGCTGTTCTATTACAGTCTTATAAAAACCTTACTTTTTTATTTAGGAATGATTAAAATCTGGTAATGTCAGACACACCTGTGGTCGACACTATTACCCATATTTCAGGCCAGCTCTGAGACATAAACTGTGGAGAGTGTAGCAGACTATCACAATCTGGCATATTTGCAAGCCTTGTATAGTATCACTCTGAAATGGTTATATTTTACTAATTTTAACACTTTACTCATCATTTGATGAATAAATGCTACTTGACTCAAAAAGCCTCACAGTTTAAAATAAAACCTCTTACCTGGCCTGTATATGGAACAAACTTTAGACCATCTGCTTGAGATTTCCCACCTCTACTATCTTATCTTTAAAGTTACATTTTGAGTATTACTTCCTTTCACACCTCACCTTGAGAGAACTGACACTGGGGTTTAAGAGAGGGAAGTATCCAGAGCCAATGGTTGGAGAGATGAGTGGAGCTCATTGGGGTCTTAATGAGGCCCCTCTCTCTCTCTCTCTCTCTCTCTCTCTCTCTCGGCTCTTCAGATAGCGGTGTGCAGCTCTCACGCCAACTCTAATGAGCAGACCGCCTGTCTTCCACAGCCATCTATCATACTTTCCCAGGGACAAAACACTGTGACTTGTCTCAGCTCCAACCCCACATGAAAGAGGCCCCTCTAAAGAAAAGATAGTCTTACCTGGCCACTTGACCATCTTACAGAATCTTGAATCACAGATAAGATTGTGATGAAGCCAAAAAAAGGAAATTGACCCGTTCACATGAATCCACTTGAGATCTCAAAAAACATGTAACTTAAAGCCCAAGAAAGCAAATAAGAGCACTATAGCATGGTCACATAGGTCCTTTTTACACTTGATATATTAAAGAGATAGTTCATCCAAAAATTTAAATGAATTAGTTATTTTCAGTTCTGGGACATCATTGACCAAAACATAGTAGGAAGAATTAAATGGTAGCCAAAGGTGCCCGAGAGAACTCTTTGTTTTCCTTAATTCTTCAAAATATCTCATTATGTGTTCAACAGAACAATAAAATACAATATTTTTTTTCCTACTATGGTTATGGATGATGTCCCAGAACTGAAAATTGCTAACATTCATCCACATATTTTTCTCTGTGTTCATTGGAACAAATACATTTATACAGGTTTGGAACAACCTGAGGGGGAGTAAATGATGACAGATTTTTCATTTTTGGACGAACTATCCCTTTGTCTTTAAAAAGCTCAGTACCATTTCATTCCAACCAGTATTACTTTCTTACTTTTGCAGAATGTTGGTAACCAAACAACATTGTCCCCTATTTACTTCCATTGTGTGAACACACATTTCTCAAAATATAGTCTTTTGTGTTCCACATAAGAAAGAGTCAAATACAAGTTTTAAACAACATGAGGATATTACAAGAATAAAACATTTTTTGGATACAAAAATTTAACTTGTGGAAGTCTTGTGGGAAAGACATTTATATGCACAAGGGAGGTTATGCATTTAACTTACAACATATTTTTCTTTTAGTGAGGCATCAGGATGCAATTCACACCTGGTTTTATCGCAGTTCACATGTGTTAATAGTTAGTGTAAACAAGGTGAGCACCCCCCAAACACCCCCCAAAAATGTATGTGTTGAATAATGTGTTTAGCTTACCTATAAATACATTTTTGCAGAACAGCACATATGTTTCTATGGACAGGAGTTGGGAAGGGTGTAACGTAGCACAAGGGTCTCCTCACAGCCCCAGGTTCTGAATCACATGCATGCATTTTTATTTAGTATAACAAAAGACTTTCCACCACAGGTCAGGCATCTCTGTCTGGCATGTAAGGAGAAAGACAACATGAACCTCTTGACATGCTAATTGGCTAGATTAGCATTAACATGACTAGGATTCCAGCAGGAGCCAAAAACAGCTCCAGCATGATCTGAATTCATTTATATTCATATTAATTAACTTTATCATTGTAAAGAAGTTTTTTATTTTTTCAGACAAAGACACGTAACAGATATATGAATGTTACACTATTAAACATATTGGAAATAAATTAGGATCCTGCAATTATGGGGGGCCCAAAGATGGGTTAGATAAACAACAGGAACTAACTGCAGGAACAGTATAAAAAGTCATCCTTTGTTGACCGATTCCACTCCACAAAAGTGAGCCAAAAGGACAACACAAGGTGACTGTAATCATTATAGAAATAGAGGCAGGAGAGTGCCCCGCTGGACTGAGATGTGAGCGCGCTATCACGGTGAAATACGCAGAGCGAATCTGTGAATTATGAGCTGTAAATGATGGAAAATGTTGTTTCGTTTCAAGGATGAGGTTGGTTGGACGTAGCCCTGGCATTTTGCCAGGTGCTCATTACTGCAGAACGCGCACGCAGTTGGGCCAGCCAATGTGACGCCCGTTGCCGTGGCAACAGCAGAGCAGACAGGCGATGTAATGCATCATATTTCACCGGACCAACTCAATTCAATTCTCACAGATCCAATCTACGAGTTGCGATTGGGGGTGAGCGCAGGCAGGGGAAAAAACGCTACTACAGAAATAAATTGGTACGAGACCATCAGCTTTCCATGCAGATTTCCTTTTAAAGCTGTCTACTAGAAATTGAAATATTCATTGTCCTGCACAAATTGGTTTTATTCAAATCTGCATGCTGCTGCTGCTCGCTGCAGGGTGAGGTGACAATAGGTGGCACTCACAAGACGGTGATGCCTGCATGTTTTTCCTTATTCAGCCGTTATTTTGAAACATATGCTATATGATATATTATATTCTGTTTGGTTTTTAACTAGGAACCATGGAAACCTCAGGGGTTTAAGATATAAATCATACAATTCCAAAGCATAATTTTTCATTTGATTGAACATAAACAATGATCTGATAAGAATTGTATAAAATGGTAATGTTTGTTAACGATTACGAAAGAATGTAACTGTTAGCTTTGATCCAAGTCTTTTCCCCATTGAGACTTCCGTCTGGGTATAGAACTAGAATTAATCCGTGAGAAACCAGAGAGACCAGCCAGACATACAATGGTGTCAAACCAGAACAGATGTTTCTTAATTACAGTAAGCTCCTCAATGCTACTTCACTCATTACAGGGCAAATGCTATGATATTTCTAGCAAATCACAGGGAGATCTGAGTGGCTGTGAATTTTCCAGACCCCACATTTAATGAGCATCTACACCTGTCATGGTTTATAATGAGTAGTTTCCAGGTTATGTCCTGCAGGTAAAAACATGAGCAGATGCGCTGGCGTTGAGACAATCATCTCTATCTGTGATATCTTAGTGTATTTGCATTTTCAGAACATGTTAACCATGTAAAAAGTCACTACAAATAAATTCAAATTTTCAAGTTTTCACAAGAATTCAGTGGATATATCTAAAAGCATTGTTTCTAGGGTGTATCGATACACGATTTGATACAATGCATGACTGTGTTTACGATTGCTGCTTCATCACGATATTTGAACGAAAGATAAGAACAAGAAACTGACACTCAATGACAGATTTTTCCCTGAATTTTTCATAACATTCTTCATTTGTTAAAGAATTGAAGTTTAATTCTGTTGTTTAATTCAGCCATCATTTTGTAAACTGAAAAGGACTAAATAGATCTGTCACAGAAAAATAATACAGAATTTTAACATAAAAATATACAAAATATATGTAGTTAAAAAATATACTGCCATAGCTTTACGAAACATATTTTAATAGCGTTTTTTGATTTTGAACATATAACCACCAGCCTAATTTGAATGGTTATAGGTGTATTCTAAATCTTTTGATTTTAGGAATGTACTTTATATATTCACACATCTGTTTTTGAAGAGATCATTTGCAAAAACATAAATGTTTAAATATGTTGTATGTTTTTTGTTGTGCATTCTAAAGTAATATCTCAAACTCCAATTAGGTTATTTTGATTAAGTAGTAATAACTTAAAAAACAGCTAACTTTTTGATCTGTATTTGCAAATAAATATTCTGTTCTTCTATTGATCATACAGAAATACACAAAAGGTCGCATTTTGGTTCATGTTTGCATTACATGCTGACTTAATATTGCACTTCATTTGTGTGGGTGTGTGCAAAGATTTTGTTTCAGAAACGTCTGTTAGCATGAAAAACATCGTCCATCCAAGATGAACCAACGGTTTTAACCCACAGTGGAAAAACAGCATTTGATTCCTTTTCAGACCTCTAAAGCTCCCCCGTCTCTGAGAACAGGGATATTTCCACTCCTTGTTTTCTCTACAGCATTGACATGGTGAGCAGCGATAAGGCCGTACAGGGGAAGATTATTTATTCATGCGGGGGATAAGGTTACAAACCTACCTGTCCTAATCATGGCTACCGACTCAAAATGATTCCGAGTTCATTTCCTGTCACTATCAGCATTTAAATAATGCAAAGTCACTAAATCGACTTGCAAGGACACTATCTAATAACTTACAAATTATCAGGTCCTGACTATCAAATATCCATTTAGACTACCTGCTTGGTTATTTTAAAAAGGCATGGTAATAAACAACAAACAGGGCAGCCTTTATTTGCCAAAACAGCAAAAATGCGATAAGATATAATTGGCATAGAGGAAAAAATCTGCTTGGCATCTCATACTGTTTTTCTGCTTATTTTCCCAGAAACGCAAACAAACACTGACTCAGAAAAAAACGGCAGTCAATTAGCAATTAAAAAACACTGTGTCCATGTACCGTGCGGTGCCTATGTATGACACCAACAACATATGTGGGAATCCACTGTTGGCACACAAACAAGACCTGAAATGTTTTTACACTACAATGTGATTTAACTAATAAAAAAAATCTAAAGCCATATACTGCTGTCTACTTTTCATCAAAGCATTCAGGATGGGTGTGAAACCAGGTGAAAACAGGACACAAAACAAGACAAGTGTGATTATTTCCTGAAGACAGCCAGCTACACGGGCTTCAATTTGTTCAAAGGGCATTTGCTAAACTACCAAAGGAATTAGAAAGGCGATGTATTGTTAATTATAAATTAATGGGAATGTATTGCGATTGAATGAATGGGGGCAAATCGTTACATAATTACCCCTCCGTAAACACCCCCTCCTCAGTGTTTTTAGAAGAGGGGGCTCATAATAGCCTGTAGAGACTAATATACAAAACACACTGGAGAGGCAAATGGTATTTCATTATCTGTAGCTCTGCTTCTCTGTAAATAAGGCTGTGAGAATGAAACAGCATCTTCCGTCTGCTCTCGTACGTTTGTTTTTCCTCTCCGCTATGTGTGAGGTATTTACACTTGGTCCGAGTTCAAATGCGCTACAAGATATTTTGAGATGGATAGCAGTCTGAAACATAGAAAGACATACAAAGCTATACATGGCAAAGTATAAATATTTCATCAATAGAAGCACATAAATGGAGCAGGTTACTACTTCAGTTTAATGTTTTGATCGGTCTGATTGAGATTTGTTGGCTGTTGGCTGCAGGAACAATCAGGCAGACGAACTGGGGGAAAGGGGGAACGATTCTACACGCACTTGCACACATACACGCACACATAGAGTGAGAAACTACACAGTCTTTCATTGGAACACATTTCACAGCAATGAGATGAAGCTCATCTGTCTTAAACGACATAGATTGCAGGATGTCTTGCAACAGCGCAGAAGGTGAAAAGTGAACACCTTACTTTGATGAACAGATTAAAATAAACCACTTCATATTTTCAAACAATAGCAGGAATGTGTATAATGTATTTTTTTTGGGTTTTTTTAGCGTAAAAAGATAAAATATACCAGATTTGTGTTTTCTAACCTTTTGAAAAGCAATTTAAGTTACACAATAACAGAATTTCACCCTTTGTCACAACTGTCTTTTTGTGCACCTTGCAAATTATGACATTACTGTTTAAATACCTAAAGCCATGTAAAAATTCACATTTGTACCATCTTTGTTGTCTGCAAACACCATCTAATATTCAAGATATTTCACAATTTCTAATCTTTAGTACATTTACTCAGTAATATCTAACATTCATTATACAGTATCACCCAGCCCTATGTTCCTTTGCTTTGACATCAGAAACATTCAAGTTGGCATGTTCGTGCAAAACACGATTCAGCGCTGGATCTCTCAGCATGATATAAGAAAGAAAAGATTTCCTTTTGCACATAAATGATCAATATCACATATTTCTTATATTTGATTACAGTCCTAGAAACAGTGCAGAATGTTAAATATGTCTTTTATGCCATCATGTCATTTTATGTCATTAATTAAAAGGAAAAAATAAAACTTTAAAACTAGTAGATATTGAATTGTGTTCACCCATAAATACGATATTCACTGACAGCGAAGACAATGCAGGGTGTCAAAGGAAAACAGGCTCTAATAACCTCAGAGTCATATTTGATGAACAGCTGTCCTTCAATGATCACATTGCAAAGACAACACGGTCATGCCGATACGCCTCATTCAACATTAGAAATGTTTCAGATTATCAGATTCAAATCACTAATGCTTGCCTAAAGAACTATCACTGGATCTGCACCGGCATACTTTCACACCATCCTACAATCCTACATCCCATCAAGAACCCTGCGTTCAGCAAATGAGCGGCGTCTTGTATAAATGAGCGGCGTCATTCTCATTCACAACTCCTTCCTGCTGGAACAGTCTTCCTAACGTCCGGTCAACCACATCTCTAACAACATTCAAAAAACGACTTAAAACCCATCTCTTCTGTGAATACTTGACAGACAAATGAAAAAAATACTAACCCTCTCTTTCTCTCAACAGGTAGTGGTCTGGCTTTTGTTGAAACTAGTAACTTTGTATTAGCACCTATTGTATTATTGCTCCCTGAACTCTCTGTAAATCGCCATGGATAAAAGCGTCTGCTAAATGACTAAATGCAAATGTAATAACCTGTAATGCATTTCTATAATTTATAGCTTACACTCGGAAGCAATGAGCTGACCTGGCCAGAGCTACTGTCTAAGCATTGTGTTCACAAGTCTGGGATTGGAATTTAAAAAACGGAAAACAAAAGTGGGATTTTAATTTGCCACATATTCCTCTAATCCATCATTACTATGGGGTGCACATGCACTGCCTAGACAATGAAGATGAGCTAATTGTTTGTGTTAGACGGAGTTCTAGATATGAGCTCTGACATTAAATGTTTGATTTAATCACACTGGATCAGAAAAAGCCAGGCGACGGTTATGAATGGTTAAGGGTAAAGATTTTTTTAAGAAAAAGAAACAAGGCACTAAGATTAATATGTGGAAATATGCTTAGATTAACCTACTTTAGATTGTAAACATCTGCTAAATTCTGCAGAAGAAACTTAAACATTGTAAAGTGCGGCAGAGGCCCTTTTCCCTGCATGGGATCTCTGTTAGATATCCGGCAATTGGGTATAGGGGGCTCAATCATACCATATAGTCTGGACCCTCCCAAGAGGCCATTTGGCAGTAATTTGAACTGTAGTGCAATTAGATGTATCCCGAGCGGGACAGTATTTCACTAATGACACATTTCAGTTGAACTTGTTCAGCTGGCCCAAGATTAAAAGAGAAAGGCAAACCTGGACACAGCTGGGTGCTGAATCACTCTAATGCCCTACAGCTGACCATGATGTGGTCTGAATTGCTTATGAATTATGTGAGGTCTGGGTGAGCAGTAAGACAATGGCAAAGCCACACCACCCAGTTACAGCACACAGCAGCAAACTGATGGTTCAACTGAAAGGTTCATTTAATATGCAGTAGGCAAATAGCCTCCAAAGCAAAGACTGACAGCATTTTAAAGTCCTGACTAATAAATGTAGATATACATGATTACAATATGTATTTATCATTCACCTATATTAGTTGAATGATCCTTATGCTTTATTCAATAGTCCAAGCTGGTCAATAGCAGGTACCAGGTTACAAAGACCCACTTAAGCTGGTATGATCAGCTGGTAGATGATTTATTAATTGTCCAAGATGGTCTACCAGACAATTACCAGCTCAACCAGCTAGAGACCAGCTGTTTCAAAACAAAGCAAACAGATGAAGAGGGATACAAATTACTATTGAAAGAGATATGATATTGACTAGAGTTTAATAAAAGCACTGACTCCTTCATTTTGCATAATTCATGACACAAAGACTGTACTCTTCACATAGATATTTAAAGTATATTTATATTAAAAAAGATACAATATTTCATCGGTATTTGTAAAAGGGTTCTGACTTTTTATTTTTGTTCTTTACAATTGTGTTTTCTTGCATTTACATATGTCAGAAACAGTTTACTTTATACATTTTATTTATATACATTGAGTTGTTTCTACATTTATTAATAAGTTCACCCAAAAATGAAAATTTCTGTCATTATTTACTCGTCCTATTATTAATCATGTTATGATTATTTAATCATATGAATTGAACAACGCTGTTTGTTTGCCAAAATTCTTCAAAATATCTTCTTTTGTGTTCTGCAGAAGAAAGAAAATCATACAGGTTTGAAATGATAAGAGGTAAATGACAGAATTTTCATTTTTTCATTATCAAGTTTTTCAACCCTGCAATTAAACTGTATACAGCAATAAAAAGACCAGCGATTATCGTACTGCATAGTGCAACATTTCCTGACACAAACTCTTCCAGAATACAAACACTGTACTATTCACAAGAGCCTACAATACATCCAACCGGGCTTGAATGAAACAATGCAAACATAACATGCAGGAGAAAACCGGTGCTGCGGTTCTCCATTGTTATTGTCCGCTGGTGAGGAGCCAAACTTTAAAGAACAGGTTTGTAGAAATTAAGTCATTTCCCTCACAATGGGATGTCACAAGCCATTCTGCCCTTTTGAGATGTTAATTCACACGCTGAGCTGTGTTTGATGTCCAGAACGCTATAAGAGACTATAAATCAAAAAAGCACTTCAGGTCTGTGATCCACTGTTTTAACTATCCACCCTTGTGATAATTAAATTAGCACCAGCCTCCGCTTTTCACCCGCGATCATCTTCAAAAATAGCACAGTTTTGCTTGGCAAAATCTGACGGAAAAATTACAGCTGTCAGGGTGCTCAGCCTGTCAATATGCTTTTGAGGAAAAGGATTTGAATAGCTTAGAAACAATAAACCACTCTCAACACATTTATCAAATGAGCCAAGAGTTTACATGTAGCTCACCATGCATGGAAATAGGGGTTTCAAAAACAGCTTTTGAAATATTGGGAGAAAGTTGTTAGACAAGTATTGGTCAACCATGGACAATAATTGTTTTTACTGTTTTGCCCAAGATAAAATGTTCAGTTTCATGTATTGTCAATGGTAGTTTTTACCTGGAAAAAAAATATATTAGAGCTTTAGTTTGGGAGAACATTATTTTTAAAGGGGTCATATGGCGCAAATACTTTTTTTTCTGTGTCTTTGGTGTGTTATAAGTTGCCCATGCATGTATTAGACACGAAAAATTGCTAAATTTTAAGTGTCGGAACAAAAGATGCATTTTATCTAAAAGCGAATGCTCACCCAGACCTGCCTGAAACGCCTCGTGTAACCACACCCCCACAAATCTACATCAGTTCGTAGTATGATTTGACTAAGACCACCTAAATGTATACACAAGTAAGGTGGGCGTACCTGTCAGTACAATTGCTTTGGAACCTGATGTTCCAAATATGGTAAGAGGCGTTACATTTACGTCACACGCTTGCAGTATTCGACCAATCACTATGCACTGGTTAACTGGCCAATCATAGCACACCTCGCTTTTCAGAGCAATGAGCTTCGTAAAAAATCAGCGCGTTTCAGAGAGGCGGGGCAAAGAAGAGATACAAACATGCACGGTATGTAAAAAAACAGTGTTTTGTGTATACACATTGCATACTATTCGTTTTAGCCCTGTCTTATCACCCCTTTAAGGGTTTTGGACTATATGGTTGACGCTAATTCACAAAATCATATAACATACAATTATGGGATACAATCCTTGTGATGACGTCCTGTGTCACTAGCCCTTCACCCCCTTCCACATATATTCAGTTCTATTACAAAGAGTCATTTCACTAGTTTCATATCCCTCCAATGATGGGTGAATATAGCAAACTTTAGGCAAGTCAAATATTGAAGCCTTTTATTTCTCTCGAGAGAATAGTTCCGTCTAGACACCCCCCCCCCCCCCAACCCCCGGCCTTCACCGCACACATAAAGAGTAAACCAAAGGACCAGGGCTATTGTTGTTCTGCATTATCACCATTGATTAAAATAAGCCACTGCTTTCTTGCCAGGTTACAGCTGAGGTCCGGGTTTGGCTTTTATGAAGTGCTAGCTACTTCAGTTCATTTCATTATTGTAACTGGGTTACATTAGCTGTGCACAGCTGTAGGCAGAGGAAAAATCCATCTGTATGCCAGTTTCATTTCCTTTTTCTCAGCCCCAGGCGTATACATCATCTCATCAGCTCACATGCTCCACGCGCTCATTTTCTCTTTCTCTCTCTGCGCATCAAACTCCACCGATGAGTAAAATATAGCGTCATGCACCAGACCCGGAGGACTGAACTCTTTAAAAGCACACAGAAGCAGGAATGCAAATATCAAACCTGATTAAATTTGATTTGATGCATGCATGCTTCCTAGGCAAGAACTTAAAAGGGTGAAATTGCTTCCTTTAACCAGGAATATGTATAACATTAACGGGGACTACATTACAAAAAAAATCAATAATGAAAAAGGTGTTTAAGACTTGAGGGCTTTCTTGAAAGGGTATTCATTGTCTTTACACCTACACTGCACAAAAACACATTCTTGTCAGCAGGATCTCCATGTGTCTCCCCCGCTTCAGTCTCATATGTAAGTCTGTTCTTCATATGCTCACTTCAGATCACATCTTTTTACTGGTACCATGCCCATATACAACCATATTCGTACCATGGGGCATTTTTGTAAGTGACTGAAATTATTACAATATTTATCTACCATGGAAAATGATGGCACCTCAAGGCACTTGAACTACAATCTTAAAAATAAAGGTGCTTCCCGATGTCAAAGAAGAACCTTTTTTTTTTTCTTAATGGTTTCATAAAGAGCCTTAAACATCTTACTTCTTTTCTTTGTAAAGGTGGTAAGAAAGAGATGGTTCTTTAAAGAACCCTTGACTGAATGGTTCTTTGAGGAATGAAAAATGGTTCTTCTATGGCATCGCTGTGAAGTAAATGAGGGTGGTCTCTAATACATTGTAAACTGACATTGATAATGAAAGTCAAAGAGGAGTAACAATTTAGATTTAGATGCTTCTTGTTCGTATGTCTTGCCTCTAACTCTGCTCTCCCAAAGCACAACTGATCTGGAGGTAATAGATTCACCCTTGACCCTATTACACTTGGCCGTCTTTTCTGATGTCCGAGTGGCCTTTACCCTTTACTAAATCTTTGCCTAAGCATCACTGACATACCGACTTCTGGATGCACACAAATATAATATAATGCAAATATAATATAACAGCTTTCTCTAAATCTTCCCTCTATCTGCAGTTAGTCAACTATTAGACAGTATCACTGACGATGCTGCGTGTAATTTTTTGGAGTATATATTGACTGAAATACATAATATACATAACTATTTCTTCATAGGTGTATAAAGAGCGTACACAATGAAGCGTTAAGAATGAGCTATTTCTATCTACATACACCCGGGTCCCTAACATTGAATTCCCCATGTTGTTTCTAGCCCTAAACGGACAAACTGCTCGACAGAATGTGTTTCGTAAATACGTTATCTCCTTTGACAAAGGGGGAGGGGTGGAGTGAGCAGTCGGTTGCAGTTCACAACATCACCGCTTCATACATTGGGCCTTTAAGCCAACATTTTTATTAATGTTGCAATGTTGTTAGGCTAAAAGTATATGGCATTCTTGCAGATGACTATTTAAAAAATAACCAAAATTTGTTTATGTTCTAATACCAAAAAGTATTTGCGACCTGCACTCAAATACTAAAAAGCACCTTCTAAGATAATCTAAATCCAAACAATGACCTAAAAGTTTTCCTCTCACTAATGGCTCAGACCTGAGCCAACAAAATCACACAGGTCATTTCTAACAGCTAAACATTTACATTACACATGAAAAGAAATATTTGTGAGAGTCTAATATAAACACTGTACACGAGACAAGCAGCATGTATATGCCAACACTATCAAACAAAACCCTTGAGCAGGCCACGACTGCAGTAGCAGCCTTATTTTACTTTAATCTCCATTTCCTTGAGGCCCAGCGCAAGTGGTTGTGTGCGGTGCCGAGAGACTGTTTGGTTTGTGATGATGTCATGGTTGTCATGGAACAATCTCTCTCTCTCTCTCTCTCTCTCTCTCTCTCTCTCATTACAACACAAAAATCTCTGTGGGAAAGTGAGGGCCGTTTTCTCAAGAACCGGGCTACCTGCACAAAGCCGAAAGTCGGCCTGTTCCTGTCTTTGTGTCCAGCTTAAGACTAGTCGCTGTTTGTTTAGATGGCGCGCGCTGCCAAAGAGGAAATGTGACCAAACCTTTCCCAAACATGCTGGACGGAATGACAAAACAATACCCGTCTGATGAAATGCAATCTAAAAACCGCATCTTGCTAAACAGCAACCTGTAAGTGTTGAACACTGTGGTGAACAATAAAACAGGCTTTCTCTACTGTTTCCAGATGTGTTGCTGTTGTGTCTGCCGAGCACATTAATCACAGTGTGGAGTAAGTGATGGCACTTGGCCGCATCTCTGTGGAACGTTTGGCTGATGTACGGAGGACTCTGAGCCGGGATGAAAGAGCTCTCTGTATTCAGAGTTGGAGGCTGCTGGAAGTGTGCCAAGCTGCAATAGGCTCATGTTCTTTCCGGAACAAAAGCTCAGTGCTGCCTTACAAAAACACAGGTTTCTGAGAGAAGCGGGCCATTCAGCATGTGCGGTTTAAAGGCCGGTGCAACCACACACTGGACACGGCTGCTGTGTTCTGATCGTTGGATGAACTGTGTTCTCGAAAACCTATCCATGCTATGAAGATCAGTCGAGGTTGTTTAAGGACAACAGCCATGCGGGCGTCTTTAAATTTGCTGGATGGAATTTGGCAATATGTGTGCCTTTAGCTGCAGTGTTGATAGTCCTTGATGACAAAGACAGAACTGCAGATAGACTGTTTAAAACAGACCCTTTGCTTTTCGCAGGAATTAACTTGAATGTTGAGGTTTGTAAATCTATCTTGACAGCACTGTATATATAACGTGCTCATGTGGGGAGTCTGCGCATTTATAACCATCGCTGTGGGAAAAAATTTTGATAGGAAACAGGACTGCATTCTGGATGAATGAATTTCATTAAAATGTTTCACTGATGACTGAATTCTTCCAACATAAGGGGAAAAACATTTTTCCTCCACAAAAGAGGGTTGGCAAAGTCCCTTAGCTAAAACTCTTAGATCATTTCAAGTTTCTTTGTGCCCGATTTAAAGACGCTATAATGTGATGTATTATAATTATGTTCATTGTAAATAAAATCTTCTGCAGACAAACTGTTTTTTTATGATGACCCATGCAAAACTCGGACAGGATCAGCCGAACCATAATGTGAAATAGAGAAGTTTCGCATCACCCTGAAAGGGGTTACAGTCATACTAAAAACAAAGTAAATAAGAATTATGTATTTAAAGGTGCTGTGTGTATGTTTTTTGGAGAATCTATTGAGAGAAATGCAATATAAAATACATATCTATGTCTTCAGAGGTGTATAAAGAGCGCACATAATGAAGCGTTATGTTTTTATTACCTTAGAATGAGCTATTTCTGTCTACAGACACCGCAGATCCCCTTGCATGGAATTCACCATGTTGCTTCTACAGTAGCCCTGAATGGACAAACTGCTCTACATTGTGTTTCGTAAATACATTATTTAATTCGGTAAAGCAGTGAAAACGTGACGACATCTTAGCTCTGTTTCGACCTCGGTAATGCAACGAAAAGGAGGGGCGAGCAGTGGAGTGAGCCATTGGTCGCAATTCGCAACCTCCCCACTAGATGCCGCTACATTTCATAGACTGGACCTTTAAGAGGCATGTAAATAAAATACATAAAAATATATAAAACTGACAATTGCATCAAAATAGATCCCTGATAAATCCATGCATCTCTAAGAGATCTTTCTTTTACAGTAACTGTCCACACTGAAGCAATTAAAAATAGAATAAAACCAGACATCTGCACCCAAATTCAGTTACATAACTTTACAACACAAAACCCCAGGTAGGTCCACATGCCATTCAATACTTCATATAACGCATCAAATATTTTTTTCCTCACTGGAAAAAGCGGCTGCTCCTCAGCTGGGCCTTCTGCTATAACAGACTAAACAATCTGACTGACTGTCAACAACAATCAGAACAGAGAATGAACCAGTAAACACACTTACACACACCTAGAGTGCTAAAGCGTTTTGTCCTCTCAATACTCCCGGTTAGATCAGCAAAGGATTAGCCTGCCGTCCTAATGCTTTAGTCGAAACAGGGGGTGCCTATGCTTCGCACTCCAATTATGCCTTATTTGTCAATACGGTTGGTATTTTTTTCAATCTTCGCCATCAGATAGGGATTACACTGGCTTCATCCGAAATCGCATACTCACCGAGTAGGTACTTAATTACAGAAAGTACTTACTTAACGACGGGGAAAAGGGTACGTACTGTTTTGACTGAATGGGTGTAGTATGAATGCGATCCAGACGTCGTCCGCTATATTGATGCAGTCATGTGACGTAATTCTTTTTCTTTTTTAATTGCGGGTGGCAACTTACGTTTGACATGCATATCTGCACCAACTGTACTGGAGTGTGGGTCAGAGAGCCATTTGATGTAATAACAAACGGATCTTAAAAGTGATGAGAGACAGGTTGCATTAAACCCTTATTGCATCAGTAACGTTATAGCCAGACCTTCATACTGAAAGTCTGGAACTTATCGCCTCTTTCTTTGGCCAAGTCCCGCCCAAGAGGCCATATGACTGACAGGTAAACCAACCAATCACGTTTCGTTTTGTGCCGCATCATGTTTAGAGGCGTGAAAATGTCCTCCCCGCAACAGACCGGTGTACATTCACAAACGTGTCAAAAGTTAACAGCAACAAAATTATTGCAAGTTTAGCCTGTGAACCTCTCATACTTTTAAGAATAAAGCGTTTAGTAGATCATGATGAATTCTTATTGCAACCCTTGTAAACACGACAGCTTACTTCTTAGATCAGACGGCTTCGTGTTGTTTTCAGGCGGACCGTTAAAGAACATGACACGCACGTCTCCGGGAAATCTTGTGAAATTCAACCAATCAGATGACGACTTCGAACAACTGAAGTGTTTCCAGAAAAGTGTGCCTTATGCATCAGACATTTAGCCAACGGTCCATGGGTGTGGTCTGAGGCTCAGACTAGTAACGCTATAACCTTACTTAGTATTGGGTTTTCTCAGCATTTGCAATATTTGCAATGCCTTCACAAAGGACACGTCGGGCAGCTGCTCGAAGAACTCGCCTTAGGAGAACACTGGCGATTTTATCATCAAGAAATGTAACACTACTTACAAATTAAGACTACCCCAGAAATGCATTGCTAGCCCATCCCTATACTTCTGCCAATGTAGGATATAAGAGTGGGAGGGTGAATTTTGTTTTTATAAAAACAACCTGAGAAAATCTTTATATTGACCAAGTATGATTTAAAATGTACGTAAATGTCTCCAAATGTAAATGAGCTATAAGCTACTTCACAACGCTCCCGAACGTGGTCTCCTCACTCCACGAAACCACACAATTTTTATGTTTTTTTTTCATTTGGTTAAATAAATAATTTAAAACTATTGATGAAGAAGACTTATCATGTTTATAAAACTACCTGATTAAAATGATCTTGTGAATATTCCCCCTTTCATGAATCATTTAATTGTTTTATCTACAAGTTAAAAAACATTTAGCAATGTTTTACTTTTTAAAATATGTCTAAACTGCTGAAAATAGCTATGAACAATGTAAAACGCTGTCAATTTTACAACAAAACAATGTCAATTTTAATGTTACATTAGCTTTACAATGATTAACAACATGTTTAATTGTACATGAAAGTCGGCAGAGTCTGCACAGTAGTAAGCGCGAGGTGAAGCCAAAGTATCAAAGTCCCACCCACATTCCCTCTCTCAATCGCAAACAAATCATGCTGATACGCCACTTTTTTATAACATCTTATAAACCAATAACTATAACTAACTAAAAAAAGTGTAATTGGATATATAGTTTGCCGTCCCTCACTTTTGTTTACATGGAATGGGCGGGATTTATGGCCTATACTGCAGCCATCCACTAGGAGGCGATTAAACTTCTTTGGCTTCACTTTCATGACGTGCGTGGCACACAAGAAAGGGCAAAAAAAGAAATTTGCCACAAGAGCTCCTTTTTGCATTTTACGCCAAAAGGTGTTTTCTTTAGCTATTCGTTTTTGAGTAAAAACTATTAATATTTTGAACGTGTTTAGCCAACATAGGTCACATTCGATTTTGAGCCAATGAGATTCATCCTTGAGATACGTGAAGCCGGCATGCAGCCATTACGCATGTAGTTCTCATCTATACATGTTCAGAAACATATAGTTTCACTTCAGAAGAGATTTATTAACCCCGTGGAGTCATATCGACTCATTTTATGACGGATTTATGCACTTTTTGGGCCCTTCAAATAGGGCACTCTCCAATGCCATTACAAAGCTGGGACTTCTTTTAAATTGTGCTGAAGAAAAAGTCGTATAGACCTAGGATGGCAAGGAGGGCGAATAAATTATGGATTAAAATTCATTTTGGGGTGAACTACTCCTTGAACGTCACATTTTTGTTAAATAAACCCCTAAGTATAAAAGTCTTACAAGAATAACACGCTCACTGCACTTCAATGCATACACAAGAATAAATGGATGTTTATTAGCATAAACACAATTTATTTATTCAAGGATCAGCCAATGAGCTCTCAGTTCCACAGCCACATAACAAATAATTATTAGCAAGTCTAACCATTCTCAAACTTTCCACTTACTGCATTACAGCTCAGAACAACAGCACATGCTCCACACAAGCCTATTGTTTTCAGTGCAGACAGACAATCCAACTAGACATGAAATGTAGTAAAATACAGCATATGCCACATAACGTATCAAACAAGTTAATTGTATAGGAAGTAACATCTTGGTGAATTTCTAAAGCGTCTGCACACGCATGTACCACCACTATTACTGCGCCACACATTCTACTTCATGAGAGCATAACAATATTTACATGGGACTCTTCAAACACATGCACGACAGTGAATTCACTGTTACGACGCACAAATGAATGGATTCGAGTATCTGAGAACTTACCCGAGCAGCAGTTGCAGCACATAAACAGAGGCAGGCTGTTCACGGACTCCGCTCCTGAGACACACACACACACACACGCATGCACACGATGACACACACACAAACAATCTGCCCTACGACAGGTAACGGGGGCTACCCAAAAGAAAAAGCAGGTGAAGGGAGGATGTTGGTCCCCTTCCTATCAAATCTCCTTGCTTCTTTCTGTCTGTTTAATTCACATGTCAGGAGAGGGAATCACATGTGGTGCTGCACAGCGATCCCCACAATCACGTGGCCTAAGCTGTCACGTGACAAATCTAGGGTCCCCAGGCTAGGAGAACCTGGGGAATACAGAGAGACCATGAGAAAGACGAAGAGAGGGCAATAAGGGAACACCAGGGGGCACCATCTCCTGGTCTTCTCAGTTTCTATGCAATTCTATTAGCAGAGCAGTGCAGGTGGCATCACGCATATAAATCAAAATAGAAAAAGGGGCAAATGAAAAGAGCGCTGGAGACAGAGAAAGAACCCTGGCGTGAGAGCGTAAGAACACTGCAGAAATGCCAGTTTCAATGAATATTCATCAGCTGAGATGTCGCGTTCCAACCCCCCCACCCTTTCTGGAGTGGAGCCTAATTCATTTGAATGCTTGCTTTTGTTAATATAGCTAAATCAGCAGGGCCACTGCTACTCTTGGGTTGTCGCAAGGCGCACTTTACATTGCGTCACGCTTGCATACATCGGATACCTTGCGAGCCGGCACACTCGTGCTGGCTCTCTCTCTTTCATGGTACGAGGCTGACAAAACCCCTATTGTGTTGGCGCACAGAAAGCACACATACTCTTAGCCTCTTTGCCAACTAACCTAAGGTATTTCTGAACACTCGCCATTACTCAACCTACCGTCCCCTAGGACCACTGAACTTTAGCAGATGATCTGATGAGCATGAATATCACAGAACACGTATTGAACCACACAGCACAGTTGTGGCGATCCATAACAGCAAGTGTCCGTCACATTTAAGTCCCAAGTCAAGAGGAAAAACCAATTAAACCATTTTTGTTATATCTGCAATTCTCATGATAATCACATTTTCCTCTATTCATCCAAATTCCACTATTTACTTTATTTATTATAATATACTAAAACTAATTCTCAGTGGGGACTCTCATATACAGTAAAATGTGTTTTTATGTATAATGAAGAATAATATTATTTTTATTTAAGCGAGTGTACATTAAAGGAAGTACAAAATATACTACCAAACCCATTTCCAATACAAAATATAAAACAGTGTTGTATTACAGCAACGATGTGTTTAGGGGGCAGGGGTGTTAAAATGTCATTTATCTTTTCAAGGAATATCTCCTTGTGAGATTCCCCCAAGATTTTTTAAGGGTGTTTTATCCTTTCGAACACAGTGCCCCTTGCTGTTTAAACTACAAAATAAAATAACCCAGTTGAACATGGAGCTTGCACAAACCTCAGTACATCAGAGCAGCTTTGAAATCATCCAGACGCACACGCACAGTAAGACAGACTACGTCTCGTTCCTTCACGAAGCTCATTGAAATTCTGTGCACGGCTCTGGTCAAAGGCGGGGCAAGGCAGCAGTGCTGCTGGTGTATGGGAGATGCAATCAGGACTCAGCGCCTCTCTTCACTGCAGCTTCTGTTCTATCCGCACATACAGACACACAGAAACAGCCAGAGGAAGCAGCTTGAATAATAGAAAAGCAACCAGATGCATAATAGTGCTTTGTGGCCAGCCAGAAAAACCAATGCACAAAAAGATAACACTGCCATCCAGCACTGATTTAGTCAGCTTCACCAATTTTTACAGAGTCGAGTGTAAACACCCTGTGATTTTATAGTGAACATTGTTTAAATAAATGAGTACAGCAGGAATTATTAATGATGAATGATGCTCCCAACGAGCAGCCTTTGCATGTCCTGCAACTTCATATATCACACAGTAGAGGTCGCTATAAGTAAGTTGTTTGTACTGCCCACTCAATTTGATTTTGGCACACTTGTGGTTACAACAACATATTACTGAAGAAGTTAATCCCCATAATTAAAATGATTTCATTATTTAATCACGCTCATCTCTATTTTCTATTCAGTAACTGTATAGTAACCACATATTTTACCTAAAGGTGTTTGACAACAGAGACGAGCACCAGCTAGGCTAAATATAGATATGTATACGCTTTAATCTAAATTGTTGACCATATTATCTGCTTTTTTACATGTTGACGCTAACTTACATAACAGTGGTTGTGATCATCTTCAGTCATTAACAGTAAACACAGGGCAGGCGTAACGTTACTTGAACGGTTGCGTGAGGAATCCATATGACAGTGACAGCACGTGCTTCGATATTTTCATTAGCATCTAGCGAAGCAGCTAATCCTGATCGTCAGATTACATTTTAAATAAACTGTAAACGTATTTATGAAATCTGATTGGTTGATTGAAATGTTGTTCAGGGGTCGACACGATGTTGTTCTGAGGACATTAGCGTAGTCGCAAAAGCCGCGGAGGCTTGTAACTAACCGACAGGTCAGACACATGGAAGCTCCCAGACTGCTGCTGGCACTGTACCCGAGTGTCCGTGCCAGCGAAGCCCTGTAGTGCTCTGCTGCACGCCCAGACAGTTCAATAGCTTTTATCATGTGAGTCAACAGCTTTTGTGGACCTCCATCTCAAAGTGATACGGATCAACTTGGCAGTTGCGCTGGTGCTGATTCAGTACATGTAGCCTATCTGTTAAAGGATTTCCTCAAGCATATGTACACACCAGGGGACATTAGGGCATCCAACTGGCACAAACACACATGAATCAGGTACGCTACAAAAAAAGTCCTTTGTTTCGCAAGGGCTTATCCGGTTAGTTTTAGGGTGCTGTCAATATTCTGTTTGCCTTGTGTGCCCTCTTGTGGCTAAAACTCATAATGTATAATCACTGAAACAAATCGAGAAAATATCAAAATAAACATATTTAAAGCACCTTGTCATAATGTCATGCCATTTAAATATGTAAATGTGTGTATTGTGCCTGTTATGCTTGTGCCAGAATCAGTTCTGATCCTCACAGGAAGATCCAGTTCCTAATTTGCTTATGACAGATGCTGTGGTTATCACCAGATGTAAAAATAGCTACTGCCAAAAGTGTCTGCACAGGCCAATATTTACATGTATCCAAAACAACTTACATTACATTCAAGCAGCATCTGTGTTCTCCAGAGATCAAACCCACAACCTTTGCATTATGGGCACAATGCTCTACCGACTGACCTGTTGGCCGCTCCTGCAATCGGTTACATGCTTTAACTGGAAACAGCCTTTTGTGCAAAGACCTTTAAATGCTATTCCCTTTGTTTTAACCAACATGTTTTGCTGTGTCCTCCTCAACCTTTAACCTATTAGTAGGTATAAATAGATTTTATAATAATATCCAACCCAAATGATGAATAGTTTTAGGATAAGTACAGCTGCTACTGCTCATGCTCCTTTCTCAACAAGAATGTAACCGGCGTAAGAGTACTTAATGTGTAGTTCAATTATTTCTTTAGAAATTGGAATAATGCACAGATTTGTTACAAGAGAAATATCACGGATTATACAGTTGTGCTACTAAATGAAGTGCGAGTATCTCTAAGCAGTGACTCTAGTATTAGTAGACATGCAAATGTCAACCTTCTCATAAAAAAAAAAGTTTTAACAAAGGTTTTCATTGTCTCAATAACTCCGATGTGAGGTTTCAAAGTTTTTAAAGCATGGTTTTCCATAGTTAGGCAAGTGCCGCTTTCAGACTTGTAACATCTATAACTGAACATAACATATTGCTCAATAAACACATGGAAATTTAAACAATTTAAGTATTTTATGTTCTATGAAGAGCCATCCTGCACAGCGTGTTGAGTATTACAGCTTCTGGATTGTGGACTTTTTGCTACTTCCTGACAACTAGACATAATTGTTTTAAAGCATCTTCTGCAGAGTACTAGGCTAAGGCTATATATACGAAATAACCAACGAAAGACAATCTTATATATTTGCTGAAAAAATTTATTACCCTCAAAACATATGCAATTCCATTTCAGCAGACATTTTAAATAAATCCTGTGAAATTGAAGTAGAATAAAATTAAACTTAAGAGTTCAGGAAATATTCACAGTGCAAATACATACATTTTGCGATCACTATGTGCCGCAATGACCGGACACGATTCTCCAGTTTCCATTGTAACAATATCATCATACTGTCATATTGATATGTTCCTCTCCAACTTAAACATACAAGAGATGAGGTACAAAAGGGCTTTTGCAAATCAAATTTACATATTAAAGTGCTTACTCTACCATGGTCTTAATGCAAAACCGTGATGTTCCGAGAGTCTGCGAGGATTTTAAATGATAACCAAAATAATCATGAAAGTTCAGAACCCAAAAACAATCATCATTCAATCATTCAATTGGCTAACGTGACAGAACTTAGCGTGATCAAACAAAGCATGTATTTAACCAATAAGAAACAGCTTCATAAGAGGATGAAAACTGAACAGAACCTGGGACACATCATTTTTCAATGTTTCTCAAATATCAGCAAAATCAACCAATAGTGAATTAAACAGATACTTTCGCCCTCTGTTCCTCACTCTCCTCCTTGTCATCTTTCTCTTTGTCTTTACTCTTTTTAGACTTCTTTTTCTTATGTTTGTGTTTCTGTCCCTTGAGCTCAGATTCAGATTCATTACTAGTATGCTTCTTATGCTTTTTGTGTTTCTTGTGTTTCTTGTGCTTTTTCTTTTCTTTTTTCTCTTTTTTGTCCTTTTTCTTCTTTTTGCTATCCTGACTGCCTGGAGAGCTGGGGCTGCTGCTGTGTCCGTGGCTGCCAGAAGGGCTTGGGCTGTGGCTGCCACTACTGTCCCTCTCTCGCCCCCTTTGCTCAGTTTTGTTCTCCAAGTCTGAGGTTTCGCTGTCACTTTCGCTGTAGTCTGGTACAAACGCAGCCTCATCGGTTTCCCGTGCTAAATCCGAAGACAGTCGCGTGGTGCGCGTGGATGGGACTTTGTGGTCCCCGTGTGAAGCACCTTTCTCTGCCTCAGTCCTAGGCTCTGGAGTCAAAGTTCTATGAGGAGTCCTGTGCTCCCTGTCCTTTGCGGGACGCGTATCAGAATGCCTTGAGCTCTCCTTACCAAGCGACCAGTCTGCTTTGTGGTCCTCTGCCCCTGTTCTTTTGCTCTCTGGGGCATTCTGGGATGACATTTTCCTATCCTTAGTTGGACTTTGAGACTCCTGAGAAACTTCATTAGCCTTTCTTCCAGAATCGGCATGCACGTCTTTTACCCTTGAGGGCGGGGAGGGTGACACTCTTCTTCTGATAGGTTCTCTCTCATCTTTCGATCTAGTTGCTAAGTGGTCTCTTGCATCTTCCCTGTGGTCTGGTTTTCTGTTGCCAGGGCCTGTAGTTGTCTCCCTACCTGCTGGCTTTCTAGAGGTTGATTCAGGCCTGTCCGCTTGTCTGTCCCTGGAGGATTGAGAAGAGCTCCGCTCTCTGCCGTGCTCGCTGCTCCTTTCTTGTGGCCGCTCTCTCTCCTGATTTGGTTTCCTTTTATCAGTCGCTTCACGTTCGGCAGCGCTGTGATCCTTTTCTTTCCCTCTGTCTCGTTCTCTGTCCTTCTCTTTGTCAGTATCTTTCTCCTTATCGCTTGACGTGGAGTCCTTAGCAGGTTTGACATCTGACATCTGAGCGTCTTTGGTGGCAGACGGAGTTTTGTCAGCATTGGGAGACTCTTTGTCTGTTGATTTTGCTGCAGTGGTTTCTTCCACAGGAGCAGAGCTGGGTGGGTGGACCCTTCGAGTTCTGGTGGTGCCCTTAGATTCATCATCTTCAGATTCATAGTCTTCTTTCTCCCATTTGGAGCGGGGCACCTGGATCATGACTATTTCATCCTCAGCCGGGGTAGAACTGTCATTCGTGTATTCCTCCAGGGTCTTCACCACAGTTTTCTTCAGGTCAAGCTTGTCCTCATGCTTTCTGATGGGGCTTCCACCTGTGGAGCTGGTGCTGTTAAAGAGAACAAATATGAGGATGGCACAGATTTGCATAACAAACCAAGAAAATACAAAGCTGCAAAATACTTGAATGATCTCACCTGGTGTAATCGACAAGTACAAACCCCGATCCATCGGGTGCATGTACCTTCCTCCTCAATTTTCCCCTTGACTTCTCTAGCCTGCCCTTTGGTGTGGTATGAGCGATGTCCTCTGGTGAAAAAGGACGATCGGTGCTAGATATTCTTTTGCCAATTTCTCGGTTTATTTTAATCTTTCTCACAGGCTCTGGTTTAATATCCAAAAGGGACGGAATGGCAGGTTTCTTCTCCTCAGCTGGTCTTTCACTCTCAGGCCTGGGTTTAGGTTTTGGCGAGCCTTTAGCCACATCAACTTCCATTTTTGCTACTTTTATTGGAGGGGCGTCTAGGTCTTTCATAGATGACTTTTCATCTTTTCGCTTCGTCATCTTTCTATCCTGCTTAGAATCAACCACCTTGGTGGGCATTTTCTCATCAGTTCTCACAGGCTTCTCTGGCTCTTTCTTGACTTTAACATCCTTGATGGGAACTTTGTCTTGCTTTGAAGGCTCTTTTACTGATTCTTTTTTGTTCTTAAGATCATCTTTGATGGGCTTCAGCTCTTGATGGTGTTTGATGGGCCTGGACTGCATGAGCTTACGAGGGAGCATGAGTTTCGACTCTACTGTCTGAGGTTTACTTGTTTCTGATTTGTGTGATGATGGTTCATCTTTTACTCTCTTAATGGCGGGTTCAGTGGGAGCCACTTTTTCTCGCAGTGCATCCGCCTCTTTCTCTTTCACAGGCTTTGTCACCTTTCCAGGTATTTCTTTTTTTCCTCCACTGCTTTCAGTCTTTCGTTTAACTTTGTCAGTCTTGCTTTTGGACTTTTCTTTCTTCTCTTTTTCAGGGGTGCTCTTGTAAGGCACTGCAGCGTTGTCCATGGGCTCATCCCTGACGGGCGTGGCATCATCACGGTTTGAGTTCATTAACATGGAGTCTCCTTTACGATCATCTTTCCTGGTTTCATCCATGGAGTCTGAGTGGCTGAAGGGGTCACTGTCGTCTCTCTTTTTCTTGCGATGTTTCTTATGTTTCAAAGACTTGGAGTCTGTGGCAGTGCTGCCACTGGCCTCTCGGTCTTTAAGAGGCTTCAGAGATTCTTTAGGTCCTCTACTAGGTCCAGAAGTGTTGGCATGGAGATGGCCAAACTTCTCTGCGCACTTTTCCTGGTATGTCATTGGACCTCTGCCTCTCGGAGGGCCACTGTGGCTTTGAGGTGGTGGCGGATAATCCTCCCGTCGTCCCCTGCTGTAGGGGGAGTTTTCTCTCGGACGGGGAGGGGGATAACGCTCTGGCGTATGGGGTTCTCTACTGCCTGCACCACGGCCTCGAAGCTGACCGCCTGGTGGGCTGTTGTAGCTCTTGAGGTATTTGTCGTACCAATCCCTATACTCTCTTTCCCACTCTCGGTAGCGCTCTCTCTCGTAGGGATCATTTTGATCAACGCTTCGTCCATAATACGCTTTAGGTTCATACGGTGGAATCTCCCTGTACCTGCTGTTGTATTTGCGCTCACCCTCCATCTGAGAAGGAGGAGGGAGTTTCTTGCTAGGACTGTAGTTCCTAAACGGTGGGGTCCGGGAACGAGAACGATACATTGCACCACCAATCCCACTCAATTCTCGACCTCGATACGATGGCGATCTGCTGCGAGAGCGATGGTATGCTGGACTGCGTGACCTGGATCGATAACTACGACTCCGACCTCGGCCTCTGCGGGAGTATGGCGAACGAGAAAAAGAGCGTGATCGGGAGCGTGATCTAGAACGGGATAATGAGCGAGAATATGAGCGTGGTGTTCGGGACCGTGAGCGAGATTTTGAATAGGAATATGATGAGCCACTGTACGAGGAGTCCCTGTAAGGAGACTTTGATCTGGAAAAAGGAAATTGCGAAAAAGTTTGATTAAGATTTTTAATAAAGGGCCAACTCTTTGATAAAAAAAATGCAGCTCCATGTGAACCTGTTATTTTTCCTTACCTTGAGTAGGATCGCCTTCTATCCTTCTGAATTTTTCTGTACTCTAACAGCTCTTTGGCAAAATCATTGGTAAATTCCTCAAGTTTTGACTTCTCCCTGGCAACGAATCGACAATCGGAACTATTTATCAAAAACAGAAAGAAAACTTCAGTTAAAATCCTCATAATTAAAAGTTGCTCATTCATTACCACACACAGTTATTATGAGAAGCGAGTGGTAGAGAGAATACTGATTCGTGCAGTCAATCGATTAAAATAATTTATCTGATTAATCACACATTTTGTCCTGAACAAAATAGCTGTACAAACGTGTGCGTGTGTATATTGAGTGATCTGCACATAAACGCATGTATGTTAATGGATACCAATCATTCATAACTAATTTCTGTGGAATCTGGACATTAGAATGTTTTATGCACATTCTATGGTGGGGTGCACGTTTTGAAAATACGAAAATTTTTATGAATCCGAAAATTTACATCAGAACAAATTTAGGAACAATTTACATAAAAATTTGCCCTGCTCGTTTCATGAATGAGGCCCACTGATTTTATTAGTCAGCCGCTTTCCATCAAAGTTATACTCACTCTTCCTTCAGTCTGCGCTGCTGCCTGTAGAATTCCTCCTTGGACAGGAAAGGTTCTGCTGGCATACTGGTGATAGGGTTGGCTATGGGTGGCTGAGTGCCAGGAGGCACCCAGGGAACTTGAACATTGGGTGGGACTGGAGGATAGACTGGTGGTGGTAAGTTGAATGGAGGGGGAGGCTGCTGTCCTGGAGGAAAAGCCATGGGATACTGCGGAGGAATAATACCAGGTGGCTGAGGCATGGGGTGTGGTGGAGGCGGAAAGAGCGCAGGAGGCATGAACATAGGAGCCCCTTGACATGGCACGGGAGGAAGGTTTTGCACTGGCGGAGGTTGTGTTCTGGGTGGTCGATCAATAGGAGCTCTCCCTCTACTTGTGGATCTGTAAGGATTGAAAAGTGGAGGTTAGCGGTCTTTTTATAATCGGACTAAAACATCAGAAAGCATGTTTAGATCCTTACTGATCCCAGTTAGGACGACTCGTGGTTGGCCTTGGTCCACTAGCCCTGGGCTGTCCTAAAATACATAAATAAATGTTAAGAACGGACCACAAAGGATGAATCTTAAACTCGGCACAATTTACAAACTTTCAGTTTGTATTGTTTGTTACCTGTTCTGTGCATGACGTGCTGTGGCATATTAGGCTGCCCAATTACTTGGACATGGAATCCCTAGGCATGACAGATACATAAAAATGACATATTAAACAAAGCATATTAAAATAATTTGGCGCAAGTAATGCAATTACATTCACCACTATGCAGAAACAACCTATAAAATGTGAATACCTTCGAAGCAGTATTTGTTGGAGCAGAGGCCTCTGATGAAGGCACAGGAGCAGACGCTGGAACTTCAGGTTCCCTGCAACACACACAACAGAACAAACTGAGTCAATGTTCTGAACATACAGCAGATCCTGTGTAATGTTAAATGTGTAAATTACTTGGACAAAGGCGGGTCATCCTGCTTTGTAGAGTGCTGAGGCGAGTTCACTGTGGGGCTGAAGTCTGGCCCTGCAGGTGCATTGCTGCTCTGTGTGCTAGAGCTGCTGGCAGGCGGTGGCGTGCTGGAGCGCTGGGGAGTGGCAGCGGGAGACAAGGCTGCAGCCGGCATGCTTTGAGGGGGGGTGCTGGCAGCTGTCGAGCTGGGAACATTGGCCATCAGAGGGTCCTGCTGGCGTCTCATAGGTGGCCGCTGCACAGGAGCCTGAGTCTGGGATCCTGATGTGGCCGATTGAGCAGCGGCAGCAGCCTTGCGAATTCTTTTGGTGTATCCAGTTTCGTTCCTAAAATTATTCACTGCCTGGAATTTGAAATATTAGGTTGTTTTGTTTTAAACCTTCCTGGTAATATTTGGCAACATTAAGAAGGAAGTCTTCTTACTTGGCGCAAAAACTTGTTTGCAATCAAAGCATCAGGAGACACATCCGACTGTTTGCAGGTGGGGCAAACATGTTCGTCTGACTCCAGCAAACACGTCCGGATACCTGTGGCCAGACAATTGTTTAAGGTCAAAGGTAAAACCTATTGTCTATGTGCAATGTATCCTTGGACACTTACACTCATCACAGTAGCTATTTCCACAGCAGGGAATAACGACAGCATCAGTCATAAGATCCTTGCAGATCAGACAAAGTAGCTCATCAGGCACTGGATCCTCTTCCTCTGAAGATGAAGACTGATTCTGGGGCAAGAAGGGTGGTTTCTCTTTCTTTCCAATGGCATAGGCCTCCCTAAAAAAGGAACCACACAATAGGCCAAACAAAACAGACACTTTAAAAACACTGCAAAGCCACTACTTGTAATTTTTGTATTAAAGGGATCACATGGCACGATACCCATTTTTATGCGTCTTTGGTGAGTTGTAAGTTACCCATGCATGTATTAGACACGTAAAATTGCAAAAATTAAAAAGTCTGAACAAAAGATGCAGTCTATATAAAAACGAATGCTCACCCAGACCTGCCTGAAACGCCTCGTGTAACCACACCCCCACAAATATACATCAGTTCATGATATGGTCTGACTAAGACCGCCCAAATGTATACGCAAGTAAGGTGGCCTTATCTGTCAGTACAATTGCTTTGGAACCTGATGTTCCAAATATGGTGTTACATTTTGGTCACAGCAGCATTCGACCAGACACTACGCACTGGTTAACTGGCCAATCATAGCACACCTCGTTTTTCAGAGCGATGAGCTTCGTAAAAAATCAGCACATATCAGAGGCGGGGTAAAGAGGAGACACAAACATGCACGGTATGTGGAAAATACAGCGTTTTGGAACTTTCAATCGTGAATACACATTGCATTACATCTAAAACAAACAATTTTATTTTTATCCGTGTCATATGACCCCTTTAAAAAGTGAGACGATTTTCACCAAACACAACATTTACTTACGCATCAATAGTGGGAATGGCATATATTCCACTGTTGGTCAGCATGACACCCTTCCGGTTTGGATCATCAACCTCCACCATAAAACTGCGAGGAATTCCTGTACTTTTTTTAATCCGTTGAGGAGCTTCAAAACTTCGGTCCTGCTAACGCATGGTTGACATTCAAGGTTACATTTCTTCTCTGACCAAAGAGGCCTAATATTAAAAAGTAATACTATGTGTCTTGACGTTTTTAAACAATTGTAATGCTAAAAGCAACTATAGTAACAAAAGCCCATTTACCCCATTCGTTGGGCAGTTCCTGATATAATGTCCAGTTTTTCCACAACGAAAGCATGTGTAGTTCGGTGGGGGTGGACCAACAAGCTTCTTTGCATAACTGATAACAAAGATTCGTGTTAGAATTGATATAAGAGAAATTGAGCAAATACGGGTCTTGTATTGCATACATACTTGCTGGGATCATATTCATGGTTGGACTGAGACATCATTGCTTTAATTTTGTCTTCCTCTGACGCATTTGTTTCAGCAAGATTGGCTGTCTGTTTAACAGGCAACAATATTTTCACACATAACATCAGTTTTGAGCAGAGACCAAAGATGCACTGACGCCTTGGTCCTGTAAGCTGCCGCTTGCCTCTATCAGTGTGAGATCATGCTACACAAAATATTCAAAGTGATGATCAGGCCTTGAAATGACTTTAGGTCAAAAGACCTGAGAGCATGAATGGGATACTCATATCAAATGTCAAACTGACAGTCTCAATGCATTGCCCATGGTCCAACAGATATTCCCCCTTAGTTTTATTGAATACATGTCTCTTTATGCCATGAGTCATAAACAATAGGATAGTACACACATACTGCCATGTCATCCAGGTCTCTTAGTAAACTTAAGACAAAGATATGGATAATGGTGTGAAAACCTTAACCTAACATTGTAATATTGCTTATATATTAAAAATGTTAATATCACATGATGAAAAGATGAAAAACATTTTGCAGCCGATGAGCAAGTCCCAGCGTAAAAAGGAATTAAAGCTTTCATCAAGTTGCAAAAAAGTCCAGAAAAAACAAAAATCGACAGAGCCGTTGCAATTTCCCAAAAAGTGGAAAAAAGTTCAGCATGATCCACAGGCTTTTTCAGCTTCAATTTGAGAAAAACTGAGATCAAAACACGAAATGATTGCAGAGTACTTCGTGTGAAAAAAATGGGCTTGCACAACTCTTCTTCACACTAATAAAGGCAATGAGCTCGCTCATGACAGGACCAGGCTTTACACAAGTGTCAGAAATTATACAAGCATCTAAACAAACAATGAGCTCATAAGAAACTATTCATGTTAGATATAGAAACTTCATTTACAGTTATTACCGCTATGCAACTATCACACATACTGCTATAATCACAATTTTTGCAAGTGTAAACATACAATTCCATAAATTTAAAAGCTCAGTTTGGATTTGGAGCATTTGCAACCAACACCATACATTGTGAATAACACAGACAAGTTGGATGAGACGAACCACACGTTTTTGACATCAAAATATACAAATACAGATTTGTGCTCCTAGATTATGCCTTGCCAAATCCAAACACTGAGACAAGTTAGACATTACAACAGAGATAAATGTTTTCAGAGATTAAGTACCTTTGAAAGCAGAGCCAGTGAAATGGATGAAGAATCATCAATCTGTCATTAGAAAACAAAACATTAAAACAAAGAGGGGTTTCACAACTATGCAATGCACAACTCCATGTCCAACTGAATGTTTTGAGTTCTAACACCACAAAAACAAACCAATATTTACAGCTAGGTCCTTGGTTGTACCTGGAAATTGGAAAATTACGCAGATAAACTACATGCTTTGACTTATTACCAAAAAGCTATATTTGACTAGATTTTGACACCAGTGTTGTGAGAGCAGAAATCATTTGTTAATTACTTGTCATCAAGGGAAAAACCGAGAAATCCTATAAAGAGTGAACACACAGGGTCTTAAGAAAGATGTCAAAGAAATAAACACTATTTTATTGTAGATCCTTGCAGTAAATCAGAAAAATTGTCATATGAAAATAGCAACTTTTACAACAGGCCAAGTAGAATATTCCACAATTCATCTGAACTGGGTAGTTTTTCACTAACAAAACTGTCCTACATGTGTCAGTCTATTTTCAGTTTACCTAGGTATCTTCAGTTAACTTACACACACTGGGAAAGCAAGCTACAAGTGCTATCACAAACCAACAAAAACAAACATATGTTTATTTGCCACATTATAAAGGACCAAGTGTTTTCATTTCAGTACAATAGAAAAAATACAAAAATGCTGAAAAAGTACAAAATAAAGTCAAATATAAACTAGGAATGTGTATTAAAAGTACAATGTCATGTTCCAAACAGAAGGAGGAAACAAAATGCACTTTAATTTTGTTAAAGCAGATGACAGGGCAACATTTTAACTATTGTAAAATATGTGCCCATTTAGAATCCAGCTGAATCAGTAATAATCTGTAATTACAAATGGTTGAAAAGGTATCACTTTTTGACTAATCTATATTTTTTAAACATCACAACTAAAAATGCTCTTCCCATTTGAAAATGTTGTGACAATTAAAAATGACCAAGGTAAAGTACAGACCAGAGACACAGATAAAAAAAATCAGTACAATTGTGTCGACTTAGTCCCAAAGCGTGACGTTTTACACAAATGTGCATTTTTAACCTGTGCAGTAATCCACAGGAGGCAATGTGATTTTGCCAAAAGTAAGCGGTGCTTGCTTATGACAAAAGGCACAAAGTACTTAAAAACAAAACATTCAAAAAGGTCCTCAAATTTCCAACAGTGCCCATAACATGGTGCATATGTTGCCTTTCAGATGAAACAATGTAAATGTAGCAAAGTGGAAGGAAGAGTTTTTCAATTTTAAAAAGTTGAAGCGTAAGCCCATGTTTTTGCAAACAGAAAGGGAGAGGGTTTTGTAATTTTTGCCTGCAGCAAAACGTGAGTTCATAAATAGAGCTGCAAGCGTTCGTGGAGCTACAGTAAACACTGATCCTGTGTTTCTTTCAAGTGATCAGTATCTGAAAATCCCAGTGTAGCACAAATCCAGTGATTACAGAACACTGTGGGGGAGGAAAAGTTGTGATTTCACTCCACTTACATATACTGGTACAGAATGGGTATGGTACATATGCTGGTAAAGAACGGGTATATTTGGCTTACATTTTTAATGGCAAAAAAATCTGTAATCTGAATTAAACCACAATTCAATATTTTTCCAAGCATTTTAATTTATGATCTTTACAATAATTCCATGCCACAACAGGCCATTTTGAGTGCCGTTTATCTTAGTTTTGCACTGTTGGTCCCCATAGATGACATTTCAGTTGATTCAGCATGTTTAATTGGCATTGGGGCTGGTTGAGGGAAAGATCACACTGATTGGCTTTTATACATGAACTATATGAAATGTTATATACCAACAAGGACTGATTTGTATATCAGCAGTTCTAGCTTTACAGCTTTTCCCTTTTTAAGTCACAAATAGAGCTAATGGCACCAGCTGGTGTGCAAATGATTTCCTCTCATGCAGGCACAAAACATGCATGTCTTCAAAGTGCAACTATTTGGACCAGACATGGGTAGTGCGAAGTAATGTCGCTGCTGGTTATATCGATTTGGTGTGTCATGGGATGGTTGCAATGATTTAACATTTTAAAGATTTAGACTTATTTGATCGCACATAAATTCTCAAACAGAACATTGCCGTCTTCAATATCACTTGTTAACCCCTCTTTCGAAACAAAAAAAGATACACCTCGTGCTGGAAAATGATTTATTTTTAAGCAAATGTATAAAAAAAGAAGCTTGCACCCAGTGCTTTCTTAATGAATATTATAAGCACCCCAAGCTCAGTTTTTCAATTCCAATGTAATTCATTGAAGCCTTTTACAGTTTATTTCACTCTACCACATCACAATTTAGGTTTTTTATCCAATTAAATTGCCTAGCCTTGAAATATATCCAGAACATAACGCAAGAAATACACAAAATGACCTAGACTAATTAGTATTTTACCAAAATACTTGTTTATGGTATTTAAGTCATTCAAATTTAAGTTTATCAAACACATACAGAAAAACTCAATAGTTGACAAGCACATTTCAAATGTATTTAGATAGTGAAAACCTTTGTGTTAAGTGATGCGCTTAGTGTTGGTATAGGGTGACTGCCGTATGTCGACCTACACAACAAATAAAGTGCACCTTCAAACGCAACATGTCTATCTGGCCTAAGAAACACTGTTATAGCAATAAACCGCTCTTAAAAATAAAACAAATAAAAAATGTAATGTTAGTCATGATATGTAGTACATGGTTTTATCTACAGTAAGAAAATAGCAATTGACTAATCGCTAAGCCCCGGCCAGAGTTCACTAATGTCTTGCAATGAGAGCTGTCAGTGTGAAAGCCTCGTCCCAATAGTTTTTTTTCACACACTCTCGTTGGGGAGCGTTCTAGTGGGAATTAAATATATCATGGAGGGGGATACATAAAAGATTTTACAATAAATATGTAAACCCTAGCTTCCAAATTAACCTTATCTATCAGATTACAATGCAAGTGGGAGAAGACTGTCGTCATGATCGGAAATGACAACAATTTTGATGTACCGCAGGGTAAGATTAAATTAATATACATTTAATATAGCACTGACATACAGGCATTCGTTTATGTGTTTTTGACCTGCAATCACCATCACATGAGAACAGTTAACTATTTAGGTTTGAAGCTTAACCACTTTAAGATGACATTAACGTTCTGCTTGAGCAAATTAAAATTATAAATAAATGAGAGTATGATAACCGTTTTCTTTGGGATTTGTCGTTGAACCAGGTTACTGCGCCCACATTTTGCTGTATTGTTCGGGTTTAGCAAAATGGAATAAAATACTTTCCACTCCCAATCCTTTCATGAATACCCAGAATCAGAGTTACAAGCACCCCAGGCACATCGATTTACCATTTTTGTATTATAAACCAGGAGAGCTTCGGGTTTCTACAATGCTTCTCTATGGCGCTGAAACCTCAAATTGTCCAAGCTCCGGTCCCCGTGCAACTGATTCTCAGCTGCAATTGGCTCATCCGCATTTGAGGGGAGGGGCTTAGCGATCGGTCAATTGAGTGTTACTACTAAAATTAAAATTGTGCATGAGATGGCTTGATTATCTTTTTAAAGGATAGTTCAGCCAAAAAAAGTTATTTGTTCATCCCATATTACTTAAAACCTGTATTGGCTCTTCTGTGGAACACAAAATATATTTTGAGGAGTATCTCCGTGGTTTTATGCCCATTCAATGAAACCAAACCTTGTGAGTAACATACTTCATCTTATTTTGTGATCTTAAGAAAGTCATACAGGTTTGGAATAACATAAGTTAATGATGAGGAATTTATTTTTAGGCAAACTATTCCTTTAAACACAAAGGGGCAGTTTCCTGAACAGGGATTAGATTAAGCCAGGACTAGACTTTAGTTAAATCAGGACATTTAAGTTGTTTTTAAAACGTTTCTTAGAAAAACCCCTTTGAACATTTTGAGACAAAACAGTGGCATTGACGCAATTTAGATGTCAGTGCAAGGCGTTATTTTTAGACAGCTTCAACATTTATTTTAGTCTAGGACCAGTCTTAAACCCTGTACGGGAAAGCACCTTTAAGAGTTTCCTGAACGAACCTTAAACCCTGACAAGAACAAACTGTCAGTTCAGAACCACCACTCAATGTGAACATTTCACTCATGGCTTCTCTTACTGTATTTGTTCTTAAACCTTATTTACATACACTTGAGCACACTTATGTATCCATGCAACTCTAAACTACCATATAAGTTGTGTAAACATGGGCAGTCAGACATTAAAGCTGTGTGATACAAGGTGTAATATGGTAAATAACACAATGCACTTTTTATTTAAAAACAAAAAACAGACAGCTTTTACAGATGTGTCACTTTAAGGACAAACAAACTGAACATAGGCCATGTTCATTAATTATCAATAGATCAATATGATCTTACACTACACTGTAAAACAATTCATATTTTATGAGGATTAAAACTCTTATTTCAATGTGAAACAGTGTATAAGCATGCGCACAGACTTCTGTACACATTGGAAATTGCATAAAAAACATGAAACTCAATGCAACAAATGTAGTGAATCACAATATAAACATTCAGCTCAACACACTTTGTCATCTTCAAACAGATTTCAAAGACAACATTGAGGAGCATGAGAAAAGTTCCCTAAATGATTTAAGACAAAGCAACTGTCTTCTGGGAAGTTAGAAAATGTGTGTAATGAGACAAGGAAATGAGGTGTTTTTACATACTGCTTTTGAAGATCCACTTGATTGTTCAGATCGATCGCTGCAAAGCAAAACAAAAAAAAGAGATTTACTTTCAGTTATAATCACACGTGCAGACAAGAACAGTTATTAATGCTACTCTTATTGGCAAGTTGGGCTATGACATCAAACTCTATAGGCTGTTGTCTCCAAGTGTGAATATGCAAAAATACAAGTAATAAAACGTCAGCTAAAGTGCTAACACTTTAATTCAACTCAGAATTTTTAAAACAAGCTTCATCTCAGGCAGCACAGATTAAACAGCAACTGAAAATGTGTAAATGTCAGACTACTTACATGACATATGTTTTGCTTGTCGACTTAACCCCTCCAATAGGTATTCGTCTGATGATGACAGATGAGTTTTTGGGTATAAGGGCCGCATCATCAGTGTATTCTAAAAACAAAAACATGAAAGATTGGATCATTAAACATCAAGTCTCAGGTAACAGACATTGTTTAATCACTTGTCTTTTAAAGGCCCATTGGTGAAATCTTACTCCACCCATCGAAACACTAGGACGGCTGACAGAACTGACGCATCACACGCAAGGGGACCCGGGTGTATGTAGATTGAAATAGCTCATTCTAAGGTAATAAAAACATAACGCTTCATTGTGTACGATCTTTATACACCTCTGAAGGTCAAACCTACGTATATTATATTGCACTGCTATCAATAGATCGTCCCAGAAATGACACAATGGACCTTTAAAGATATGCAATTAGGGGCATCTTGGGTAGTGTTATGCTGCCATCACGTGATCTCGGAAATACGAGTTTACTAATAAGAAATAGCATATGAAGACACTCTTCCCAATGGTAAACATGACATTGACCGTTCATGGGAAGTTTTAACCAAGGACGCTCGTATTTCCGATAATTCCGAGAGCACGTGAAGGCCTCACGAAGCACATGTCGGAATACACAAAATGGAGTCCATTGTTTATTGCTTCAGACAATAATAATTGCGATAACTTGTATACCAAGAACGTCATTGTTAATAAATACATATTATAGTATCATATCAAATACTAGGCAATAACTAGATTATTTAGCGATAACTAGAAAATGTTTCATAGTAGTCCTACACTGCAATGACGACGTTGTGGTTATTAGCATTTGGTCGGATTAGCTTTGTTACCCAATGTAAGATTTAATCAATTACGCCTGTAAACATCGATAAACCTTATATTTTATTTACCACAAATCCTTTCAAACAGTCTTAAGTCAAAACAAAAGTTAGGCATATTACAGGACTAATTTGAGCCACTTACCTTCTTTAGTTTGCGCGTTGGTTATTTGCAGGTCGCAGTCCGCGGCCTTCAGCTTTTCTCGGCCCATGATCTGGCGTTTCAAATCACTAAGCGTGATGTGAAGGCCATCAAAGGTGACCGTGTCGTAGTTAAGTTTAGAAGAAAACTTGTAATGGACACAAGACATGTTTAAACAATCCTTGTGGTCAGATACCACCACACACAACCAAACTCAACTAAGTTACAACTCTCAGAATCGCGTGGGCTAGCCCAGCGAACAACCTTTTTCATATGTCAATTTACCACTTTAACAGTTTAAGAGTAATAGCCATACTTGCTCATCATCTTAACCATTTAAGAGCCACCACTAAACGGAGGCCATGTTTGTTTCGCCTGACGGTAAGAGATATAATAAATAACTGCGAACTCGATATTTCAATTGTTCGAAGAGATCAGGTGCAACACGCAATCTTAAAGAGGCAAGCGGTTCATTGTCCACGAAATTTTCCAACAAAAGCGAGAAATTCTCCCGCTGATTCAATGTCCCAAGAACGGCGCTCGGTCGTAAGCTGTTCGCAAGGTCCAACTCCGTTCGAGAAATGTAGAGTTCAAGCAATGTCCGTGTGGATAAACGTGTAGAGTCCGGTCAAGTGTTTCGCACCAGTGTCCGTCTCGAAGTTCCTCCGTAGTGTTTTTTTTCTCAATGTGACGTTAGTCCAAATCTCAACAAAACACGAACCGATGGAGATTGAATCAAGGCCTGAAACAATGTGGCTAGCAGTTAGCGTGACCAACCTAAAATGGCTTCCATCGCGCACAAACAGACAAAAAACTAACAAAAGACTACAACAAAATGCTTAAAAAAAAAAGTACAAGTAATATGTTTATACTGTAATCAAAATACTGCTGCGGTAATCCAGTCGCTCCGTTGTCAACATTGATGACAACATCAACGTCTAAAACAGGTTGCACATACGACAACACTCAGCAGCTAGTCTTCAGGTTCGAGGGGTTTCCGCACAAAATGCAGGGGCAAAGAATGAAGACGTTACAGGGCGGGGCTAACAGTACGCATGCGCGGAGAGAACTACTTGCAGGAAATCAACCATTTTGTTATCAATATGTAATACCGGCGGCTTTGGTAATACAAACTAAAAAAAAGACAATACGCATATTATTTTAATGCAGGCTTCTTATTTAATTATTTTTATTTGATTTGTTATTTATAAGTATATGAAGTTGTTTTGTAATTTAGATCCACAAGATGGCAGAATACATTCACAAATTCTGTTAGTGTCTTACTGTGTATCAGTAACAGGCTGGTGAGTACCAATGAATTTGACACATTTTGGCCATCATTTATGTTTCTATTAAGTTCTAAAGCCAACAAATAGAAAAATATCGTTATCACGTATGACATACATTGTCATGTTTATCAACCTTCATTGCATTGTTTCATGATTTTAAAGTGGACTTTTAATTAAAGGCAGGGTGGGTGATCCTGTCCAGAAAGATTTGGTGTCACGTTGGTTGGAAATCACTTTACATCCTGATAGTAAACACAAATGTATATTATATATTTATATATTATATATCGTCTGTGAAAGGCGTAGGACCAAAAAAAGCCGAACGCTGTGACTGCCAACGTATTTTGCCTTCCACTGCCTACCCTGTTCAAGCAGACTTCATATGTCATCAGCGCGCTCACGTCCACTGTGTCAATGTAGGGAAATGGTGGACGATCAGCAACAATCAAACTTTCCTGCGGAACTGAAGTCAGTTTTTGAAAGAGCATTGAGGAAAAAACGTCTGGATCATGAAAGAGGAAAAACTGGAATTAACATCGGTTCAGCTTTTACACGGTGGAGAAAGGACCCTTACAAGGGTCTGAAAGACAACACCATGGTTGCTCTCTTTCTTTTGGACAGTCATGTACATGCTTCGAGAAGAATTTAATGGATTTAGTTTGTAAGTCGTTTTACGAAATACATAAATTTGTTGGAAGGAGGCGTGGCTTTGGACGGCGAATCGCATAGAGGGTGGGATTATAATTTCAGTGCCAGCAGGCTAAAATGAGCACCTTTCCAAATCAACCATCCCACCTTTAATATTGAGATGCCTTCCATTTTAACAGTTTTTTTTCCAAAAACTGGAAAGCAAAGAAACTCCACGCTGTTTTAAAGGGATAGTCCACATGAAAAAAATACAATTCTCTCAAGTTGTTCCAAACCCTTTATACATTTACAGAAACTGAGATTTCTGCGGTGTACCATTGACTACCATAGTAGAAAAAAAGATTGTATATATTTTTTGTTTTGTTAAACTCAAAAGAAGATATTTTGAAGAATTTAGGAAAACAAACAGTTCTGGGACACCTTTGACTGTCAATTTTATGACTAGCCCATAAATCTCAGTTGCTAACATTTTTCCAAATATCTCTCTTTGCGTTAAAAAAACCTATATAAAACTTTTATATAAAAAAAGTTTGGAACCACTTGAGTATGTTCAGACATTATTAAAATGAATTTTAACAAAGAGTAATCCAGGCAGGTAGGCAGCGGATCTTCATGCAGTCAGATTTTAATAAACAAAAACATGAAGTACAAAATAATAAAGGAGCAAAGATACAAGGAACTAAAATAATCCAAAGGGCAGGGCACTGAGTAAGACACTGGGAACAGGACCAAACATACAACAACTCACACATGGAAAAGGAAACACTGGGGTTTAAATACATAGAAACTAACGGGATAACAAAACACACCTGGAGGAACTAATTAACACTTAAAACTACAAAAAACTACAAAACATGGCACAGTAGAAGTAACATAAAAGTTCACAAACATGGGAAACACAGACTGGGACCGTGACAACATTACACTCACATAAAACACAGTTACGTCTTACATTAAATAATACCAAGAGTTCAATTACTGTACTTTTGTTTTTTAAAGTTTGTGTGAAAAATGCTTCAAAATGTAGTCATTTACTCATTCCCTCACAAAAATCAAGCATGGTTTTACTACAGTTAACAAAATAATCATGGTTTTGCCAATCGTAACCAAAAAAAACACAGTTACTACACTTTTCCCACAGAAAAACCATGGGTGATGTTAGTAAGGGTTAAACACCAAATACTTTATTGATAGAAGATGCGAGACCAGTCAACTCATCTTTGCTTTGTATATCACTTTCTGCTTTCCATCTCTTCTTTTTCCAGAGGTCAATATTGTCTGCTTGGGGCAGTCGTTGACCTATGGTATGGCTCATGAATAATCTAGTGATATAAAATACTCCTCCTACTGACTAGGTTCAATCATGGCCACATCTGAGAGATTGTGAGTTTTCAGTGGTGGCTCTCTGCTCTCACACCAAACCCTTATTTCCTTAGAAGGAAGAAGTGACTGATGGTCACCTACCTGTCTGCCATCTACTATCTTCTCCCCAGCAGGCCTTAGCTGTCTTTTAACCCTAGTTTAACTTCAGACAGTTTAGCACAGGTTATCACTGTAAATCTACTTCATTTAGCTCAAGTGATGGCCGCCAAGGGTTACAGTAAGTGGAGGATCTGTGCAGATTTACATCATACATGACTTTAACGGGAAAATTCTTAGACTTTAAAAGATTTATGGTTGAAAATTAACTTTTATTCCCTTCAAAGAATGAATGCAATTTTTTGACAATTATCCTTTGAACCTGCTTTCCTGTGGCTCACTGGTTAGAGCATGGCACTAGCAATGCCAAGGGCATGGGTTCGATCCCAGGGGATTGCACATAGTCAGAAACTAATGTATAATACAATGCAATGTAAATCGCTTTGGATTAAAGCCTCTGCCAAATGCATGTAAGTGTAAATGTAAATGAATCATGAACAATGTTTTTTTACTGCTTTACTTGAAAAGTTGTTATAATCACTTCAGCTGAACCATACAATCACAATGTTTTTTCAAGATTATTCATCTTTTGTTTTGAAGACACCAGCAGGAATGGTTGAGGGTCCCAAACACATCCCCCAGAAGCCCTGGTAAAGGGCATCTATGTGGTCAACAGTCCAGCGAAGACCTTATTATGCCAGCTAATTTATTAGATACGTGCTGATATAAATAACAAAAAAGATAAGAAAGCAAGATAAAGAAAAAAGGGAAGAAAGAGGGGAGACACTTGTTATATCTTATATAACACACTGGGAGATGACTGTAATTATACTTGTATGTATAAATAAATACCTTTTCTAGTTTCCGTTGAACTGTTTTTGTGTTATTCCCACTCAGACATCAGAGACATTAAGCATTGCTTAGAGGAGATGACCGAACACATCTGTCTAGAAGAGAGAGCGAGCGAGCTAAAGAAGTGCAGGTGTTTCCAGAGATAAATCCGAAAGATCCTCCCCGCTGTGCGTCAGGCAGCCACAACCTCGGCAGTCATGAGAGGTAATTAAAATCAGCGCTATCATTGCATGTTTGGAGAGGTGCACTTTGGGGAGGAAGGATGCTCTGGCACTTCAGCGGAGGAGGGAACAGAGCAAATCATCAGCCATTGTGTACAGAGGCTGCCTCCTACTCAACTGCCTCACAAAGCTCTGCTTTTACTCTCATGTCGATGAGAAAACTGATGCAAATGCAAACATGATCACTTAGATGCATTGAAATGAACATACGACACGTATACATACAACACCGCGCTACCCATGCACCTCCTGCAAGATATTTAACATGTTTAGATGTAGATACGCAGAACACAGATGGAGGTAAACGTTTTTATGTGGCATGAAGGAGGAGAGGAGGCGCCGCTCAAGGAGAGAGTTTTTTGGGTCACTGGCTGTCTCTTGGTTGCCCACTCGGTAGTGACAGCTGGGAGGCAGCTTCGCCCCTTGGTAAACACCTGGGTAAAATTTTGTTTGGCTTGCCTTATATTACCAGAATCTCCTTCTCACCTCTGGGAAGAGTATAGTTTTTTTCCTCTGCTTTCGCCTGTGGGCTTCAATCTTAAACTGCACTACATCAGATTTTAGGTTGAACTTGATCAAAACTTAATTCTGCAACTCCTACATTAACCTTTAACGATTAACGCGCGCCTGACCTCCAGTTACTTCCGGTTTGTGTTTGGCTAGTGTCTAACAATATAACTATTTATATTTTATTTAATTAATGTTAATATTAATTTGTATTATTATTTTACTCTATGATAATTGTATTAAATAAACGATTAGTTAAATTTTGTTGTATGTTCATTTTAATAAATAAATACAAAAGTGCGCATGCGCAGTAACGATCCATATCGATCGGAGCAGAACAACACAATGTGCGTTGCAATTTTATATTGTACCCACAGATGTTGCTAAGGAGACCAAAGTTCACTTGAACAAAAGTACACTCAGAAAAAAGGTACAAAAGCTTTCACTGGCACATTTCCCTTTAAAAAGGTACTAACATGTACTGTTTTGTCTACATTTTTACTACCTATGAGGTACTAATATTCCACTAGGTGCAAAAGTGTACTTTGTGAAAGGGTACCACCCCAGTGACAGCTTTTGTACTTTTTTTCTGAGGGTGTATAGTTTGTAAAAATGCGTTACAGAAATAAATAGCTAAACCAATATGATTCCTGAAAACGGAGCATTTTATTACACAGACTTATATTGTCTGAAAGGCGGGAAGCAGGATAACTTTCAGACATGATGTGTATACCTGTGCTTTATCACACCTTGATAAATATGTCTGTGACAAACATGACAAGAGGAGCCATGAGGGGTCTCATATATATTCATACGCAGCCCAGTGAGTGCAGATGCCTTCAAGCTCTTTATAGCTGAGTGGGATGAAATATAGCTTTGATTCATTGCCGTGTGCTATGTGTGTTGGCAGCTGACATTAACCCATACAGTGAATCATGCGTGTCTGTGTCACATTTCTCAGGGGCATCGGGCCCGTGAGAGAGAAACAGGAATATGCGGAGGGTAGTGACGGAGGGGCTTGGCCCCGCCGCTCTGGTTAGGATAGATGATGTGACAGAATAACATGAAGTGACAGCATTTTCAACAAACAGCAGAACTGAGGGAACTTTTGGTGATGTGGTTTACTGCAACCTTTCGTCAACAATAGGTAGTTTGGCATGTCTGGTAAGTAATGTAGAGAACACTTTATAGTAAGTTTGTAATTGTTAACATCAGTAAATGCATTTTCTAACATGAACTGACAATGACTAATATAGGTTTTTTCAGCATTCAACCTTTCTATAAAGCGTTACCCAATTTAAAAAAACTTCAGAGATGTCAGTTTTCAGTATTTATAATAGATCATTTTTTTAAGAACAATCTCTTGAGGCTTGTTTTACATGACTCAGATGGCATATTGCGACAGTTACCAAAATGTTTTTTTACGTACTCGTGTGTGTATGAGTGTGTTTGAGTTGTTTGTAATTATGAAGCTATTCAATTTTTATTAGTCTCACTTTGTGGTCAAAAGGTACAGGCATTGACATCGGCGAGTACCAGAAAAAAATTATTGGTACTCCTACTTAAAAAATGGTAACGGTGTATCCCTACAAAAAATGTATATTAACATAAGTGAGATCAAATATAAATAGTTATATTATAAGACACTAGCCAGACCGATAAACAAACACAGACCGGATGGTAACTGCAGTCCAGGGGCGCACGTCCAATGAAACGGTCTATAAAGCAAAATAAGTTTTTTATCTACTTGTAAAATATTTCTTACATATTATCTAATTGTACAGATCCCAAAGAAATGAAATTGCAACCACTTTATCCTCCTTATACCCTGGAGATAATCTTGCTTGAGCTTGTGCTGGAAAGTTGTGTAAAAAGTTATTTCTGGCAGATGTTCATTTGCTGTATATTTAGAGTCTAAATCTTGTCATCATGCTCCTGAGACTTTGAGACATTGCTAACAGCCTTGGACAAGGCCACCGTCTCAGAAGGCAGATGAATTTTAACTAGAAAAAGAAATTACTGCGTCTAACTCGCCATGACACAGGCTGTTAAATACTTGATTTAGTCTGTGTGGCAAACATATGATGCCTTAGTCTTGGTCTGTTCGTCTTCATTAGGACTTATGTCAAAAAGAACCGATCATGTTCTATGAACTGTTTCATGTTTGTTTTTTCACTGAAATATAATTGTTTCTTGTAATAATTGGCTTGGCATCTTAAAATATTTTCTCAGGTTTGTTTGTACGTGTTTTTTGTCGACGGGCCTTTGGGCGGCATTGCACCGTGGGTTCAAATCTCAGGTGTATCAGTCAGATTTTTGTCTTTGGTGGTTACTTTAATGTGCAGTTTAGAAGTCTAACAGCTTTGAGCTCTGACAGCTTTTAACTTGGTTCAAGAAATTTTAAAAGGATCAGAGAAGATGTTAATTGGGATATCCAAGTGAATGGGCTGTCCCCTGGTGTTTGGGAGAGAGCCAGCCAGATGTTAGGGTTTGCTTTCTGAGAGAGAGACCTTCACTTGTTTATACAGCCCAATAAACCTTGTTAAATATGATCAGTGAGTGCAGCGGGGAGCAGGACGAGTGAGTGTGTGTGTGTGTGTGTATATAAAGAGCACTGAATGGAAGAAAATTAGCCCTCTGTGTGAATCTCACTAGTCAGGCACCTTTGAGCGCACTTATGTCCTCACATATCTGTGCAGTCAATCTCACTCAGCAATCCACATACACGCTCGCTCACCTGTGAGGTATTTGAGCCTGGTGCACGCAGCAGGGTAACAAGCCCAGGTGTCTCTGTCATCTGTCATGCTATAGCGACAGCTTGCTTGAGACTACTGGGTGGAGACAGATGCAAACTTTATTCCTCATCCAGATGCTCTGTCAACTTTTCTGAATCTCTTTGACTTGGAAATACTATAAAGTTTTGGGGTCATGCAGTTTTGTACCTGAGTGATCTGCGCATCTGATTAGAATTTTAGATTACGGCTCGAATGAATTATTTAGCATAGCAGTTTCAGAGGTTACAGTCAATGTACACTGACCTATTATCACAAGAACTTAATGTATCCAAAATCAAAATGTTATTTTTTAAACAAAATTAATCGTTTTCATTTTTAAATATTAGCTTGAGAAACACATTTGTGTATCTGGATTTTTACATCAAAGAGATCCACCCTTTAAAAGAATACAGTAGTTCCATAGGTGTTATCAAAAGTCCGGAGTTTTGAGATCTTAGAGAGCGTGATGGGTTGTAATTTGATAGAAGCTCTGTTATGTAGGTAGGGGCTAAACCTTTTAAGGCTTTCTGCATTCAGCTGCATCCTGAACTAATTGTAGATTGTTTATAGAAGATGCAGGACAACCACTAAGTAGAGCATTACAGTAGTAATATTTCGTAATTTGGCAAAATTTCTAAGGTGGAAGAAGGCTGTTTTTGTGACATTTTTTTGCGATTTTTAAATGATAGGTTGCTGTCTAATATAACGCCTAGGTCTTTAACTGTATTTGTTGGAGTAACAGTGCAGCCTTCAATTTGCCGGTTATATAATCCGAGATCTGATGCTATAAGCAGGTCGTTTTTTATTTTAACATGCGCAGTTTAAGTGCTATGATGCGGTCTAAAGCCTGAATTTTTCGTGTATGTCATTATTTTGTAAGAAAGAGCACAACTGAGTGGACACTACTTATTCTAGTATTTTAGACAAGTAAGGGAGATTTGAAATCGGTCTATAGCTTCCAAGTTCATTGGTGTCTAAGTTTGGTTTACTGACGGCTTAAAGGGTCCTGGGACATGTCCTAGATTAATTGACGAGTTGATAATGTTATAAATGGGCTCAATTGCAACAAGTAGTAACTCTTTTAATAATTTAGTTGGAATGGGGTCTAATAATCATGTTGTACGTTTGGCTGTTGCGATAATTTTAATTAAATCTTCCTGTTTTATAGGTGAAAAACACTGTAGCTTTTCTTTTGGGGTGATGGTTGATACTTATTCTTCAGACACACTTGGTGGTTGGTTTTTACTATGTTGTCTCGTATGTTTTCGACTTTCTCTTTAAAATAATTCATGAATTCATTGCTACTAAGGTGCGGCAGAATAGCCAGGTCATGTGAAGTCTGTTTATTTGTTAGTTAAGCAACTGTACTAAATAAAAACCTTGGATTGTTTTTGTTAGTTTCTATGAGGTTTCGGAGGTACTCAGCCTTTGCTGCTTTTAGTGCCTTTTAATAACGGTTTGTACTCTTTCCACGCAATTTTAAAGACCTGTAATTGGGGTTGTTTCCATTTGCGCTCCAGTTTACGCATTTCACTTTTTAAGGCGCGAGTGATGCTATTGTACCAGGGTGCTATGATTTTCTCATTAATCTTTTTTGAGTCATAGGTGCGACCGCTTCTAATGTGTTCTAGCTGGTCATGTCATCGAGCGATTCTGTATTTATTGGTAAGGTTATTAAAGGAGTCAGATCTGGCAAGTTCTTTACAAAACTATCTTTAGTAGTCGAGGTGATTGTTCTACCCTGTCAATAACGAGTTATACGGCTGATTTCTGCAGTGCGCAGTGTACATGTTACAAGATGGTGATCGGTGACATCGGTATAATTTCTATATTGGTTAGATCGGCTCAATCCATTTTTTAATTGCAATAAAAGTACATGATTAAATAGAGAAATTGCAACAAAAAATGTTCTGTGGGTTCTGCTTTTGTTCAGTTACCAACATTCTTCAAAGTGTCTTCTTTTGTGTTGAAAGAGAGTCATACAGGTGTCAAATGCCAAAAGGGGAGTAAATGATGACAAAATTTGGGGGTGACCTTACCCTTAAAGGATATTTTCCTTCATACACTTAAATACAGCAGAGTTGGTAAATCACACCCATCTTTTTATTCTGGCTTTAAACATGAACACATACTTAAGGAGGTCTTTATGCTCAATCACTTTTATCTCTAGCAGGAACCATTACGAGGAAGAACAATTTCACCCTGATTAAACACTTAGACTCTAAATTAACTGCTGCTAACCATCGAGGCGCTTGCGCTACGAACCGCGGAGAGAGCATCGGAGTCAAAGCCTTCATAGCAACCTGTACTTAGAGTCTGAGAAAATTCTGCCTGTTTCTGAATACATTTGGTTCTCAGCAGTGTCTTTGTTGTCGAAACCAAAATAACCGACTGGTGCTTTCCGATTCAATCACTTCAAATGTTTTACATTTCTAATGAGACAATTATCAAATTGAATTCTGATTGTACAATTAGCATGCCCACAAACTGGTGTAAATAATTAGATCTAAATGTAACAGTGTGCACGAGTGAGAAAGAGTAGAATTAAGTCTAAACTAATTGAGCAAATTAGTCATTCACAAGGATCATCATGCATTCCAAATTGACCACCCAGTGAGATGTTCTGTAATTTGTTGTTTTGTTCCTATACGTCACCGTTTTATAAATATGTATGTACTTTTCTCAATGCATCGCACAGCACTCAGCAATTAGCTTTGTTTTCCTTGAATGCTGCATAATTGTGTGTCTGGTATGCATGTCTTTGTTTCGTGCCGGTTGTTTGTGAAAGGAGTGAAAGCATGCACTTTGGCATCAGTCGAGTGAGTTCTCGTGAAGAATTCGACGACACGATTGTTGCCAGCATGTGGGTGATAATCGAAAAACCACATCTTGTCTGTTTTTTTATTATTATCCCTCCAAAGTGTGCTGTCATTGCGCGCACTACATCGCTCCTGCGTCTTTAAGCGGCTCTCGAGCCAGTGGCTCAGTCATTATCTGTTTACACCAATTGACTCTGCCATTTCCTCAGCTCCTTATCTCCCTCTGTAGCAATTCAAGCCGAGTGTGAATAAAATTATTCTGGTAGTTATGAATAGCTGCTCTGAATGTTGCCTTCGTACTAAAGGAAGCCAATTCGAACGAATTCGTGTTCAGCTGTTTCCCACATTGCTGTCGTAAAGAAAATTAATAAATATATAAAAAGTCTAGTAATGAGAAAATAAAATGTTACTCAACAGAAAGGTGTTTCAGCACACCAGCCGAAAGTTATGAAGAGTCACTGTAAAGTCATCTGAGAGTCAAAGCTTCAGCCATTTGCCGTGATCAGATCATTCTGAAATAATGGCTTCGCTCCTCTCAAAAAATCTTTCCTAAGCCGTTTCTCATTTCCTGTTAAGACAACACAGCAGACGGCTTTTATTCATAGATAGACTGCTGTCCCAATGATGGGGTGCATTGGCTTCTGTCTGTGTGCACCGGTGTGTCCTACAGGAGGGAGCTGAAGATGTGATTGAGAAGGTCATGGTAAATCTGATCCCCCGCTCCTGTCAGTGCTTGTGTGAAATAGTCTGGCTAGATTTAAGCCCAGGCTGTGGCTCAATCCTTTCACATTAATATATTTGGGCAGGGTGGGAAGATAAGGCACGTTTTATCGGTAGAAGAGGGTAATTTAAAAATGTTGACACAGCAGCTCAGATTAGAATCTTGCCAGGCTGGATGGGGCCTGCATTGTCTCAGGTCTGTGATAAAAGGTAATCTAATTTGTTGTATAATAAAGACTTCAAAAATAGCAGAATTATGTTCGGATACCTAAATGTTATGATTGCTTACGTGGGACATTGAAGTTCTGTGGGAGACAACAGATTGTTTTAGTGTGGCTATTAGGGGTCTTGTACTTCAAAAACTAACAACCTAAATATATGTGGTAATGTATGTTTGTAAAAACACCACACGATGTGTCCAAAAAGTATTTTCACATGATATTTCACAAAAACTTTGTAAGGTCTTAAATAATAGAACAATAGATTGTCTATATTGTTAAAAATTATGACATGGTAAACCTTGAACATGTTCAAATTGAATGTGATGAACTGCATCAGTGGTTACTTTTAGGCTCTTGTGTGAACTTTACAGGAAGTGACATAATACATATACCAAAAATTACACTGGGATCAGTTGTGTAAAACTAAAGGAAAAGTATGTTTAAGAGTTTGACAATCTGTTTATTTACCTTGTCATACACGTTTAAAAATAAAGGTGCTTTGCGATGCCATAGAATCACTTTTTTGCCTTCATGTTTCACAAAAGGTTCTTTCTAGTGGAAAAAGGTTCTGCATATTATAAAAAGTCAAGAAAAAGATGGTTCTTTAAAGCAGGGGTTCCCAAACTTTTCCGCCCGCGACCCCTACAATAACAGTGCCAGTGACTTGAGACCCCCACTATCCTCGTCGGTGGTTAAAGTATACAAATGTTGCGCTCAAATGCGCACATGCACCTATTCTATCCAAACGCGCATAGTGACATTACAAAATTGTAGGGCTGTGTATTGGCAAGTGCCTCCCGATACGATACATATCACGTTAGATGGGTCACGATACAATATATTGCTATGTATTTCGATACGATACACATTTGCGATATATTGCAATAGTTTAAATAGAAAATGTAAAAAGTAGAGCTAGAAATACAACATGCTTTGCACCTGGGGTTCTCTGTAAGGATAAGTGTAAAACCATCCCTTACCTCTGCAGAGTGGCCATTATGTGCGATGTTTGGACCTTTAAAACAGAGGTTTGGGTTCCCAAACTGTGGATTGCGCCCCTCAAGTGGGTAGCACAGGGGAATAAGCTGTTGTGGTGCATTACAGTTAAAACAATGAACATCGGTAGTTTAAACCCCTGGTTCATCCGTGCTGTAAATGCGCTGGTGAAAAGCACAACAAATGTCATTGTGACTTTTTTGGAATAAACTTTTTGTCTAATGCACTGCAGTAGCCAAGTGACTTACAGCCTTATGCTTACAAACAGCATTTATTTTATATAACTCATTACTCCATGACTTATTTTTGAGACCAAAGCACACCCACACATTAGCTCTGGAAGCTCGAAGCGTTCTTATATTTTTCGCAATGCTCACTTCCACTTACTTTTGGCCACATGTATATGACACAATTTAAAAAAATGTATCGATAGTGGAGGTTTCACTATCGATACACTATTGAAAAAAATTATATTGCAATAGCTACATGTATATATTTTTGCACAGCCCTACAAAATAGCACAGTCTAACATAATATTATTTTATAGTTATTTACTCTTTACTTTACTTGTGTTTTACATAAACTATGAACTATTACTACAGATGGTGGAATTTCATCAAACTAATTCAAATGCTGATGGATGTGCCTCTTTTCGTACCTGAGGACGATGGCCCCTGTGACTGCGGCGCTTCTCCTCCGCTGTCCTCCCTGCGTTGTCTTTGGTCGATATTAAACAATTAATTTCGAAAAATAATATCCTAAACTTAAAGCCTGAAAAATAATCTGCATGCACATGGAACTGTTTAACGTGGTGCTATACATGGACTTGCTGCTCCTAACCTGCGGTTGCTTATGTCTTTAATGTGACGTAATCACCTCAGGGGTCATGATCGAGGGGGAGGACATTTCTAAGGCTGATGGCTTTTTATTTGCCTGGTTTTGTTTTTAACTTAACTAATATTTTTACATTTTGTTACATTTATTATTACATACGCTATTTCTAATAAAAAATAAAAGATTTCTGGAATTCATCTTGCGACCCTGCCCTCACGGCCTTGCGACCCCCACTTTGGGAACCCCTGCTTTAAAGAACCCTTAACTGAATGGTTCTTTGTGGAACCAAAAAGTGCACCTTTATTTTTAAGAGTGTAAGTCATGTGTCACTTTGAGCATTGCACTGGAAACGGGAATCCCAGGTCACTTTGGATAAAAGCATCTGCCAAATCCATAAATGTACAAAATTAATTGTTAATATAAATGAATGTAAATGTAACATATAGATGTGAATTGTCATTATTTTTCCTTCTGGGAAACTAATATACTGTATATAAGTAAACAAATATTAAATTTACACCTGTCAGTCAGTCCAGAAGTTGACATACACCAGATTCAAAATGAATTGTATTGGTTCGTATCTTTTGTAATATTTGTAATAAGAATACAATATATGAAAAATATATGAAATATTTTTGTAATAAGTGTGAGTTTCTTAAGGTGAATTCACATCATACTTTCACCAAATAGGCACCAAATGCTGAAATTCTTAAAACATAAAATCGTAAAACATAAAAATGTAATTGATTGTCCAGGTAACATTATACAGTATTAAGAATCACATATATGTCAACTTTTGAACTGGGTTATTTTGTAAATTCATTCATCTTTCAGTTGTGGACTGAGGGTTAATATTTAAACTATATGTGAAAAAACTTGTTCAGGGCAGTACAAAATAAAAAATAAATCTTTATTTTAGAAATCCTCCTGGTTTTCTTATCTTCCAATACAGAAATAAACATATATAATAAAATGAGTGCGAGAGAGAGCAAATATATAATTGTGGAGTGGTTTGTGGACTGCTTTTAATATTTCATATTTTAGACAACTTTCAGCCTTTAGCCTCTCTCCCTAAGCTGTGTTAGTGAGAGTTAAGATAGAGGATGTGGAATTGACAGGCAGAGATTAAAACATTGTTATGGTGAGGATGGCTGACTATCTCCAGACTCAGGCAGAGAGGAGCATATCTGCAGCCTGCGCTTGCTCTTGGAGATAACTCACCCAGTGAATCATCAAAGCCTGTTTAGAAAGCACACATCCAAAATTCCCTTCATCCTTTTTAGCACAGAAATGAGGTTTTCATAAATCCTCTTGTTTTAATTTTCATCCATCAGTCTTGCCGGCGCTAAACACACGCTCAGGAAAACAACCACTTTTTCTTGTTTCTCAGACTTTTCATGTTTTCAGATTGTGTCAGGTTATAGGGCTCAAATGGGGTAAGCAGGTGAGGAGAGAGGGAAAAGGGCAGCACCGGTTGAAAAACATGACCTTTCTGTGATAGTTATCTGCCTCGTGCTAGGTTGGAGCGAGATGGTGTGCGTGCCCGCGAGGAATAGCAATGCTTTTGTTGGTAATCTTTGCACGATCAACCTGTCCTGTTTCTATGACTCAGATACCCCTGATCTCCAAAAGACACTCACTCAATACCGCCCGCATGGTTGCCCTCACTCATCCCGGAGAGGGACCAACCTCAAGGCCGAAACCTTTCACCCCTACCTTCCTGCAAAGGCCATCTCTTCTTTGCCAAAACTTAAACACAACCTCTGGAGAGACTTGCCTTAGGTCATTTTACTGACTAAAAAGTATCCACATATTCATATTCAGCCAGTTGCACACCTGGACTCCGTGAGATGATTATCACCGCAGACTTGTAACCGTTCAGATGCCTCACCTGTCTGGAGGTCCCGCGTGCTCCATTGTTGGTTCCAGCATCCGGCCTCAGATGTGATGTCTGAAGCTCTCACCCACACTGCCTCAAATGAAGCATCTCTGCCCTATTGAAGATGAAAAGGTGCAGCCTGGAGCTCATACGCCACGGACAGGGCTTCTATTGATTTTATTGCACAAGCTGCTGGTAAGCTGCACTCTCTCTGGCATACTAAATTCCCTGCCCTTCTAGGGGGGCTTGATGAACTGCCCAGATTGCTCTCACTCATTCCTCTTGTCAGTAGCCCTTACAGATCTTGAGCTAGATGGATGTCTTACCTGTGCCTTGTGTGTATGCGAAACAGAGTTGCTTATACCTTTTAGCTTTTCACCACCTTGTGTGATGATGAATAGCTTTTCTGAGAAACTGTTTCAAATCTTTTTCCAGAAATGGCAGACCGGATAAATCTCCTGCTGTGTAAAGATTGGCCATTTAGTGTGAATGTTGGGACATAAACCCGTCATTGCTCTCTTGATCAAGGTAGATATGACTTAATAGGTGAACGGTATGTGAGTTTAGGGACATGATTGTTTTGCAAACACATTTAGAGGGTGGACCATCATTCTTTACAGTCAACATGAAATGGCATTCAACCCGTTTTACTTCTATAATATAACATATGTCTGAGTTAAAAGTAGGGTTGGGAATCGTTTGAATTTTATTGATTCCGATTCCAATTCCGATTCTTCTTCCACAGTTGAAGTAAAACATTGAGATATCAACCTGTATGGCCATTTAGCCTGCTTATATATATCAGCAGACGTGTGTACTTTTCCGAAAATATGCACAAAGGAATTGATAAGAGGAATTTAACATTTTAATAGCTAGTATCCGATTCCTAGCCTTTCGATTCCGATCCAAATTGGAATTGATTTTCGATTCCCGACCCAAGTAAAAAGGGATGTTTTTTGGGAAAATAATGCACTTTAATCATTGCAAATTGATATGTTTGTGAAACTTGACTTATTTAAATGACAGCTTGGGGAGAGAAGAATTCTTCAGAGGCGGGGGAAAATACTGCATCTTGAAGAAACCATGTAATGACAACATCTATATTTATTATATTCACCAATGGATGATGTACAATAAGTCCAGGAACAAACATTAAGTAAATTGGGTCAATTTTAATTTCATGTTGACTTCATACACTTCATTTAACAATTTAACAAGTGGACATTGAAATTCTTCATTTTGGAGCAAAACATATTGGCTGTGATTTACCATTGGCTTCATTTCAAATTTCCTGAATTCCTCTAAATGTGGCGGCTCATTTGCAAACACTCTGGGAAGAAGTACAGACACAGACGTGCATTGTTGGCATTCTTAAAACTGACTTTATTTTCCTAAATTTTAAATATCTTTCTAACTATTATCTTTATAGATGTAAACTACTGTATTTAAAAGGTGTGCTTTTTTCTACAGCATGTATCAAGCTGAAACTGCTGTTTTTGTTGAGAGGTCACGTACACAATGCCGCAGGCCTACGTGGTGAGTGACAGGGCCTAAGACTGTATGGATGTGACTGGCTGAGGAATAACAGTCCTGTTAAAGAGGAGTTGATGCAAGGCTGTGATATGGAGATGAAGGAGCAAGCGAGCGAAAAAGAGATAGAGAGGCCCGAAGATGGACGCTCGGAGGAGGCAGAAGAGACAGGCACTAGGTGCTCTGAGAGCTGAAGGGTAGAACTGTTCAACTCACACCGGTGGAACTCCTTCAAATGTGAAACGTTTCGTTTTAGACCCCGAACAGCACAACGTCACAACATGGATCCAAACAAAGGCAACATTTACAGTTATATTCCCAGTGAGGCGGCTGATCGATATCTGGATTTATGTAAGCTGAATGAATAAAACTGCAGATGAGAGACTGGCTAGCGTGAATTTGGAGGCTTAAGTACATGCATGTACAATCTTAGGGGTTCTGAAATGAGGTGAACATCTGAAAACTACATTGTTATAGATGTCCATGCCGTTAAAAAGTCTGCGTCCATTTCTACCTAATTGACATGGGGATTAGCAATGGAAAAATGTGCAAAGAAAAACTTGCTGTATACAATATATCATTACATTGAGATGTTTTGCATACATGAATATGGCTAGGTATGCAAACGTTTTGCTATTTAAATATTTTAAGGGCAAATCTGTTTATTTCTATGTTGGCTAAACATCTTTAAAGCCCTTGTATGATTGTTGAAAACCAAAAGCCCTTGGAGTTTATATTAATCAGTATAATGTTGATGATAATAACTAAGCAACTAAAGTTGTGTATATATTTATGTTTAGTTTTTTTTTGGTCTTTTTTGTAACTGTATTAATGTACCATTAATTTAGAATGAAAAGTATATAAGAGTTTACTTACTACCATAAAGTCCTCTACTGGTTTTGTATGATATTCATTAGTGAAATTCATTTTGTGTTGAAACTGGGACTCTACAGTACCGTCAGCCCATAAGAGCGTAATCTAATATGTGAATAGTGCTATCATTGCTCTGATTCATTAACAAAGAACAGAAGAACATGGCAGTTTGTTCTCTTTGTTTTCGTTTCGCCTGTTTTTATAAACCCTTGATGCCCAGCTTTTTGGCAATTGTATGAACACTTCCTGCTTGTTTCTAAAAATAGTTGAACTATACACAAATAGGAAATCCACATTTGGCAACCATCAGCTATTACGCTGCTGATGGATGAAAAAATCTACAGTAATAATGACAACAATATCCATATTAATAAGACTATGAGTTATCATCTGAAACAAGGGCCTCAAATGAACCTCTAACCGAGGAGGCTGTAAATCTCATTGTAAATCACAGTAAACTACATTTTTAAAATCTCAATAAAACAAATGTAATACCAAAACCTTTGGTGGGCTAAAAGATTATATTTAATAGCAAGCATTTAAACCCTGTTATAAAAGTTTATGCAGGGGATGTTTGGAATGGGAAGAATGGGACTAAACTTAAAAAAAAATATGCTGCGTCCCAATTCAAATACTTGCCCTAATAGTAGTGTTTTTGTGATGGGCAGCATGTACTTTTTAGTGCATTTAAGCATTTCTTCATGTAATGTTTACTGATTTTATGTCCTCCCTCTCACAGTGAGTTTGGCTTGTTTGAGTGTTTATGGATCGGCACTTTGCATTTTTACCAAGAACAGTAGACCATAGAAAAACTCATTTCGACATAATGTAATTGGTGACGTGCTAATTCTTGTTTCAAATACAATTTAGGACATACAGTATGCGAATTGGGACACAGGGCTGGTGTGAAAAGCATGCAGAGAGCCCAATGAACTAGCTCATGGGACTAAAGAACAGTGGAGGCCGAGGCAGCATCGCTCCCTGCAGGTGGGATGAATTGGGGTGATGAGGGCCCATGGTCGAGCATGGCGTGTGAATTGGCAACAAGTGGCACTAGGTGCAGGCTCAATGTCCAACCCAAGAGAGAAACCAACAATGTGTACAATCTTGTGAGTGTGAAGAGGCACTCACCAGCTATGGGCTACTGAGCTGTGCGTAAGGCGAATAGTGGGACAGCCTTTCGGTTCATCTGTCAAAATCATTACAATCCTCCCCCTTATAGGGCTTCACAGTTTCACTGGGCTACCTTGAGCATTTCAGCAATTCCAATTGCAGTACTCGAACAAATAACATTGAAAAGAGGACTAGCATTCTACTCGAGTAGCCCTTAGGGGGAGGGAGGAGTGTGACTAGATTCTGTGTGAAAGGACAGAAACATTGACTGAAATGAGGATTAAAAGGAAGCACCAATGATCTAACAATTACCATCTATATTTATATATATTGTTATAGAAAGCGGGTTAAAGCCCTGCAAGCCTTCAGTGAATTCTTCCTGCCGGGCCAACTAGTTTTAACGTCTCGGCCGTGGCACTTCCTCTGTGCTTATTTGATTCCCGACATCTTCGTCTCGTTCAGACTGGAGTGGTCCTCCTGTTGGCCGCGTCTTTGAAGTCCTTGGCGTTGGAGTTGTGAGCCTGCAAAAACTCCCTCTCAGAGTTGAGCAAGGCGCCCATTGCAGCCTTGGAAGGATCCCTGGAAAGGGTGTACATCGAGATGTCTGCCGCTGCGGGTCCCGTGTACCCGCTCTTGCCCATGGGCGAAGCGTCACGGGAGGCCGGCTCGCTGGAGCGGCAGCTGGAGCGCCTGCGGAACCGGTACCGGTAGCTGGGGATGCGACTGAAGGCCGACTTCTTGATCAGCTCGGTGCGGGACTTGGCACGCAGCTTCCGGTGCTTTTCGATGAACATGTGCACGGCGAGCACGCCCACCATCTCGGCCATGATGAAGGACAGGGCGCCAAAGTAGAATGACCAGCCGTACGAGTAGCTCTTCTTCGAGTCGCTCTGGCCCGGGTCCCCCGAATTGGCAGATATGTACACGATGATTCCGATGATGTTACTTAGACCTGCGTGCAGGAGAGAGAGGAGACGGGAGAGAAAGAAAGAAAGAGGTAGTGCTCAGCACGCAGCTGAGGCGCATCATCCGTATCATTACACAAGAATGCATCACTTATCAACCGTGCGGAACAAAAGATAAAAAGAACAATTGAAACATTTTAATTAGCTTTTTATCATCTTTGCAATATTGAAGGGTAAATAATTACCAGTTTGGTATTGAATATTTAGATCATTACTGATGGGATGAGACAATTCAAACTGTGCGTACAAAGTGAGGATCCCTCATTGCCATGATCATGGAGATTGATTCATCATTCAATTCAATTGTAACACGTGGACCTCTGCTCATTTGTGTGCTCATAAGCGCCTAATGGGGTCCTTCTCTAAATATTTGACCAACACGCAGTTCTGTTTGAGGATTCCCGTCTGTCACCCTTTTTCGGGCCAGAACTACAGCAGCGGGTCAATATGTTGGCCTGCTGTTTGTTTACACTGCTCTAGTTGGCCCATCCATTTCCTTTGTCAATAATCAGAGTTAATCTGTGAAGTCAACACGGAGCTGCAGTGTATAGGAAGGGCGACATCGTAACCTGTGTGTGAACTAATCCATTCTCAACATGCTGTGTTCTAAAACCAACAGCCGGGTGTGGAAACTTCCAGACGCTACACAGAAACACCCAAAAAGACAAAAGTATGCTAAGGTTAGGGTAGATACAGCATCTTACCAGCAGAGACAAAGAAGATTCCAGCGCTGAGAATGACGTTGTGTCGGCTTCTGTAAAACTCACTGGCAGCCACACACAAACCTCCCATGAACAGAAGTCCAACACTCATGATGGGGAAGATGCTAGATGCTCTCACAGCTCCTAAGGGACAAATGCACACGATAGTGTCATTACATACAGTACAGAGGGCATCTTATTGCAAACACAGGCATAAAACATATTTATGCAAATTAACTTATGTGCATTTTGTGCTATTAGTTTATATTTAAAGTCCGCAAAAAAGTTGCGATTCTAATGCAGAGAAGAGATGTTGTTCGGAGGGGAAGTTAATATTTTTGATGAAAGATTATGAAGGCGCAAGTAAATGAATTAAATGACTTGCACAGATAAATCATTTATAATCAACTCTGCATTATAACATAAATATAAGAACTGTCATGACGTCATGGTGACTTTAAAAGGATTATGTATAAAACATATAGTTCTAGTCCTAAAAGTTGATTGGTCAATGGTCAAATAAACAATATAGAAAAAGAAGAAAATCAAAATGAGAAATGAGATGTGAATATATTCAAAAAGCACTGCTTCGCGTTCCCTATTGCTTATATATATAATCACCAATGAGTAGCAGTTAAAAGGGATACTCAACCCAAAAATAAAAACTTGAATTATTTGTTGAACACAAAGAAAGATTTTTGAAAATAAAATGTTAGCAACTAAACTTTCTAGGAGATGGTATGAAAAATTCAAATGTTAGTCAAAGGTGAGAACATTTACATTTAGTCATTTAGCAGACGCTTTTATCCAAAGCGACTTACAGAGAGTACAGGGAGCAATAAGCAATATGTCATAAAGAAGCAATATAAGGTGCTAATACAAAGTTACTAGTTTCAACAAAAGTCAGACCAATACCAGTTGAGAGAAAGAGAGGGTTAGTATTTTTTTCATTTGTCTGTCAAGTATTCACAGAAGAGATGGGTTTTAAGTCGTTTTTTGAATGTTGTGAGAGATGCGGTTGACCGGACGTTAGGAAGACTGTTCCAGCAGGAAGGAGTTGTGAATGAGAATGAGCGGGAAAGCGATTTACTGCCCTTATGAGAAGGCAATACAAGACACCGCTCCTTTGCTGAACACAGGGTTCTTAATGGGGTGTAGTATTGTAGGATGGTGTGAAAGTATGCCGGTGCAGATCCAGAAGAACTGTTTGCCTGTCTAAATTCTTCAAAATGTCTCATTTTGTATTCAACAGAATTTTCATTTTTGGGTGAACTATCCCTTTAAAGTGATTTTTTGTTGGCACGAAGCATATACACATCAGTTTGAATGTGTGGTTAAAACTAACTTTTATCTCATCTGTCCATCTATCCCAGGCATCAATAGAACCATACAGAGATATTTTGACTAATAAATCAGCATCTGAAGGCTCAATCCCGAATGAGCGATCTAAAGTAACTCTACAGAAAGACAATTTCCTTGAGGTGCTGTGTTCAGTTAAGTCTTCACAGATGTCAGCACGGCACCGGACAGCATCAGTCCAAAATGCCTTCCTTCCAATTATTTGTGTAGAGTTCAGATGCAGAGAATGCAGTTCACATGGGGCTACTCAAACTGAAACCCTCATTCCCTTCACTGTGCCTTCAGATCAAGCTTGATCAGCCTCTTCTGAAACAGGATAAAAGCTAAAGGAGGCATCTGAGAGTGTCAGGATCAATGTCAATCGCCCAGTTGACTATCTCTTATGCATACTGCAACCTTACAGTATTTGCCCTTCTGAGCCGCTCTCTTCTAAGAAACAAACATTTCGGCACAAGAGGGGCACTTACGTTTACAGATAAAATAGCAGCATGTGATTGGGGTTCACGGGTCTGAGAATGTGTCTGCTTTTTCTAATCTGAGGTTAACCTTTAAAAATGAGAATTTAGTGGCTTTTAGTCTATGTGTGTTAGTTTTGAGGCCATCCTCAACAGATGTCAGTTACAGTTTTTCTTTTAAAGGCATAACAAAAACCGATGAAAGTATATCGATTTTTAAAATAAATACTCTCTTAAATGATCTTGCCCCTGCCAATATGACCTGCTGCTAAATTGAAGGTTTCAAAAATTGTATCAACACACAAACTGTAATGGAAGAATGATTTCATGGGGTAACTCTAGATAACTATAGCTCTCAAACGCTAATAACCCTCAAAAATATCGGTTTGATTCACCAAAGGCAGATATTTAGGACATTTTTTGGGGAAAAATCTGTTTTACAATTCAGTTTGATCTCACTAGTGTTGCAGAAATGAAACCCGTAAGCTAAAAACCATTAGCTGTTCCCAATAAAAAAACAACACAATTACAGGTATTGACCTTGGACATTAAGGTAAACTAATTTAAAAAATCATGTAAGATCGTGCACATAAACACATTTCTTTATAAATATTATAGCCCTGTGGCTTTATTGGCTTTCTTCCAAAGCAGAACAAATGTCATCCTCTTTCTCTCCTTCATTCTCTCCCGTCATTTCTCATTCTCCTGGGTGGATCAGCAGTCTCTCATGGCACACCTCATTAATATATTGGTGCCCAGGGGAAGACAAAATACTCCTCCATCATCCAATTTTCTTGCCATCCTTGAAAAATGGATCAGTGGCCGAGCCGTGCTTAATTACAGCTGGAAACGGGTGATATTTATTGAGGAGGACTTTATGGAGTGTTAGTATGCAACTAAAGGGATGACATCAAAGTCCTTGATGGCTTCAGGTGCAGTGTGAGGCTGACAGGTGAGATCTCTATGGGGTAAGACCTTCACGGGGTGGCTGGGTTCTGAAACATTTACAATTGTCTTGCTCGGCTGAAGCTTTAAGCTTGCAAATTAGATGGATGGGCTTTTTCAGACACACTAAAGTTGCATGCACAAGTTGCAGAAGGCTGCGAATGCATTTGGCAGATACTTTTATCAAAAGCGACTTACAGGGATATATGTAAACATTAAAGGAAAATATGATTTAAATATACAGTATATTATTCTATGGATTTATATAAATGTTAACTGAGTGTATGATTTATATGGGTATATAATATAATGAAACCTCAAACAAAATCTTTCAATTATTAAAAATAATCTATTTCAAATTGCAATATTTATTGTAGACCGAACAACAATGCACTAGCTGGTTTGTCAAATCTCTCTGCACCTGCTGACAAACTGACAAATCATGCTATTTTGTCTGAAATATGCAGTCCTCACTAGACTACATTACTAGATCAGCTCGGCAATATCTTATGTGAGCTATCCAGTTGCCACATATTTTTAAACACATAAACCTTAGTAAAAGGAGGGTTAACAAAGCACGTGGCAGGCTGTGAAATGCCCGTCTGAATGTGAAAACCAAAACCCTGCAAGCACGTTACAACAGAGGATTCAAATGAATAACAGAGACAATTGAACAATGTCCACGAAGGGAGACAGGAATCTCAAGGGTAACAGAAGTGCTTTATGAAAGAGAAAGACAGAGAGACTGATAAAGAGCAAGAGAGGAGAAACAAAACAGTACGTCTGTACTTATCCATAGTTTTGTGTGTTATTTTGTCTAAATAGCGCAACAGACATGATGCATTGTGTACAACCATTAGATGTACTTTCTGATGCATGAAAAAAGTATGGATTGTCGGACATGCACTCAACAGTCACGGCTTTCCATGTGTACTGTCAGAAAAAGCATAAAACTGTACCTTTTAAAGTACAATACGGTGGAACTTTTTTGTACCTCTACAGTACAGAACATAAAGGGGTGGTTTCCTGGACAGGGATTAGTTTAAACCAGGACTGGTCAAATTAAAGATTACTGGTGGGCATCTTGAGACAAAACAATCCCACTGATGTATTTTAAGATATGTCAGTGCAAGTTTTTTTTCGATTATGACAACTCTAACATTTAAGTTAGTCTGGGACAAGGCTTAAACCCTGTCCGGGAAACTGCCCCAAAATGTTACCGTTTTGGGTACACAGTTGTAGCCCAAGGACCAATTGTGTAGCTTTAAAGATACAGTTAAACGTTTTGTTCACCTAGGAACAAAATTATACATTCACAGAACAATCTTCTTAAAAGTGTGTAGTGTAGGCTATTTGTTAAGATATAATGACACCATTACCATTACCCTTTTCATACACTATATTCATACACTAGATAGCCGAGTACATATTTGTGTAGTGTACTATTTGGGACGTGCCCCATTATTTTGACTGGGAAGGAAAGTCATAAGATTACACTCTTTCCTGATCTGCTCACAAAGTGTTTATTTTCAGTGCTCATGAATGCATTTCACTGCAATCCTTATCTGACTGACAAGTCAATGGCAATAATAACATTTATACAGAGTACTGAATGAAGCTACCACGCAGAGCTTTAAACCATGCCTCTGGGCTTCTGTTTACACAGTCTTTGTTTCCTTAAAGTCTTGGTGGGATGTCTGTACAGTCAGCATGCTGACACAGATTGTGTTGTCTTCATCTAAGATATCTATTGTAAATAGTTATTGGCAGAAACTGTGTTTGCAGTGGTATTTTGGAGAATGCTTTGAGACTCTCAGTCTTCAAGAAAGGTCATTATTTACCCACCCTCATGTCTTGTAACCTGTATGCTGTTATTGTTTGTGTGGAAATCAAATAACACATTTCTGTGTTTACAAAGCTCATCCATACAGCAGTTCATAGTGAATGTTTGTCAAGCACCATAACAAAACACTCAAAACAATCCATATGACTTATACATGATTTTTAATGGACCACAAAACCAGTCTTAAGTAGCACGGGTAGGCTATATTTGTAGAAATAGCCAACAATACATTGTATGGGTCAAAATGAATGATTTTTCTTATGACATTAATATAAGATATTTTGTAAATTTTCTGCGGTAAATATAAAAAAAATGTTTGGGAGTGGATGCAGCAAAATCACGAACAAAAATGGCTTGAAACACGCCTACAAACATCCCTTGCTGCTACATGCCCGCTTTTTGAGATTTACTGACTCAAGGTTGATATCTACATGTATGCAAAGCTTATAATTTCTGCTTTCGGGTTTGTCTACTTTCCACAACATCATTACAGCGGTAAGCCAATAGAGAGCCTTCAGAGCTACAGGTCCTCTGATGGACAACTTTAAAGGCGATTTTCTCAATATTTCGATTTTTGCACCCTTGGATTACAGAGTTTCAAATAATTGTAACTCGACCATATTGTCGTATCCTAACAAATCATACATCAATGAAAGCTTATTTATTCAGCTTCAGATGATGTATAAACCTTAATTTCGATAAATTGACCCTTACAACTGGTTTTGTGGTCCAGGGTCCCATATGACTGAATTTTTTGGGTAAATGATTCCTTTTATGTGCAACCGCATGCATTGCATATGCATTGCTGCATGAGAGTTGTATAATCGAAGGCATCTGCTGGGTGTCTCATTATAAATGAGATAATTCACACAAACAAACAAAAACATACAAGGAGATATGAAACACGCCAAGAGTGTGTATGAATTTGCACAGTGGAGCTGGTTAAAGAAGATGTCACTTAAACAGTACAACCAAATGGCTAGAACAGTGGCTTGTGGGTAAGCATGATTTATCATGAAGCATAAACTATGACATGCTTGAGTGCGTGCACCTACTTTGTTCAGCTCCAGTCACCAAGCAATTTCAAGACACGCTGCTCCTAATCTATAAAATGGCCAAATGTGTGGAGGTCAGTGCGAAAACTGAGGAAACCCAGCAGGACTAAACAAGAAATTACAATACAAGCTTTTTCTATGCATATCATCACTGTCTGGGTGGATGTGTGATGGCTAGATGTGTGCAGATGAAAGCCGTGGGGGAGTTGTGTGTGTTAGGGGTGAATGTGTGGTGGGTTTTAGTTCTCAGATGCGCGTTGTTTCAACAGACTTACGTAGTAAATATTCCGCTGCATCCTGTTCGTAATCTGCATCTTCGGGAAAGTGGTCAATCTTCTTACATACACCTCGAAATGTTCCTGCAGCCATGAAGAAGAGAAAAAGAGGCCGTTAGGCTGTATTTCTCTGTGTGCGTGTTAAACAGCAGCATTTATAAATACTACAGGAATCCATTTTCTGGTAAGCATAAACAGTGAACGTGTCTTAGTGTGTTACTTTACTGTGATTTCTTATGCATTTATCAGGTCAATGAGCACGGCCCTGGTAAGCTATTTGAGTGTGTGTGTGTTTGTGCGTGCGTGCGTATGCATGCCGTCTTGTGCGTTCGCTGACAACCCCTGTTCACTCGGCTGTGCACGCTCAAGATGACAAATGAACAAAAATAACACTTCTGCCCCGGGGCGTAACATGTGACCGGCTAATGAAGAGGTTTATCGTAGCAAATACATGCGCATGCTGTCACATTCTCCACTATATTAAAGGAAGAGCCATACACGCTTTGTTTGTGTCTTTAATAATTTATTTGAGGAATTCTGATGCATCAACTACTATGTAGCTCATAAATTCACTTTCAAGTCAATCCAAACCTGTATTCATTAAAAACACCAAAATGTAATCGTTTAATAAATGGCTGCATGGGTGGATTAATTCAACCAAAGAATTCCTTTAAAGGGATAGTAAAATTCTTACTCAACCTATATTGTTTTTTAAACCTGTATGACTTTCTTTCTTCCACAGAACACAAAAGAAGATGTTATGAAGAAAGTTGGTAACCGTACACCCATTCACTTCAATTGTATATAACCAATGCAAGTGAATGGGTGCCAGTTTAAAAACATTCTTCAAAATATCTTATTTTCTGTTCTGCCCAAGACAGAAAGTCATACAGGTTTAAAATGATAACAGGGTAAATGATGACAGAATTTTTTATTTTTGGGTGAACTAAAATGTGTGGAGATTGTATGTAGGCCATACAAAGGTTGGTCACCACATTTGAAGAAACCACACTGACCCACATCATAGCTTTTTTTACATGTGTCCATTAGTGTGTTTGTGTGTCTGTGTGATGAGAGAGAAGCCGTCTCTGTGGTGCACGATGACAACTCAGAATGATTCAGAGTGAATCAGGGCATTCGGGCTTCTTCAGAAATCCCCGCTGGCTTGGCCCGCAGCCCTCCACCACCATCGCGACTGCCTCTGTGTGTCTACAGGTGACCTGACAGACTGCCCATTCACAGCCTTTCAACTCTATTCACTCTCTCTCTCAGACACACACGCTGTCTGCTCATAACACAGAGATCGAATGATCAGAAATGAGTAGGCGACAATGTCTCTGAGGGAGGGGTGTTATCGTCATGGTGACAGCGATCGCTGCGACGTATTTATGCCTTGAGTGGGAGGGGCTGTAACATGATTTGAGTCCTTTAGATGTAAATTGATTTAAATTTCAATGAGATTTCAAATTACGGCATAAAACACCTCACTGATTTATCACCTTGACTTGAAGGTTACAATGTACAATGATTACGTGTTATGAAGTGTATCTTTGGCTTTTTATGGGAATTTTAAGAGCACATTCTGTAACAAATTACTATTCTATATACATGACACATTTCCGAGCTGGCACGGAAGGCACGACCAAAATCACATCATGAGTAAATTTATGTAACGGTAACAGTATATACAGAATTGTCTATAATCTGGCTGGAAATGCAGGAATAAAAATGATTACTTATTGATATAAATATTTAGGTACTGTATGTTACAATTTAAAAGGAAATAATCGTATTCTTATTTGAAAGCAAGTCTAGCATCAGTGCAAAAACAGCTGCCGCACTTCAAAACCTCATTTAAAGTCATTTAAATACAAATATTTCTATCAATAATAATATTTGACCATATATACAAGATCAGCAGATTCTGTGGCCATCTTTAAGAGTCGGCTGAAAACACATCTCTTCCGTTAGCACCTGACCGATAATCTTTTCTACTCTATCTATATAAAAAAAATTTGGGGATAAAAGCGTCTGCTAAATGTAATGTAATGTAAATATACATTTTAAACATTAAAATTATATTTTGCATAAATATCGGGGTGGGTAGTTTGTTCAATCTGTACTGTAATGTATAACAAAATAATTATTTTTATCAGGCTCCAATGTTAAAAATTATGTTATTTCACATTAATGGCGAAAAGGACCTATTCTCTGCACTTAATGTGAAACTTAAATAACCACTGCGTCTGATAAAAACACACATTTTTGAAGAAAGTTTAGAAGAGGCTTTTGCATCTAAAGTCTTCAATTATAAATGAACATCATGTTAAATTTATTTTATTTTATGTTGAAAAAGACAAAACATGGTTGTGTCCAGGCAGTAATTATAGCCTAGTACAATAAAGAAAATTACATTCTGTCAGTACAGTAATGATAAGGGTTAGTTATGGCTAATTTCAATACAAATGTCACAAAATACAACAAATGTATTACTAACTTAATTTCAATTCATTTGCTTGTGAGATGAATTTTGACCCATGTGGTATTTTCTCTTGCCTCTGGGCTATTGGAATATCAACTGAAAAGATCATGTCATGACATATTTCAATAAATCACCTGTCCACACCAATCGCTTTAGCGAAGTGTGAGGTAAAGCCTGCATGGCCTCTGCTCCTCCAATCCGCCACGATGGATGACACCAGCACTAAAAGCATCATAAGATCCAGCTGCTGCTTTTACCTGCAATCACTCAGATTTAGAGCCCAGCTCTCCGTCGCCATTTCCATAACATAAACCTGCAGAACGACTGTGTGTTTTTCACAACTTAAGTTGCAGAGCTGTCAGAGATCTTCACGCAGGAAGAGGAAATGCATTAGCAGGGAAGTATTTCATTAGCCTTTATCTCCGTGTTTATTATCAATACAAACAGCCTCTGAATAAATAAACCCAACACTGATGCTATTAGCTCAAAGGGTCCCCTGGCCAAAACGCCTGCGAGGAATACTTTCTATTGGAATTAAAAGTCCTAATTTGGTTTCTATGCTGACCAATGATTCCGAATAATCTGATTAGGAAATTGGAACATTGCGGAAACGTTCACACAAAAAGTGGCATCGATAAAAAGGTAAGAGCCGTTTCTCTGCGTGGCCGCCCGTAGGTCAAAAGATTTGTCTTCATAACCGCTCATTGACCCGTTTTTCTCGGGACCCTCTAAAAACAATTAGTTACATCTGAGTCTGTTTCACACTTTAACCTAATGAAGTGCTCAGACTTACATATCAATAGAGACATTGAGAGAGAGAGTAAGAGAGAGAAAAGGTACAGCAAGGTTGTTTACGGTCAATGTTGAGGTAAATTCACCAGAGACGTGTTTTCAATTAAAGTCTACCTTTATGTGGATTAGAAAACAACTCATCTGCCCGTGTCGATTCGGGCCCCTGGGTGTCCGCTTTGGAGAGAAGGTGAATAGAGCGGCGAGCAGCAGGCCAGGGGTCTGTGACACACCTCCTGTGTGAATAATTCAACAGAGATCTCCTCAAAGGTGACAGCTTTGTTTGGAAGACAACCGAAAGATTAAGAACTGATGGAGACATTTCCACCCATCCCTCCCCGCAGATTGTGTAGCCGGTACGGCTCTCTCTTCTATTCAGTGCACAACCAACAGATAAAGCACACTTTTATATAAGGGGGATGAAGAAAAGAGAGTCTTTCGATGGCTTTTGTGTTCCTCTGAGCCTCAGCATCTCCGCACTTCTCTCCCGGCCCTGTGTGGTCTGCAGTGGGTGGCGGTAGGCGCTGTACTCCTGTAGCTCTTCTGATAGCACACACAGCCTGCCTGCCTTGCTCTGATTGACAACCGGTTAGTCACACTTCAGAGAAATACATGCTCAGCTTAATTTGCCTATGCATTCGCCCTCAGCTTAAAGGGAATTTACAGACTTCATTTATGCTGAACGGTGCAACCGAGCACAGGTCAGCATTTCCATAAAATTTCCTGTCAAGTGAGATTTCACCCTTTCTGGAATACAATGGCCAAATCTATTGGCATGGGCGGCAATCTAAAAAAATGTATTTACATGTGATGAAATAATAATAATACAACGTAGCTCCGTTCCAGCTGCCAACCTAGACTAAATGAGCTTTTCAAGCCATCGTAAACTGTTTACATTCTTACACGATTACATCTTTGACTGTGGTATCACAGTTGTTTTATCAGCATTTAAAATGGTTAGAGGGATAGTTCCCCCCAAAATAAAAATTCATCATTATTTTACCATCATGTTATTCTAAACCTGTATATGAGTGTTTCGAAAGAAGCTATTGTGAGAAATGTCTCAGTGGTTTGGTGTGCATACAGTGGAAGTCAATGGGGGCCAATGTTGTTTGGTTACCAATGTCCTTCAAAATATCTTATTTTGTGTTCTGCAAAAAGAAATAAAGTCATACAGGTTTGAAATGGCAAAGTCTTGAACGTTAAGCAATCTGCATGTAAATGCCAGCATGTAACTGGCCGAGACACCATTGCTCCGTTTTGCCATATTTTAATGACAATTTCATCTTATTACAGTAATGCCGTCTTTAACCTATGTGTGCCTTATTTTGCAGGTAGGCTGTTAAACGAACAACTGCTTTTCTTTGAGGGCCAGATTCCAAAAGTATAAATAGGATGCAGGCCAATCTTTTTACCATATACTCAATTCTTCTGTTATTTATTGCATTTTGTTCCTTTTATACAGTTTTTGTTACTGTTACATAAAGCAAAGGTCATATATTAAAACACGCACACATAAATTGCATCCAGTATTTGTGCCCTTTCATGATATTTAATTAAAAGGGAAGTTGTCTTTTAAATTGTCATTTATATTCATTGATGCATTAGTTTACCCAAAATAAAATGGCTGTTAATTTACTATTCCCAACCCAACCCCCCCCCCCAGTGCATCCAAGATTGGCATTGTTTTCTCAAGAAGATATTTATGAAGATATTGGTTACAATGAATGAAAGTCAAATCAGTAAAAGTCAATAACGCTAATACATCCAGCATAAAAGTAATCCCTGCCCCTTGTGACATTTAACTGCCGTCTCGTAGAGGGCATGCCCGTGACGTCACTTTCCCATGCGAACACACCAAAACACGCTCCCTTGAGTGGCAAAACACTCAGCTAAATGGCTGCTTACAATATCAGGAAACGCTGTGTGCTTTACCAGTGTCCTGGCACTCAAGGGGGCGTGTCCTGGCGCGTTCACGTGGGAAAGTGACGTCAATGCATACCCTCTATTGAAGCGAACCAACTGGCCTGTGCAAGAAACTGAACACTATTAAAGCACCTTTAGGTGCCCCACGGATTTAGAAGTAAAAGTTGAAATGTTAAGGCGGGCCAGGTAAAGATGATTGGCGGGCCGCACTTGGCCCGCGGGCCGCCAGTTGACTAGCCCTGGTCTAATGGCTTTTACACGGTGAGTCATCTACATTTATTAAGCATGGTTTTAATGATCCTCCACAGGGCACTGTCCTCATCACAACAATATTTCTACCAGAACGAGAGGATCGCTTATCAGCTGGCTAATTCAACTAAACAACAAAGCAAGTAATGCTTTATATTTGAGTGCTGTGATAAGACACAGCGTCCATGTTAAATCATGTTTCTGGAGAATGAGCTAATAAATGTGCAATGTGGCCTGTCCAACGGCACCGAGACGGAGCTGAAAGACTTCAAATTTTACAAGAGGCAATCTTCTCCCCCTCTCTCTCTCTCTTTCGTGCTCTGCCGCTGTTAGCTGCTTATTACTGTTCTCTCAGCGGGGCCCAATAACTGTACTTGTTTGTTTAACTTCACTTCTTCCGCTTTGGTCTTTTCCATTAAATGGAGTCTCTTCAAACGACAGCACACTTCAGAGGACGGGCGGTGGGGTTGTGTAGCAGCTGATGCAGGCAGCCGCTTCCTCGAGAACTGCAGGGGCTCTTGAAAGCATCTCGGGTGCGGAATAGTTTAAGCAATCCTGAGGGGTTCGGTTTTACATGGAGCACATCACCCCATCATCTCGCAACAATATCTCATCTCCTCCGTTCATTCATGCCACAATGTTCACTTGTAGATGAAAAACTGACCCGAACCTGACCGCTGACTCACTGCGGCAAGGCCACGGCGCTCTGACAGGAAAGTGACAGCGTTTAGCGTCATTTAAAGAGGGCCGCATTCCCTATTTGTAATTCAATGAGTTCATTTTGTCTTTCACTTGTCAAAGGCAGAGCTCATGAATATTTGGGCGCGCGACGGCAGAGGCATGAAAGTGAGTTCATTTCGTGTGGGGGCTAATCCTAAAAGGCCGTATGTTCGGTTGATAAACACTTGCCTGACACCACCGGAGTTTAATCCTGAGGATGAGAAGCATTCTGCTGAAGTTTATTGTGCATATGGGAGGGACTCAAAGGCAGCTGGTTTGTATGTGAGAGTCAAACAGCAGCCACTGCTGACACTGTGATTTGCAATGAAGAACATCTGAAAAGCATTTTTGCCTGACACACGCATCCAGTGGCCTTCATCTCATGGCTGTTCTTTCGAGCACAACACCCTTGATTTAGCTTCCATGAAAGCATTAGAGGAAGCTGCCTGCCAAAGATTCCTGCCAGCCCGTTCTCCACAGAGGGGTCTCCTCGGGCACGGCCAACATTGAGTTTAATGGACTTATTTGGCTTGTTAGCACTCAGCCGCGGTGACCGTGGTCATGCAGAGGTGAAATAAATGCAGGTACACACACACACCAATATTCAGTTCTACCTTTTTCTTTTTCACTAACACAAGAAAAAAAATACATGCGAGATCTCTATAATACAGTGCTGGACATGATACGTGCCAAAAACTGTTCCACATGAGTGGATGCAAGTAAACAACCGGGGCATAAGGGAGATAACGGCACTTAATAACATAGGGGAGGAACACGGCTCTTTCTGCAGGCCTTCTAATCACGATACTCCAGGAGATCACAGAAACACAAGACAGATAGCTCATAAAAACAGGGACAAAGCCATAACTATTGTTCGGCGGTGAGCTTATGAACCCCCGCAGGTGGACATGCTGCAGATATTGAAGACACTTACTCATTGCCAAAGCCACAATAATTCTTGCAGTGACTTGTGCAGACAGGACACTCTGGGTCCTACTTTGAAGAGCTATAGCTATACTATTGAGTTCTAAGTACATTAGGAGAAAAACCCCAGAGGCTAACACAATCAATGTTTGCCCAAGGAGTGTGAAAGTGTGTGTTTGACACCGCAAAGGACCATGGGACTCCTAGACCTATTGTTGTTAGTGGCAGACAAGAGTCAGTATTTACTTACAACAGTTGTAAAGCGTAGGCGTGCATGCCTATTATTTCTTCAGCTATGGGTATTTTTATATCCCCGGGGTTAGTTTTTATTAAAAAAACTGACAGATTTACTTTTTTTTCTTTTGTTATATGAATGTCACATCTTGTACACTTTTTTTACTATTCCTTCATCGTTTACTTTTGCTACTTTTCAGCGTCCTTTTTAGTGCTGTTTTCAAAAATGTGTGTTTTACCAAAAACATAATTTTCTTTTGAAATATACAAATCCATCATAAAAAATTTTTTATATTGTCCTAACTATGATAAATGTATAACTTTGTGTTTTTTTTGTGTGTGAAAAGTATAGCAATTTGATCAAAATTAATTTTTTACCCCAACCAAAAATTTTGCCCTAGAAGTTAATGTATCCACAAGATTCCGGAAGGCGCTACTGTAAAAATGAAAGTGGGTTAAACTTCCGGTGAAGTGGCGGAAGTAGTGTATTGCACTTATTGCAGCGTTGAATAACTTTCTAGTCATATTTTGAATTGGTTTCTTGTGGGAATCTATTAAACATTATTTTGAAACTGATGAGCAACACCTACTGTTCGCGGCTGCACTTACACTGCGCTTCACTCACAGATCTAAAGTTAAGACGGACTGCTCCTGTGAGGGACTGTTACATTTTTAAAACACAAACTTTAAAATGTGGACAGCGTATCTCAAGCAAATAGATAACAAACATTTAACATTAGACTGAATGTGCTCATTGTTTAAAAAGAGAGTTCACAGTTATAAAAGAGAGTTCAAATAGATTTCATGTAATCATCAAAACACTGTATGGTCTTCAATAAAAACGCGAGACAGTGAACCGGATTTCCAAGGATTCTTTGCTGTATTTTACCGACATGTGTCAAAATCTGTTGGAATCTATCACATCATGTGATGTGGACTTGGATTACATTTCTCAGCTGATATGCTTGGTGTGCCGTAGGTATTTTTTCCTTTTGAACAAAACATATAGAGATACTGTTTAAAAATGTAAAAAGGCAGCTTTAGCATGTGATCTTTAGTAACGTTTTGAAGTTTATCAGATTAATGGCCAGTTATGATATGTGCATGCGGCCAGAGCTACCCTTTGCCGTTCGCTTTTAAATACAAAAAATTATGATTTACCACATCTTCAAATAGCACACAATCGACATCATGTAAAGATATTGAAAACCCTCCATGATTTTCAAATTGCTCAATGGTTTACGCTCACAACAACTGAATTAATAATGTTGCTTAATATCCGTCGTCAAGTATTACAATCATCATACCATTCCTCTATAAAGTAGTTGACAGCTGATGTAGTTTATAAGTGCTGTCAGTGTAAGTTTACATTCTGCTATAAAATGACTTAAAATATCACAGAAACGTGTTTGTTTACATTGAACCGGAAGATTCTCCCATCTTTCGCGCAAAGCGTTATGAATAGATTACAGAATGTTCTAGACAAATGTAAATGCAGTATTACTTGTAAAAACAATTTTTATTGGGCAATATTAAGCCTGTGATTTTGTCAAATTACGCATAAAGCAACAAAATATTATCGTGCTATAATGCAAAATAAATGATATGTTATAAAACATATAATGCAAGCTTTAGCAAAGCAAAAGAAAGTATTCTGCCAGTTTATTTCAATAACATACAATAACAGTCTGTCATCATTTACTCACTCTCTTGTCTTTTCAAATCTGTATGACTTACTTTCTTCTGTAGAACATAAAAGAAGATGTTTGAAGATATTGATAACTGTATAAAGCCACTTCTGTTGTATTGACACAAAACCAATGCAAGTTAATGGGTGCAACCTTAATGGGATCAACATTCTTTAGAATATTTTGTGTTCTGCTGAGGGAGTAAATGATGACAGAATTTTTCCTTTTTGGGTGAACTATCCCATTAAGGTTTAAAAATAGAAGACAGGGGAAAAAAAGTCATAATTGGAAAAGAAAACATCAGTGTATATATGTTACCCTGTTTGTTTTTAAAAGGTGTGTGTATGTTATTATTAAATATTTTAAATATTGGATATTAATGCCCTTATGAACGTCTTCTTTCTGAATGGCAACAAGGTGACAATACTAGTGGCAGAGCAAGAGGGCCACACGCACACATGCACCAAGACAGATTGCCAACAACACATTCTCACAAGCCCCGTTATCGCCTAAATCAACACTCATTGAAAAGTGTTTGCACAAACAGATTTTTCAGCCCTGCTTTCTTTTGGCTCCCTGTGCCTCTCTTCAATATAATACAGTCTCTTATTTTATTCAGCACTCACCCTTTCACAGTAGCCTAACCAATATGTAATCCATCCCAGCCCTGGCATTTTCATCTCAACCTAATGTGAGCCACTTAGTATCTCTGGCAGGTCTGTGTGAAATCGTGTTTGTGCTTATGTATACAGTCGGCACATGTCCAAAAGAGAACACTCCATTTGACTGAGGTGAGAAGAGGACCAGCCGACATCATAAAACTATAACATACTCCTCTGTGGATGTATCTTGCAGAACAGAACGTATATAAATATATTTCCCATCTCCTAGTTGCAAGCCCTATTACTCGTCACCAATCTTTGATCAGTGATCTGTTACGTGGAGAGATTAAATTGTGATTGATTGTGCTGGGCAGCTTTGAAAGGGTTATTTAAATAGGTTATTAAAGTTAACCCAATCCGAATGCAGATGAGAGCGTCGGGTTCAACCTCACTTCATCTCGGCCGGCTATGTTATCTCTGGTAGCTCTCTGAGATGGGAAGGAGACACGGGGAGCTATTTTTGCAAGCCTAACCAATGCTGTTAGAGGATCTATCAAGAGTAATTTGCCTCACAAAGGTCATCGCAGCCAGGGGCAGAAGCAGCATCACAGGCTAGAGTCTACAACAACAGTGACTCACTATGGTCCACATTCTCATGCTGGCTTCATAGAACGGCATGTACCCACCACCACTGTCAGAAATAAAGAAAAATAAACTAACATCAATACCGTATTGATTCGGTACAACATTCGATATTGATACATCGGTTGACTAAATGTTGCATGGTTTCAGACTCAGGCAGACTCGATGTATTTTTGTATTTGTAAACACAGCTAGAACTTGGAATAACAAGATCCATAAATGTAAATGCAAAAATACAACATATATGACTAGACTGGTCATTCCAGTCCAGTGTCTGTTGAATTTCAACAAAATCAAACCTCAGGAGTGACATAAAGTCATCCAACAGCGATGTGAAAGACTGACAGATGACAAGACATGAAAACTGTGATAAAAATCAATCAAAAAATCACCTTATTTCTAAATTCATGTACAAATAATACTGCTGTATTGCTTAAAAGCGAATATGAACTTGTTTTCTTTGCTGTATTTGAGGTCTGAAAAAAGCAGCACATCTTTATGTTATTTTGACTTGTTTCTCCAGTTTTTATTTTCTGTATAAAATGCAAATGGAAACAAAATGCAAAATGGATTTTTTATTTGAAATTTGGGAGAATGAAATGGATAGTTCACCAAAAAATGAAAATTCTGTCATTATTTACTTATCCACAGATTGTTCCAAACCTGTATACATTTCTTTGTTCTGCTAAACACAAAGGAAGATATTTGGAAGAATGTGAGTAACCAAACAAATCTCAGCCACCATTGACTCCCGTAGTATTTATTTTCCCTACTATGGCAGTAATTGGGGGATTCTGTTTCTGACAGTGTTCAGCAGAACACAGAAAACCTATTTGGAACAACCTGCATGGCATTTTTGTTTGGGTGAACTCTTCCTTTAACAAAAATCATCTATAAATCAATTCAGAAAAACTGAAAATAATTTTGAAATGGTCTCTTAATTTTTTTCCACGGCTGTATATATTTTGTCATAAACAAATAGACTGCTTCGCTTGCAATCATTTTTTATTCATTTAAAGTGAAGAATTCTCTTCACAATCCCTCACGTCTTAACACAATAAAGTGCAGGAGCTCCCGTCAGTGATGCTAAACGAAAACGGTAAGAAGCATATCTGACTGTTATACTGACAGGGCTTCAACACAAAGAAACATTCATTATTAATTTCTTCTGCTCATTTAAATGGTCTCAAAAATCTGCTACCGGAGAGATAAAAACTGTATTACAACAATGTTCTGCAAAGTGCTGACAAGTTTCTTCCATTAACAGTGCCATAGGAAATGAAGTTCACTGTCCATGTGTATTACCTCAACCTTTAGTGCCCATAAAAAAAACACCTGTGTGAGGATATCAAGTGGTGCGTTTGTATCCCAATGAGCACCTCACCACACATGTTCGACACATGTTTGAGGTGCAGCGTGATGGCCAGGCAACTCACACTTCTTGTATTTCTCCAAAGCCTTCATAACCAAGGGGAAAAGGAGGAGGCTGCAAAGCAGGGCTGAGGATGGGGGGCCTCAGCGGCGGGAGCGGCTGGTTTCCAAGGAGATGTGTGTGCGTGATGAGAGTGTATGAGACAGGCTTTGCTTGGGTGCACACTTGGAAGGGAGAGTCCCTCTTCATCACTCCCTGCTTTGCCTCTCTCTCTCTCTCTCTCTCTCTCTCTCCCCCACCTCAGTTCCCAGGTCATCATTTATCCTGAGCACGGCCAAACCGTTCCCCTGAGATCCACCTGCACTTGAGGACGTACCGCATTAATCTTACACCTCCATTCAGCATATGAACCCGTGTTACATTCCACTAGAGCGTTCCTTATTATTATTACATACATAACTGGTAAACGCGCCCTCCCATCGTGACATGCTATGTAACACACTGTATCTACTTAATAAAGTCATGCATTTCCGTAAGCGCGTATGGATGGGAATCGGTACGCAATGAATCACGAATCACATGCACTGGCTGATTTATATCTTCAGATGAATTCTAATAGCAAATTATAGATGATGTTTGTGTTTAACATATGACCGTACCATGTACAGTCCTTTGCCAAGTGCAAACTCGGATGCTTTGCTTCAATGCATCGGCATTCAAACTGTGAACAATAACCACAGAGAGGTCAAATGTCTTCAGAGGCGCATGCGTGAGCATGCAGCAAGAGTTCATTAAACAACATCGAAGCTGTCATGCACTGGCGGATGTTGATGGGTGTGTATAACGGCACGCTCCTAAAGGTTATATTCGAGGAGGGTGGTCATGTGCATCAACGTCTTGTCCAGCCTAATTATTACATTCCCCCCAAGTTATGTACTGTATGGATAAACGTAGACCGTGACTGATTTCCACTTGCCACAGATGGATCAATCTCTTGTTGATATCGAGCGAATAAATCACGTGAATCTTTTTTATTGTGTAAAAGTGGATCAAATATGGCGGTGGGTATAGGGTGCGCTGTGTGACAGTGACATAGGCTTCAATTAAATTAATACTGAAAAGTCAATCACGGGATTTGTGTAATCTGCCATGGCCACATCTATTGGATTGCGCCCATCCCTTTCAATTAAAGATGAGGATCTTCCCATCACACTGCAGTCATGTCACCTCTCTGTGTTCCCCGGGGCAGGAGATTAATCAAAGTTTGAAAAGACATTATGAAGTACATTATTCTGCTTCCAGTCAAACGTTGTCAGGGCTGCTCGAATCTAAACTGCATTGAATTAAAATGAATCTGTCTGGAGAACAAAGAGGGTGAAGAAATACACAGCGTGTCCTGTAAGGACTGTCAAAGTCTACGGGGGAATTTGTGGAGTTAAGCGTTAGGCCTTCGATTTGAATTGGCTTTGATTTTCTCTCAAAGAACAGTATAGAAGGGTGTTGTGTGCGGGTCAAGACAACAGGCTGTTCACAACTTTGCAGAACACCTCACCTGACTACATGTTTCATGACTGAATTTACTGAACAATAAGAGTTCTTCCCGTATAGGCTATAATGCAGATTCATTGTGGTTATTTCGTGCAAACGCCTTGTGACAAATGAACTGTTCCATGTCAACAAATTGCAAAACAGACAAGATTTATAGATTTATTGAACTGTTATATAAGGTAATCAATATAATTGCTGGTGTTATTTTGGATTGACAAGTGCATAATTAGATCATTTGGCGCGGATCTGTTGGTTATATGACAGACGCAATAATCTTGCTGCTGTTTTAAGAGATTGGACTCGTGTCTGAAAGCTTAAAAAACCTTTATCAAGTCGTGACAACATATGAGGAACCATTGAGCTACAGTTAAGACAGATCGACGTGTTTCAGAATAAAAAGTAAATTCAGGTGACAGAGGTTTAAAAACGGTGTCATATCGTTAATTCTATCAAATGCATCCGCAAGTCTATTTCATCTAAAAAATACAATAATATTAGATATTATACTTACAAAAAAATATTGCAGGGTGTGACACTAACGTAGTTTGTCATTTAAGCCAAAATATAGGCCTATATCTTTGTTTTAGATAACAAACCACATAAGTTAGTGCTCGCAAGTCATCGTTCACTTTTAAGAGCACATGTTAAAAGCAAAGGCTTAGGCTACCTTCTAGACAGCAGGTTCTCCACAGCCCTGAATGGGTCATCACTTCCTCGTTTTTCCTGCTCGTTTCGTTCTCGTTATTACTTTTGACCCTGCACACTCCTCTCGAGTACAGCCAGTAGTCCGTCCCCACAGCGATAGTCATCAGGCTGAAAGCGGCGAAAGCGCCCACTGTAGTGATGAGCATCTGGACTCTCCTCTGTCACACATCAACATTTTGCCTCATTTCAGGATGGGGGTCGAAACAAGATGCTTGCCGTCTCTCGCAAAACCTCCTCCTAGCCAGCCTGGCGCGCGGACTTCACGCTCCGATCGACTTGAAAAGCCCGTTGCATTTTTATTTGTGTATGTCTGTGGTGTCGAGACTGTTGCCGTCGCTGTTGCTGCTTCTCAAGTTCTCGCAAGCGTCCGTCACTTACAGTCTGAAGCCTCACAATGTTTCCATCGCTTGAGATGAGAAACACGCAACCGTGGAAGAGAGAGAACGAGAGCTATTTGTTTCCCATTCTGTGTTGTGAAAAAAAACTGTTATCGAGGAACAGCGTGTCTTCAGTGTCACAGCATTTTACAACCGGTTAGGAAGATGGCACAAGATGAAAGCCGAACGACACGATATTTCGTCTGTTTATATATAACAAATAACAGTTTTGTTTAGAAAAGCATTTCTATTTACGAATTGGTAACATATTAGTGTTTATGAATGGAGAACAAGCGTCAAAAACCATGTCCTTTGATAATCCATCGCAAAATACCTTCCCTCAATGAACGCATGTCGTATTTGTCTTTAAAACACAAGAGAACAGTAAATATCCGACTTCATGATCAGCTCGATTCTCTCCAAAATTCCCGTCCAAACCTGACGATCAAAATAAAAGAAAAAGGATTCGTGGAGCAGCAATGTTATAAAGGCACCGATCAAAAACTGATCCTTTTAATTAACATAATCCCAGCACTTATAATTGCTGTGCAGCGGTGACGCTGGTTCCCGCAAATGTGGCTTTTTAGCAATGACAGCTCCCACGTTCCTACCGAATCGCCTCGTTTGAAACACCGCCCACAGAGGGAGCGCGCTGGCTGCTGTCCGCGGTGCTGAATGGGCGAAGCGTCTCTCGTCTAATCTCCGAGTTTCTCCCTGGCGCCGGCTGCACAGCGCCCCTGGCTCAACCAATGTGCTACTTAGGCCTTCATATGCAAAGATATGGGCAAGAAGCGATGCGTGAAAATCGGACCCTGGAGAACAGACACGTATTTAAAGAGCCGCAGACATTTGCAACGATTTCTTCCGTGGAAACCCCCATGCAGACCTTTGTGTAGACTTTTTAGAAGCGGGTTGATTGGGGTCCGTTTGGCGACAGGAAAAACTAGTTGCACGCTATTTAAATGAACCAAATTGTACATTTAGGACAATCACATGTTCATCGGACAGTTGTACTTGTACTTCAGTTGATTCCGGTTTGTGTTTGGCTATAGTGTCTAATATAACTATATATAATTTAATTTATGATATATTCATTAATATATATGACTATTTTATCGTATAATAATTGTATTAAATAAACGATTTGTAGAATTTTGTTGTATGTTCATTTTATTACCTAAATAAACAATTTCTTGAATGGGTCATTGTTTGCTCGCATTTAAAAAAACAGTACATTCATATCTAGCGGTTGAGCTTGGTATCGCAGTCAAAATTCAAAATATTGGAGAGACAAGTTTAATCCAAGTAACGGTTCTCCTCGGTTTCTTTAGGTTGTTATCAGAAATAATCAGGCACTCTATTGTTAGTGAATGTTTACGGGAACTTAAGGACAGTCCACCTATAACTTGCTATTGTATTTATTTTGTCACTAACCTGACACATTGTTTCCCATTGCGTTGCCTTATTTAAAAAAACATGCTTTAGTTAATGAAATAAATGAGTTAATGACAAGCACGTGTCAGAACAATGACATCATTTCCTGCACTGATAATCAAAGTCTGCCTTCACTAACTCGTTGTCTGCGCTTTCTAACATCTCCTCCTTTCGTTTAGTGTGACACATCCGTCTTCATTGCGCCTAAACATAGCGTACACATGCACAGAAATGAACAAGTAATGCATTGCGTAGTGTGCAAAACATCTTAGTGCGCCTCTCGCCTTTTTATACTCGCGGATGATGAACATGCATTGCGCGGGAAGCACCTTGATCCCTCAACATCGCGAGTGTTCTGGCTTTCCTCCGACAGAGCAGCGTAAGCTTTGAGGATGAAGTTATCTTATGCAAATCTCTAGAAGGATAATGACAGACGGTACAAATCGAAAGACGTACAAATTGTTGCAATGCTTGGTTCATTTCACTAACTTTGTGGGCAAACCTACAAATGTTCATATTTCAATCAATATTATTTGTCTATAACCAGTACGAATGACATTGTAGGTATGTGTAGTATAATGTGTATCATTTTTTACATCCGTTCAAAGTCTCTGCGAGCAACCCCAAAGAACATTGCAATAACAAGACATCAGGCTTTTTAAATGAATCCATTTATTCACCATGTGCCATATCCTGTGAAGTGATTACGATAACCCCTCTGTTCACATCCCTCTTTAACCTCTCATTCACTGTGGTTCCCCACAGAGGCGCTGGACTTGATTGATCTGGCACTGTATGAATGCCAGTGAATGAGCTCCAGATTGTCTTTAAATGGGGATGTGGGGTTTTATGTTAGAGGGACCAGCGCCATGAAGGTCAGTTCACATAGCTGTGTCATTTGCTGATGGAGTTGAAATGCAGTGAGATCGCTCAGCTTTAAGGTTCTTGCGGTGACAGAGAAGCACATGGATTCTGTTCCCTCGGCATTAAAGTTAACAGCCGAAAAAAAGAATTGAAGGCTTGTTCAAAAGAAACCAAAAATGATAATCACGGCAAAAAAACTCTCTATATGGTCAATTACACGCATCTGTCAGTTTCCAAAAATGCTACTTAAATATTTCACTTATTTCATAATTTATGCTTTTTGTTGGATGGTTTAGTTTCTGAGAGATATGTGGCATGCATATTTGGATACTGTCTCGAGTTGTGACTTTGCAGCTTCAATATTCATTTTTCTCTTGTTCTTGAGGATGGAAATACAACACGGCACTTTATCTGAGGAACAGCAGCTCTCTTTGCAGATATTTGTTACGTTTCCCATTATTTCAGCATTCATTAGCGTTCATTAAAATTCTCCTTTCAACCCTTTCTTATGGGACTGCAACCTAAATGCATTTTAATTTGCTATGGCAGACCCAAATGCCTTTGAATGTCAAAGACTTTGGCTTAAGCATGCATACTAAATTGAACCGTAATCGCACTCTCCTAACACAACAGTGAGTCCCAACGCAAGACAGTCACCGTGGACAAAACACCCAATCTGGACGGCAAGGACAACAAGCATTGCCGTGCTGTCAGAACAGGTGGCAACAGCACCTGCTTTCAAACTTTTTAGTCATTTGTCACATTTAGTGAGTGTGTACAAGTAAGTTCTGATGTATTCAAAGGCAGGTTGTACTATAGACACCAAATAAAGAAAAAACTATTGACAAGCCCATGCAGCAGTCCATAGGTAAAAGCCGACTAGGAGTGCCACGACTTCTCTATTAGACCGTTGGCACCATTTCACGGTGTCTAATATCATTAGACAGTAAAAGAAAACCTTACAAACAGTTAAGCTGACAGAATCGGAATGAAAGTGAATAAATAAAAGATAAATATCCGCATGAATGGATCGACACAGAGGGTAAAGCCGGCAGCCCCTCTCATCATGTAGTCTGCGTTGGAGAGGCAGCCCTTGCCGACTGTCTTATCTTATTGAGAGTCTCATTAGCATAGAAATTACTTCAGGCAGAGGCAAAGAAGCAGGACCTAGTATAGGTAACTCTCAACTTTCTCCTTCCATTAGTATGAAGAAAAACCGAAGATGTGAAGAAGTGGAAAAGTTGAGTGAAAGGAGAAAAATGAAGACTGGCTGAGGGCAAATGAAAAGTAGAACCGAGGAAATAAAGGAAATGCAATATCATTTGGATGACCAAGTGGTTCCTATTCACTTTTTAGGGGTCCTTTAAGACCAAAAACCTGCACTAGCCATAGCTAGTGGATAGGCGGGAATAATTCTAGGGGCCCTCGTGAACAATTTTAAATGTTTATTTGTTAAACGCTAAGGGGTTTGAAAACGTTTACATTTTAAAAACAGTGAGTAGCTTGATTCCGGATCTACATAGTGACCAAACTTTCTTATTCCAAAAAATGTTGGAGACAATGCATTAGAACAGTTCAGAGCTTGTCTGACAGAACTGTGGCCGTCGTGTAAAGCATGTGGTTTAATGCTCACCCTTTGCAGAGCCACTTTGAAGATCTCCGCAAAGAACAGCACTACTCTTTCCAATTACAGCCCCAAAATGGACTCTGTAATGAACATACCAAACCAGTTTAAAAAGCGCTGTTAGCCTTAATATTTCCTGTAATGTGATAATTAATAAGGAAAGACAAAAAAACTGCTTTGTATTTATCTTGGTAATTATTTTTTAAACCCTAGGGGAAGGTGCCTGTGTCAGAATCCTTCATTAATTCAGCGCTGTGGCTTGTAAAATAGTTTTAGTCACTGCAGAGTGAGCATGATAAATAAAGCCACAGGTAGCACGGAGGTAAAGCCCCGCGGATGAATCTGCACTTGCGGAAAGCTCAGGAATGCAGGGGATGCTCGTCCACACAAGGACCTTCAGATTCATCTCGGTCTGCATGTGGAGATGCTATAGACTACAGGGAACAAATAGATCAAATATACTACAACAGCATATAGATATAGTATGATATAGATAAAAATATAGATTTTTATGTAATTGCGACAAATAAACTTTGATTTAAAAAATGATTCGAAAATGTTTGAAATTGATGATATGACAAAAATAAATCAATAAAGCAGACAATAAGAGCTGGTAATATAGGAACTAAACATTCAGTGAGACCTCAAGAAAAAATATGTTTATTGTTATTGTTGTTTTCTGTTAATAAGGCAAAACATACAAAAACATAACATCAGTTTAACCCCAAGTCCCAGCACCGGGCCCCCTCAGTTATGGGTATCAACCATGGAGTCTGTCATCATTTGTGATGTGCACTGACCCTAGACTAAACACACATGCTGCAGTATTGCTCAAATTCATCCCTGTCAACTGCAATGGATGAGGTTTCTGAACAGCCTCTGGTGCAGTGGAGCATCACAGGCCAGACCACAGGAGAATTGCACCACCATTCATTAGAACCACAGAAGTGGAGGGTTTGGAAACAACTTTTCAAGATACCATATGGATTTACATATTTCTACAATAAAGAGGTTACACAATTCAACACCAATGAGGATCTACATGTATAGGCACGAACAGGAAAAATCAATCCAATGCAGAATAATATTTTTAAGACTTCAAAAACAATTCAATGCAGAATAATATTTTTAAGACTCATTCCTAAACCCTCAAAGACCCAATAATTGATATGCATGATGTTGTTTCCTCTTAAAAGGGTTTTAAGGAAACCATTGGTAATAAAAACCACAATGCTCATGCAAATATAACTCCAGTGTTTTCATCTCAGAAAGCTCTCTAAAGCTTCATTAGGTTACTTGAGGAAGAGTTTTTCTGTGATTTAAAAATATTAAGAATGACACCTAAAGCCCATTGCTGCAGTTTACAGCATTCGTAAACAAACCATCTCTTGCAGGTTTGGATCTTTTTAATTGTTCAATCCCAAGCATGATGGGCATGAAAGAAAACTAATATTCCAGACAAGAAACTAATTTGGAAGATTACTCAAATCTGTTAACAATGCCTCAGTAGGCAGAAACCATGTTAGAAAATGAGCTTGCCAAGATAGCCTACGTGTTGTGATACATTTCAATGTTCTACACAGATTTATGAAATGTGTATTGAAAATATCAAAATAGTAAACTGACGTTTCCGAGAGGACTCTCAGACTCTAAGCCTTGTGCAATGCATAGGAATGCCTGTACATTTACGAGTTGTCAGCACGCTTCATTACGAACAGCGCACTACTTCGGATTGACTAATGGTTATAATGATAGCGTGATAATGAAGCAGTTTTCGCGCATCACAAGGTTATGATGAAAGGAACCGTGGAGATAAAAGAACGAGAGGAAGGATACAGGTAAAATGTCTCCGAACATCCCCTGGGAACGCAACCCACAGACACCGAAGCATGTCAAAATGAGCCGAAAGAAACCCCCTCACACACGCGACACAGACACAAAAACACGAAGCACAGGATCTGGGGGAGGGGTTGATGTGGACAGACAGCGAGCGCTCCAGAGCGATGTGGCTGCAGATTGGAACGGTGATGGTGAGTGACAGCTTCAGACAGAAGGAGGAAAGTTCACACAGGGATGAAAGGACACTTACATAATCACAGGCTGGATATGATCAGGCTCTACCTCACTGCCTCTACAGCACGAGCTGCTGTCGGAGAGAGAACTACATAAACATGAAGAATACCAATTAAATGTGCCGGAAAGTTTATGACTCCTCAGAGAGGGGGAAGAGAGACAAAGGCAGGCTTCTTGTGGTGTATTCCTTCGGAATAACTTATCTCTTCATTATGTACTGTGGGAAATATTTATAGAATAAAAAAAGTTTCCTCTGAAGTTTTCTATATTTGATGAGCGTTTTATAATTCAAAAGCGCCGAGCTCTACCGCTTTCTCTGAAGATTGCCATTGATTGACAAACATGGGTGTGCAAAGTCAAGTAATTGCTACTCTCAGTTTGGGAGTTGTGGACTAGACCCCTATAAAAGCATCAGTGATGATCAGTTCCCCGTAATTAACATCCCAGATGTTTCTTTGGCGATCGCAATCGCGTAAAGGAGCGTTTCTCTCCATCTCTACCTCGCACGATTCCCTCGAGGAGGCGGGAAATAGCAGTGCGTTTGATTGAGATCGTCAAAGGACCGTTCAACCGGCTGAAGTCAGACCGGGTTAAATCATCTCAGCGGGTCCGTGGTGATGCGATACTATTGAGTTTGCGGGAAGAGAGGGCGGTGGGGGGGCACGAGCCACTGAAATGGAACCGAACGTCCGCGAGCAGCATCTCGCCGCAAAACAGGCCTATAACTAATAGCCTATATGAGCACATCGACGGAAGAGGAGAACACTTCCATCCATCCACCTGGGGCCGAGAAGAGATGTTAGATAATGATGCCATAGAGATGCTATATATTCTATGCAACGTGTTGCAAAAGTAAACGCACTGTGTTTTCTCTAAATTTCTGTACCGTGTTGCTCTGCTCACAGAGAGGCCATCACATCGCCCTCCGCCCCTCCCGCGCCGCGAATCTGTGACTGACTGTACACACAGGCGGCATGGAAGATCCCTGGAGCCCCATGTAATAACTCTCCTGGCTTCATTAGCTCCACGCGGGCCCGCATGCTTGTTTTCATTAAAACAGGAGATTGCTTTTTAAATTGTTTTACCTCTATAAGACCGGGCAGCCGGGCCACTTATCACAATTAAAGAAAAAAATCACGTCTTTGCGAGCGCCACCAAATCCAATAAATCCTTTCGTCATGCTTCCTCCAAAACGCCTTCTAAGATCCAGCCACTGAAATAAATATCAGACGCCATGCTTTGCGTCGTTCTCTGGGGAGAATATCTCGCGCGCTCTTCGCTGCGGCGCGGCGCTCGCCGTGCGCGAGCGAGCAAATTGTTTCGCAGTTAATTAGGGATCTTCTTTAAAAGCGAGAACAAACGGCGCACGGAGAACTCTAATTGAGGAAGAACAAAACCAATGCGAATCAATAGCGGCCTTTTCGACGTTTGCTGTACAGGGGGGAGGACTGAGGTGGCGGGGGAGATGGGAGAGGAGCCACCGCTGGGACGTAATGCACGCGCCGTGCACCCTACGCTGCTTTAATTACATCCCATGCAAAAAGAGGGAGAGGGGGCGCGTCTGTTGGTCTGTAAATCTCGCTGCAGGAGTCTTCTAGGGTGTCATTAGAGGATGGATAGGGGCCGTTGCGCAGCCCTGCAATGGCAAGCGTGAGTACCGCGTTGGGTAGACAGCGGCTTTCCGACTGAACAGAGGCTAGGCTGTACGGAGGGTAATTACATTAGCAATAGGGATGGATGTGGATAGGTGAGAACGTGGATATATTAGCATCTGTTTCGGATGTACTAAGCTGATTGCATTAGTACGTAAGTGGGGGAGGATGTATGGGAATCTCTCTCAAATTGTATGCTGATAAATGACTTGTGGGATGTAGTCATTAAGAACCTTATTATTCCATAGCAAGCTTTACTTTGCTGACGGTCCTCGCCCATATGTTCCCTTTTATTTTTAAGGCCAACTTCACTCTTCAGATGGCAGCTTCTTTGTCACAGGGGATGATTTTAATTGGATTTTTTTAAACCTCCGAAAGAAAAAAGAGAGAATGGAAAAGATCAGAACACAGCAGTCCCAGACAATGCCTTTGAGGCACATAATGAGCTGTTGTCAAAGGCAAATAATTTCATTAGCTGTCACAATGAAAGCTACGGCAAAAATGCTCACTCAGCACCATGCCTCAGAGAACGCACCCACCAGCATGGTGTCTTGAGGCTGTATCTGTGCTCAAATGAAACCCTTCGTAATCTCATGTGCTCACATACAGCGCAGCTAGAGCATCATCAGGATTCTGACAGGAAGAGGAGGAGAGCTGGATAATCGTTCTCATTGGTCGTAGTCTGTGGAGGATCTTGCAAGAGTGTTTTTGGCACAGATTTGGAGAGCTGGATGAGGGAAATCTTGAAGGATCACATCATGTGGAAGTCAGCTCTGAGAAATAATAGGTCAGGGGAACAATTTGCGTCCGTAGATTGCCCGGCGACTCCGGTCTCATTTCCCAAACATGAATTTCTTGGGCTGATAAGATGGAGCGCTCCTTTGCCAGAAGACATCATCTGCTTGGCAAAATGCTCCGCTCAATAAACTTCAATAAATTCAGTTCAATAAATGTCAGTTTACACGCGACTCCAAAATAAATCTACTATTAACAGAAGTAAACAGTGTAATAAAAGAAAATAAATTAACTAGATGTGTGATAAGAAATAAAGTTCAGCTGCAAGTGCAAATCATCTAACACTTTTACGGTCTTACACTTTAAACTTTTATATTGAGCTTTTACGCTATGAGAATTGTTTTCTTGATTGGTGTCCATTAAGTGGCATACAAACATTTTTAAAACCATAAACTAGATTGCAAAACTTTAAGAGTTAAGAGTGCTGTGGGAAAACTCGGAAGTGTCCCATATCTTTCTATAGATTGTGACATCAATATAGACTTAAATGATCACTACAGTTGGACAGCTATCAAAAACACTAGCCCATGTCTTAAAATAAAAAATGGAAAAGTGGAAAATATATGTTAACGAAGTTCAAACCTTGCTTTTTATGCCCCATAACGATAAAAATACAAAAGAAACTGATTGAGGTTATAATTTATGCATGAAAGGGTTAAACACCAATAAGAGGCTTAGTTATAGAAACCAGACAAAATGCAGGTTTACATTGAATATCTGTATTATAAATAAAACATATTACATATTCTCTCATAAGTACATCAATAACTTATAGCTTTAATGGTTTATCCAGTGTCTCATCCAGTTTCTATGTGTTTACGATGAATGAGACATCCCCCCTCCTCCTCTGTATCTTTGATCCCTGGAGCTGACCCACAGTCATAAACAGTTCGGCTGGCAATTAAGCAGACATTCTGTGTCTTTAAGCCTGTGAAATTTTCCGTCTAAATCACCTCGCGCTCCAATGCGTCACCAGATATATGCCTTTCTCTTCGCTTTTTGATAATTGTCCGATCAATACGTAGCTTAAGTTTGTACGGAGTGAATGGGTCTCAGACAGCATTATGGGATAGCACTACTGAGCCACACAGCGAGTATAAAATGAAGGCTACTGACACTTAGCCCAATCAAAACACTGCAACTGTTTACCTCACATAGACGCCACCGCTACACACACACATACACACACAGCACTAGAGAGGTTAGAATCTGTACAAGAGCAGGCAGAACAAACAGATCAATCCAGCTCCGCTTATTCAGGAGAGAGAAGGCTATCGATTTACGTGTATCTAATCCCAAAGTCATTTTCATTAGAGGTTTCACCAGCGAGTGTACAGGTATTCTACTGCGAGATGCACATGATGTATACTTACTAAAATAGAAGCTATAAAAGAAATAAAAATGTGACAAACTACAACATAGCTGGAGATAAGACCGTTAATGTTGAACATGCATTGTTTTGGAGAAACCTTATAGATGGCACGCCTTTTATCTTTTACATGAATCAGATGGGAGCTAAGAAATACATATTATTTCAAAAAGTGCTTAGTTACATTATATACACAAAGCCTATGACTCATCAGTGCACATAGGTGGTGGATTCAGATCACATTGCTATATATTACATGACTGATCTAGAACGAGCATTCAGAAATGCCAGTATGATTTTTCCGTGATTGAACACCAGAGTCTTTTTGTCTGAATGATAGATACATCCACAAGTATTATGCCTAGAGGATAAACAAACTATTGGAATCATGCAAATTAAGCAGTGGAAATCACAGGGAATAGACGCGGATGCCGAAGTCCCTCTGAAAATGGCACATTGTGTTTCCTACAAGGTGCATAGATACACAGTTATGTACTATTAGAATTCTGTATTGCAAGAGTGCATTTGATCTATTCAGCTGTTTCTAATCCTCGTCCTCGAGGATTTTGGAATATGAACTAGTAGCTTAACAAATCCCCGCTCTTCCGAAATCCAGTGATATGAATCCTTCCGGAAACACTGCGTTATGAATGATGATGACATTTTTACGTTGCGACCATCTTGACATTTTTCTTCCACGTTTGTTCCCTCTTCCTGAATGCCTCAACAGTGAGAATGACTTTTGCACGGAATTCGCCAATTAACACACGGGAGCCCCTGCTCGAGTCAAGAGTGGGAGATAATAATATTTTGGTATAATGGGTTTAAGTCAGTGAATTAAACATTAGCTCAGTATAAAGCTCGCTCAAATAGAGACCGAAGCCGGGGAAAATAATGAACTGCAAATAAATAATTGAAGGCGGCATTGTTGTTCTTCAAATTGCTCACTTGGGGTTTGTCGTGTTTGTTCCTAGTTTGTTGCAAAGGCTGCGTTTACCGTTGTATAAACACCAAGGCCAAACGCAATCCCTAAGCGAGATTCAGCCAGGAAGAGGGAAACGATTGCATTCTCGTGATTCCGAACAACTTCGTCCCTTTAGAAATGTGGTGGTCCACCTGAGCCCTTTGGTAAATCCTGTTACAGTAATATGAGTGAGCTTTCACAACCCTGAGCATACATGTCACACACATACAGGCAGACAGTGATACATGACCAGCAGTCTTTAAAACGTGTGCTTGTTTAACCCTGAGAGGGTGCGACATATTCCGGGTTGGTGTAGGAGAAGCCCAGGAACTCGTCCTGGTCCAGATTCATGATAAATAACTTGTCGGTGGGAGTGAACTCCACGGCCATTTTAGTGAACTCCCGGTCAAAGTTGCAGGTGTCCCGACTGTTTCGCTAGAAAACAGAAAGAAAACGGGTGTTAGAGGCTTTTTTCTATACACACGGACAAGGCTTCAATAGTCATAAAGATTTTAGAAAATATACCTCCAAAGTCATGAGATCTTAAATCGATACTTCGCCAAAAATGCAAATTCTGTCATTATTTAACCTCAAACCTACATGATGTTGTTCTCTACACATTGCAGATAAACATAAGGAAAATGTGGCCATACCCTGCTGTTACAAGCAAAGAGCTACATAAGGAATCTAAAAAAGTACTATTATGCTAGGCAGAGAAAAGGCAACGCATGTAGTATAAAAGTTAGGTTAAGCAAAAATGACAGAATTTTCATTTGTAGGTGAACTATTCCTTCAAGAGACTCTGAGCTTTTAATTTCACAAGTTAGCTTGAACTAAAAAGCTGATGAAAAATGCACCCCGAGCTGAAAGCCCAGCTGTGTATAAGGCAGAAGATACTGTAACACAAGAGCTTTTCTAAGACGTCCAGGCCACTGATGAGACGCATCTCTCTCTGACGCTCCCCATCCACGGATCGCTGATGCGTCGACACCGTTTCTTTTATGAGATGCTTAAGCGTAGGCACTGCTGGCCATTCTCTATCTCTGGCTTTCTCTCTGAGAGGAGTCTAAATGAAAGGGGCAGACGGTTTGTTAGGCCTACAGGCCTGTTCTTACTGGGAGAATTCCTCTCTGCTGCGGCCTTGTGTGCCAGAGCGCCCGAGGGAAGAGCCAGTCCGGCTCAAAGGACACACGCACACTCAAACGCACTGAGTGGGAGGACAGAGGGGGAGAGAAAGCGAGAGAGTAGGATGAGAATGGAAAACAGGTTGGGGGTAAGGTGGGTCGGAGGTAGAGCGAGGACCGGAGAGATTGAGACAGAAGGTGCGAGAAAGTGAAGGGGTGTGGAGGAATGGGCTTCTCTGGGGGTAGACATTGTTAATGCACTGCTTGGCAATGTAAATCCACGAAGGCAACTGTGAGGGGAGGGGCCGCACTCAATATGCTAAGCAACGGTGAAGCGAGAAGCTACCGCAATGCAAACACTGAGATCCTCGCGAGTACACAAACATGTCCGTAAGCGTTAAGCCGTGTTGTCTCAGAAATGGGTTTTGTAGAGAGTTGTCATTCGAAGTGATGAAAAACTGTTATTCTTGAGAGAACAGCCTTACATTGGTGTTTTAAGGTCAATGCTTAAACAAAATCAACCAAAGCATAAAGAACGCTCACAAAGGACCAATATAAAACTCATAACCTTAAAGTGATAGTTCACCCAATAATACAAATTCTGTCATCATAAACTCATCTTCTAGTTGTTCCAAATCTGTATAAATGATTTGTTCTGATGAACACAGAGAATCCTATGTAGATGAATGCTTATAACCAAACAGTTCTTGGACCCCATTGACCACCATAGTAGGAAAAATTACATATTTGTTTGTTTTGTTGAACACAAAAGAAGATATTTTGAAGAATGTTGGACAGCAAACAGTTCTGGGGCACTTTTGACTACCATTGTCATTTTTCCTACTATGGTAGTCAACGGGGTCCAAGAACTGTTTGGTTACAAGCATTCGTCCAAATATCCTTCTCTTTGTTTAACCAAACAAAGACATTTGTACAGGTTTGGAACAACTAGAGAGTGAGTAATTCATGACAGAATTTTCACTTTTGGGTCAACGATCCTTTAATCGTAGGCTACCGTACATCTACTCGGATAATACGAGCAAAAATGAAGCCTGTCTTGGAAAAAATGCAATCCAGTTAAGTTATTATTTCCACCTAAATAATTCAGCTTTCTGGTCAATGGTGGGCCTGAGGGGATTGTGGGAAGTGCAGAAGTGCTCTGCATTAAAACATACATTCAAGTGCGGTTTGAAGCCAATAGACTAACAAAGGGAAAGCTGTGAGATCTTATTTTATTTCAGACGGATTCTCTGTTCGGAATGCTAACGCCTTGGAATGACAACAACAAAATAAGATGCTTTCAGGTGAGGAAGACAGAAAGAAAAATGAGAGTGCCATCAAAGCACAGCGAGAAAGATTAACAAACAACCAGGAGCACAGATGCAGAGAAGACATACGACTCCAAATATTGATATGCAGATCACATCAAACGAGAGCAGTACTGGAAGAGAGAGAGAGGGAGAGAGAGGGTCCAGGGGAGCATTTGAGATCTCCTGGCACCGCGCACATGGAAAAACAGCTCCAGACAAGAAGAACAGGGAGGACAGGAAGAAGATATATGATACTACAACAGAAGCACGTTTCCTACCTTGAGTCCATTTGCTGGATCAAACACACCACAGTACAGCGAAGCACACAAACTCCAGAGCGATGGCCACGAGATTACCTGGACTCTCAGGAGCCAGACAGCTCGGAGGAAAATGGCACTGGCCACTGGCACGGAAACCTCAGGATTGTGGCTCAATATGTGCTTGAATTAGTTTTAATTCTAGTCATCAGCCAACAAAAGTTGAGATTTATGAAGATGTGTGTACAGTTCACTATTATAGCAAATTAGATATTAAATAAGACCAGATGGAGTTTCAAGTTAAAGGGATAGTCCATCACATAATGAAAATTATTTCGTCATTTACATCTTCATGTTGTTTGAAACCTGTATGCCTTTTGCTGAAAAACACTAAAGAAGATATTTTTAAGAATACACGGGCACCCATTGACTTCTATTGTATATACACAAAATACATTTCTCAAAATGTCTTCTTTTGTGTTCTGCGGAAGAAATAAAGAGACCACTTTGAAAATTTGGGGTTTCAAATCTGTAAATAAACATGGATTTAGGATTTTATTAATATTAAAGTTATATATTTATAAATAAAGATGCTGCAGCACCAAAGCATTTCATGAGTCATCTCAGACCTTTGAACTCTCCTGAATAAGATCTATAAAAAAGTCCTACACTCGGATATTCAAATCCTGTTTACTCATACATCCACATTTAGTTAACCAAGTTGGCAAATATGTTGCGGTGCTGGTTACCAGAACTGAAACATGCTGCATTAAATCATTAATATAAGAATGAATATCAAAGAGCGTTAAAAAAACATCCGATAAAATGTGTCTCCCTAAACCGTCACTAAAGGATAAATGACACTAATTAGAGATGAATGATGGTCCAAAATAGTCTCAGTTGACAGGAACATCCATGCTAGCTTGCCATGCTGATGCCTGGCCAGTGCCATTCTGTGTCGATTAGATACAAATCTGTTGAGATTATGAGATTAGCATTAACACAGGGTATGGACATGGAAGTATAAGATGTTGGTGGATACGAGACAGCACAACAAAAGAAATCTACACTGACGACTTTTAAAGATGCTTCACCAAAGCAGATCTGAATATATGGCCTGGGGTTCCTCACAGATAGGGTTGGAGATGCTCCACCGAAGGGGAACAATAATAAAAAGATGAGACACCCTCTGTTAATCCAAGGTGTTCGTTTTGCCAAGATTTAATTCCAATCGTGATTCTGTAATTTTGTGCGATACTAAGGCACAGAGCTTTCCATAAAGGAGCGGATTAGCGGCGAGCTGATGTCAGCGCGAGAAGAGAACAGCGGTATCAAACGCTGACCTGTTTTCAGCTGATAAGCCGCACACACTCGCTGCTAACCCACTCATTTAATTTGAGGCTGCGACATTCAGAATTAATTAACATTTGTGTGGAGCAACAGACTCGACTGTACGCTGCGTATAACACAGATTAACACAAAGTTCAGAGCATCGCTGGGACAGAACACATATTCAATCCCAGACAATAACTGCGGTGCGCGTTTAATATCGTCCCCGGCCTTTAACATATAAAGATAAAGGATTAATCTGTCGAATCCAATCATTTACTGCTTAACAAAACTGCAGTTGTTTTCCAATCCCTTTTAAAATGGCATTCGAACGATGTTCACATTTAACGCAAGCCGAATGTTTAATAAGGGGAATAAAGCAATATGTCAGACTAAGTTTTCACCCACCCATGAATTCCCGTGTATGTTCTTCTCACATGTCCTCCGCTGAATGATAGTGGAACAAGATGAAATGTTCTCATGTTAAGTGGCAGGCATGAAATATGCAGAGCTTAGCGTGGGCACATGCAGCACACCGTCCAAGATTTCATACAGCAATGCTCCGAGCAAAATTGACAAGGCTTTTTCTGCGAAGCACTTCAGAAACATACAGATGCTTTATGTGATCACATAAAAATGTGTAATTTCAAGGTCGTGTACACTCAAATTGCATTGAGGAAAACAAAGCGACACCAAAACAAAGGCTATTGATGTTTTAGTTTTATTGCAATGTATACTCTTTTTTTTGGAAAATACTTTGGCACAAGAAAAGCACACACAGATATTAAGAGCGATCGCTGAAACACTAGACTAATTTGTTATAATGCTAACCTATGGAATCACAGTTCACAGTTATTCATGCATTAGTCTTGCACATTATAGAAAACACAGACATCTTCCATAAACTTTCTCTCTTCCCGTCGTCTAATTTAAAATACTGACCACATACAATTCACAAACTTGGAGAACATTTGACACATTTTATACATGTGTTTGCTTATATTTAGACAAATAAAAAAAATATCAAAGCCCTACACTGAACTGCTTTTACACGATATTTTGGCAGAAATGTCAAGCGTCTTAAATATGACGTACATTTAATAGTTTTGAGTATCATATCCACTAATTCGTGTCTAACGTGGGTTAGAAACTATTATAGAGGTTATCCGTTCCCTGAAATCCAATGATGAAGGTATGATATGAAGCCCCAGTGGATTCCAAACGAAAGTCAGCACAGATAACCGCTCCAGGAACTCTGATGTCGGAGAGGATCTGACCCATTTCTATGGAAGTGTGGCCCTATTCCAGTTCCAGTGATAAGGTTTCTGCTGTTATTACTGACATAAACAGCGCTTTAGCTTCTGGACCTACAGTACAGTTGCATCAGACCCCTCAACTAAACCTGAGCCGCTCGCTGGCAGAACCGCGTGCACTAAATCAGGGCACCCAACCAGCCCTTTTATACCCATTAACACAACAACTGCCAGCTTCAGCGAACTCCCATTGTCCCTGATGAGCAATGTTTACATGCTTGAAATGTTTTACTCTCAATATGAAGTTACGCCTTGTAATCGTGCGCTAAAAAAATCCATGGTGCATATTGTTGCATATAATACTGTGTTCTATGGATCCTGTGGTACACTTCACATAACAACAAGACAGTTTTGATACCGCATGAGGTTCATCGCAGATCTCTATTGCCAAAATTCAAGTTGAAGCTATACAGCATGAAACATCCCTACTAGACTAATTTGCTCATGCACAATCTCTTCTGTAATCTCAATGAACCGAGGCATAATTTTAAGATATTACCCATGGGTGACCGCTCATCGTAAACCACAATGGTGCAAAAAGACGGCCGCAGAATTCGTACATATCAGCAGAGTAGATTGATAAACTAATATTGGCAAGATCATAGCATTGGGATTGGAAACGTTAATTCATATCCAACATATGGGTCAGTCTCAGTGCAAATGAGTGTAAATGCTATTGGCTGTAGGTTAAGTCAAGTCTGATATTAGCACTTGTTGTCATACGTATCTCTCACATCTGCAGGAAGAGGTAGATGATGAATAACATGCCTCTCGATAATCTGGCTGAACTTTAAGCAGTGCCTAAATCAGAAGACAAAACCCGGAGAGCCGACGGGAATCCGTTGCAGGAGACACGCTTCCTTTATGTAGGACCTACTGGAGACCCTGGAGGAAGTTTTCGCTGATGGTGAGAGATGATCAGGCAAGAGAAGCAGATCGCTAAAACATTCAGGCACAAGCTCGGTTTACCTACATCCAAACATACACGCAAACAGCCGGGCATACTATAAAATGGACTCATGCTTAAAAAAAACTTTGGTCAGTTGTTTTGTTAATAACCTGCCTGTACAATGCAAGTCATTGACCGGGGTTAAGAAATAGCAACCAAAAAGTGGATTAGGGTTCACTATAGAGTTAACAAAATAAAATGGCGGGCAAACATAACCCTCATGCAAAAACAGTTTGCATTCTCATGATATCTGGAAACAAGCAATAATAGCCGGAGGCAAAAACAACTATAAAATCAGCACAATATCACTGTCACAAAGGCTGGTTTGAGGAGCGAGTGCTAGCCATTATGCATCTCAAGAGTCATGCACCTTAGTGCAAATGGCTATATCTGAACACCTACGGTGATTGAACAGATGCAATCTAAAGGGCAATTTACAAGAGATCTATGCACTACACGGCGCATTCAGGAAAAAAGTAGCATAAAGCTAGTATAAAGACGGCCAAAGTGCAAAAAGGCCTCTAGATTCAAAACGCTTCTCCAGCGCGGATACATTCAACGGAAGGTTATGAAAGCCGCGGCGAGACTAATCTTAATAAAATGGCATGCACGTGGAATGATGGGTTAGTTTCGGTGCGTGGCTGTTTGTTTATATACATATACATACCAGTTTCGTGGCGTATATGGCATATAAACATATATGATGGGGGGGTTGATGGAGGGTTTGGTTAGTTCTGGGGATGGGGGGGGGGGGGTCGCCCTTAACTCTGGGCTTCTATGACGGGGAATTCGAGGTTTATGAAGGAAAAGCCCTCGAACTCGTCTTGGTCGAGGTTCATGATGACCTCCTGGTCTGGAGGGGTGAGAACCGGAGGATGGCGGGTGAAAAAGCGGTCAAAGTTCTCTGCATCCCGGCCACACTGCAGGAGGAAGAGAAGAAGAGAGGCATGTGATGGATGCGGGGTGATGAACATGATCATAAAGACAGAAGAAAAAAGTAAAAGAACTGAACAATCAGATGCACAGAGAACAAATAAAGTTATGCCAGTGGATATAAATGCAATGGATGTGATTGTTGAACAGTTTTGGATGTATGATGTATGATGTATTGACTGTTCCAAAACCTAGCACAGGCATTAAAGTTGTATTTATTTGGCCTAGTGAATGTATTCCCAATAGTCAGAGAGAGTAGACTCTCAATTGATTTCAATATATTTTGGCATTAGCATGCTGCTAGGTTATCATTGTAACTCTAATGGGCTTCAAAAAACACATGGCACAAACAAATTCTTGGCAAAACAGTCCATTTCTTCATTAGGCAGCGCATCCAGTTGTGGAACAGAACCAATTTGGATAATTATTAATGTATGAAGGCATGTGTAAGACCCAGGACATTCACACTGACACATGAACATGTTTCAAATGTTAACGGCATGTTAACATGTAATTCATGAAGCTTTTAACAACAACGGTAAAACAACAACACCACCACAAACACATAAGCTTCAGTTCAAATGTCAGTTTTGAAATTCCAATGTTCTTTTGCACTTCAAGTGACATTTCAATAGCTAGCTCATCAGAAGGGTTCGAAAACGGTAAGTGCATGCACACGAATCTGTAAATGAGAATGAAATCACACGGGGGAGACCCGTTCACGTGAAGCACGGGTGAGTCGCGGTCCACGGCGATATCAAAACTCACCTTTTAAAGCCACGTAATATTCATGAACAGGACAGTGTTTGGAAATGGAGCAAAGTCAAACCATCAGAACCTTCCAAACCTGGCCAGCACTCTAATTTTGGCCCATGATAAAGTAGCTTTATCTCTCTGCAGCTTCTCCTTTGGCAAACAACACTGTAGGAGAAGCCACGTTGAAAAAAAGAGGAGAAATCTGGCAGGTGGAGAAAGTTAGAGCTGAGATTCCGCACACAGCTCACGGTATGACGCCTATCCCGATCCATGTGTCACTATTGTGCTTTACTACATTCATTAGTAGAGAATGAACACTTGTGTTGTACACCAGCTATGTGCAGTATGTGTATTGATTTGTTTCAAAAGATAAATAACACTTTCTGGGCTCATTCTTTTTATGGTTTAGATCTTGAAAATAGTAAGTATCAGCTTTGCCTGTACACTCTCAAAAAGATTGTGTATATAACCATTTTTCTGTATTATGGAATTTAACATGGTATGTTGTTTTATACATGGTTTTGTTTTTAATAAATAAAAGGGACAACAAAATGTTGAGTTAAAAGTTGTCCTTTTGAAAAGAGATTCTTGTGCTGTTCTGTTAAGGTCAGATTGTGTTGTTTTTACACAACAGTGTAATGAGCTAAATGGGTGGACAAGCCACATTTTATATACATTCAAGTTTCTTAAAAATTTTAGTAACGCTTTTAAATAGCCTTTTCCCATTTTTTTTGTGTTTTCTTTGTACCATCCATTTTATCGAGTGGAATAAAATTATTTATTCTTTCAGAGGAACAGCTTTCATAACACCGAATTTCTCCCAAATTTATTTGAGAATCAAATTAAATGGGTATTATGTGGAAGTTTTAAGATTTATATTACACACGGTGAAAGTGTGTTATTGTATCAGAGAAAAGGTGATCCATTCAAGTAACTTTAAAAATCTAAATCTAAATAAATCCTAATGTATAACTATTTAATGTAGCTCATACGCAACAAGGCTCAAATCCACCTACGGTATGACCTATAACATTTAGCTTTTATAGGCACAGGCGGTGGCCCAAAGTTAACTTCCGGTCTGTGCATGGTTATTTATTTTATATTTAATTTATATGAATATTCTATTATATATTAACTGTATTAAACTAAATTAAAACTACTAGACAGTTATTACATAATTCATTGCAATGGTCTACCGGAAGTTAAGTTTGGGCAACGTAACGTTTGTTTATGTTGTAAAACCTATAGTGAAATAATCTATTAAATATAATTAAATATAATTTCAGCATTTGAAGTTTTAAAGGCAATCTATGAAATACATGGCACTTATGAATGTTGTCCATTCTCACGATGGATGTTAAAAATGACCATCTCCTTATATTAACCTCACATTAATCCAACAGCACTGCAATAAGCACCTGAATTCTAAGAAAACTGATGCTCTGGTGAAAGAAGCCTAATGACCCCATTTTACTGACCACACCATTAGCCCTGAATCTTCAGCCTGAGCTTGCTAGCACAGTGGCTCAAGGTATGGCTCTGTGTTTTCAGCACTGACTGCAATTTCAATTATTTACAACCAATATGTCTTACATGAGACATACAATGCAATCAAAACTTGGACTTTCATGGCCAGTCCACTCACCACCTTTAAATTTTGTCAGTGACAAACACAGTCAATTCGTGCACACACACACACACAAAGAGTGACAGACAGTGAAGCACTGAGGCATAACATCTGTGTGAGGAAACCATTAAATCACCCAGCACAGCATCTGTGTACAGCTGCATTCAAAAGCCTCTCTAATTTAAACCCAATTAATGGTCCAATGCAGCAGCGGTGTGACCCCTGCCGCCCCACTGCAGACGCAACAGTATTTCCGAATGTGATCATAGCAGGCTGTGACTCATGGGTCCGACCGCTCACCGCCTGCACACACCGTGCCACCTAGGCAACTGAACCTACCAAGATTCAGATGACCTGCATTTCATCTGCCCCTGAAAATGGATGCAAAAGCTTTTTGGTGTCTTTGTAAAGCCACCTGTCCACAGGCATTACCATCTTGGGCCCCGTCTGCTGTGAGCGCTTCCTGCTATTGAAGACACACATGACAAATGGTCTGATGACTGCTGTGTTAAACGCTGCCCATTTGCAACTTTCTCTCACGCGTGCACACACCGACGCAGCCCCCTTCATTCCACACCCTTCTCTCTGTCGCTCTATCGCTCGCTCACACTCCCGCTTCTTTTCTGAGAAAAATGCAGCAGCAATGTTTTCCCTGAGCTCTCTCATATCGCTATATGACTGCTGCTCATGGAGATCAAACGAGAGTGGGAGAGTGAAAGAGAGGGAGAGTAAGAAAAAATAATAGATGGATGCATAAATGAAAGTAAGAAAGATGCCAATAGATTGATTAATAAATAAATAAATAATAAGAAAAAATGAGAGAAAGAAAGAAAGAAAGATGATGGGTAGATGGTTCGATGGACAGACAGATAGAAAAACAAAAAGAAAGAGGATGGATAGATATATAGGAAAAAGAAAGAAAGAAAGAAAGAAAGAGAGAGAAAGAAAGAAAGAAAAAGAGAGAGAAAGAAGAAGATAGAAAGAAGGAAAGAAAGAGAGAGCGAGAAAGAGAGGAGAGAGAGAGATAGAGAGAGAGAGAGAGAGAGAGAGAGATATATAGAGAAGATAGAAATAAAGAAAGAAGAAAAAAGAAAACAAGAGAAACAAGGAGAGTAAGAGTAAAAATAGGGATATACAACACATAGAAAGACAACAAGAAAAAAGACGATGGATGGAAGGATGGATGGGCGGAAAAGAAAGAAAGAAAGAAAGGAGATGGAGAGTAAGGATAAGAAAAATGGAAGTAAAGAAAGATGACAATAGATTTATTGATAGACAAAGAAAGAAAGAAAGAAAGAAGAAAAAAAGAAAGAGAGAAAGAAGGAAAGAAAGAAAAAAGGATGGATGGATGGATGGATAGAGAAATAAAGTAAATAAATATGTTTCTCGTTCACCTGGCTTTATTCCTTCTCCTCCTCCGCCCATCATTGTCTGAAGAGGTAAAGAGCATGAGGACTGCATGTGTGTGTGAAAGGGTGAAGGTAAGGTGACCACATCCAATCTTCACTGACACAGAGAGAGTCCCAACTGACATACAGGAAGTAAGAATGAGCGCCGCTGGCAGCATTCAGACAGCTGCCCTCCTGTGGTTGGCACGAGCACGCTGGCACGAGCAGGAAACAACAGCCCATCTGCCTGAGGAGTCCCACCTTGAGCTGGCTAAAGTCCCAACCAACCAATCAACAGTCACTTCTCACCTGCCACCAGATAATTCAACACCACCAGCAGAGAAACCACCAGCTCCGTATGGCATCTCTCCTCTCGTTCTGCTCTAACTTGAGCTGTAAAGTCACTCTGACAGTTTAAGGGCCCACAGAGTTAGATTCCCTAATCCATGTCACAGCCGTGATCCCTCAGCAAACACTGCTGCCACGCTTCATTTAAGTGTGTGTAGAGCGACATGCCATTCAAATGATACCCCGTTACCTTCATACGAGATGTTCAGAACCTACTTTGCAATGATGAATTAGTAAAACAATCGAGCAGTCATGCGGGTGTCCATCAAGCACGTGGACATCTCACTGAGCTTCTTTTGTACACACCAGCATACAAACTTCCATCTGCTGCTACACAGACAGCCAGCACACAATCACCTGAAAACTCAACTGAACTCGCCTTTCCCTGATGCTCCTTCAACTAACCAGACAATCTGTTCTCATGGAGAACGCTTCTCACCTTCTGAGGCCGGTCTCTGAGTCTGAACGTGAGGTCACAAGGGCTGATATGCGGGCTATGGAGTGCTGCTCTCTTCAACCGCTCGGCCGACGCCTGCTTCATCTGACAGCTCACACACGCACACAAGACGCAGGAGAAGCTGTTCTCATTAAGGATCTGACTGAGGCTGACAAACACGGCTCAGCTCGGCCGGACCTCTGGCTCGCGCAGCGCTAATGAAGCCAAGATGCTACAGTGCGTGTGAGAGACGCTAGAGAGAAGGAGAACGTACTGACTTCTCATTACACCCTACTGCTCCTCAATGCCCTCAAAGATGAAGAACTTGAAAGTTCTTGTCATCTGGGTGCTATAGCAGATCACAATTTGACTACTTTAAAACTAGCTAGTGTCCACTTGTAAGAGTCCAAGAGAGTTGCAAGTAGGAGTTTCTGCTATGTTAACATTCCCTGCTTGTGCTGAAACAACATTCCTGTCAACCAATTATTGCCCTCTGGTTTTAGGATTGGGTTTAGATTGCTCCAAGGTGTGTTTATGTATGTTGTTAGGGTTAGATGATGTAATGTAACGTAAAGGCTAGAAGAACAGCTGCGATTGGTTGATAGAAATGCTGTTTCAAAATGGGCAAATAACGTTGTGCGTTTTATGTCCCAGGTAATATTGACAAAACAAAAAAGAGTAACGCAACTCTCGTTCAGAGCGAAGTCTGATACACTTACCTGTGTTTTGGATTTTAGTGACACAAAAGCAGTGCATGAGTGTAAGTGAGAGAGATCATGTGTGCGTGTTAGAGCTCGCTGGCTGCGACTTACGGCTTTTGGTTTGAATGGTGGCTGAACTTCCTTGTTCTCCAGTTTCTCCCAGTCTATGTAACGAAAGAAGCCGTGCTCCCTGATGTCTCGCTCCCCCTCAGGACCGCAGCCCAGACGCTTGCCCGGGTGCTTAGTCATCAGCTGAAACAATACAGTCGGGTTGTCACAATATCATAAACATATCATGCGATGCTATGCAAGCTGGAGTATCACGATATCAAGCAGTATCACGGTGCTGTGCCAGGTTTATTATTCAAATCTACAAAATAAAACACATTTTCGAATGACACATACCTAGATGAAACGTTTTGTATTTACTATGAATGAATGAAAAACTTTTATTTCGAACATGTAAAAAAAAAAAAATAGTCTTGACGTATACATTTCCGAAAAGGAGCAGGAAGAAGCAACTATCTGCTTGTATAATCCTACCCCCTTCTCCACTGCTCAAATAAGATCATCCTTTTATCTTTATGATTCTATCACATAAGCTTATCAATTTAAAATAATCACAATTATCTGCATATATTCATTCTTATCTCTAAATAACTCAGAACTCGAAAAACCCACATAGTTTTATTTATATCCACCATGAAGAAGAATAATGTCCAAAACTAAACCAAACAAAGCAATCAAACAACAGCCAAAACCCAAATCCCCCCCAAAAAAAAAAAAAAATATACAAATTAATTGGTGAAGACACCTTGTCAAAACCCTTCTTCCTCCCTACACCTTGTAAAAATCATATTTTTGTACCTCTTTTTAAACTGGATAATACTTGGACATTGCTTGACTATAGGAAACTGTACACTAATACATTAGTACACTAATACATTTTGTAGTATGAACTAATTGGATAAATTGTAGCAAATACTGTAGTATTATTTAAAATTGACACTAGACACTAGTGTTTTTACTAAATATGTGAACTAATTCAAACGTGCGACAAATTTCATTTATGCACCAATGTTTATAAAGGGGTATGTTAGGCTTACTTTAAATGTGAAACTAAGGGTGGCGAAAAATTCGTTGAAAACGGCTAATTTATTCAAGACCGAAGCAAGTGTCTGAGGAATGACTCACACTTCAGGTCTCCATTACAGATCTGAGCAAAACTTAAGCAATGTTTACTAAATGTTAGCATTTCCATGCTAAACGTTTCCATTAAACCGTGTTATGCGAAGTGTATTTTCTTTCTTCTCACGATAAGTCATTCTGGCCATACTTCTTCTTTTTAGGTGTTATGGCAGGTTGCAAACGTTAGAGGGGCATATTGCCACCTAGTGTGATGAAAGAGTGAAGAGAAATGTATTGTATAGTATTTTCCTAATAATGTATTCTGTATTTATTCACACTGTATATCCTGCATATATATCCTATATTTCCCTATATATTTAAAAATTACCTCACTGTTCCTAAAAAATCTCCATACTGAACTCACTCTTTTCTTGCATTTAGGCCATCATGTAAGATATTACTTAATATGAATTCCTTACATCTTATCTTTCCAAATGTTCCTCCCATAGACTGTATTGTATTCATTGTAATGAATTGAGTGTACGTCCGATGATGGCCGCTGACATGTTACCCAAAAAGGTCAGTTTGGAGCCTGGGCATGCGCAGAAGGAATCGTCAGTGGAACCAGAGTCTGCGCAGTAATGAGCCCGAAGTGGAGCGCGAATAGGTCCTGCCCCTATACCTTGATGACCCAATCGTAAACGAAGAAATCATGTTACCACACCCCTCTTTTATAACATCTTATAACTTACTAAAACAAAGCTTATTCAAAAAACGAACACTTGGACATACATCAACGTGATAAAAACTGAGTAAAATAACAGAAAATATCTTTGGAAAAAAAAATTTGAAGTGTAATTGGATTTTACAGTTTGGCTCCTGTCCCATTTGTTTACATGGTGAGGGCGGGGATTATGACCTGTACTGCAGCCAGCTACCAGGGAACGATCAAAGATTCTGCAGCTTCACTTTTCAGGATGTGTGAGGCACCCCTGGCTGCGTTCAGCCCAGACAAAACGTATCAAAGCTTTTTTAAATGGAAACGGTGGTGCAGTTGAACACTCTGTTGTGATGACGCAAGAGTTGAACTATTGCAGCTGAGAAGGCCATTCTTTGTGTTCTTTTTGAAGAATTTTCGAAGCCTGAGGAAATCAGGCAAATAAGTGTTGACTACTGCAAAATACATGTCTTCTAATATTTTCAATTGTTGCGTATACCGAGCTGCAGTGGACACACTTGTAAACGACTTCACTTGGACCCCTTGTGCGAGCTGTCTCTTTAATACCGTGTGGGTTATATACATGTTGCTGCTGATTGGGCTGACATTCTTGACGCACCCACCAAACAAGAGAAAACGTATCTCAAACCATGTTGCACACCTTTTCTAGAAACCATAGAAAAACGTTGCACACCAGTTTTGAGCCCAAACGTACCGCGACGGGTCATGTGACTATTTCATACACCAGGTGACCTGTAAACACGGCAAAAAGAGTTTCCATTGCAGTTTTGCGAAATATGCCTTTATCGTATTGCCTGCAAAAACACCTCATGCGAGCGGGAAAACTTTTTTGCGATACATGTGAGTTTTTGCGAAACGGATGCGTTTCCATTGCATTTCAATTTGCGCCTTTTGAAGGGTAATGGAAACGCAGCTACTATTTCATCCAAGTCGTTCAGGATTTATTTAGGAGAGGGACACAGCAAAAAACGCAGACGAAAGTGTTCAAATGAACGTTACTTCCGGCGTTTAAAACAATAGAGCACCATCGTCAGTATTTTGACGCATTAGCATCGTAACATTAGCTAACGTAACACTGGTACACTGTGCAAGCACAGAAAAACAACACGTCAACCATGTGGTGTCGGGAAAATAATCCCCCTTTTTGGAAGTTTACGGCGCAGACACATTATAGGCAGCTAAAAGTTACTAAATTGGAATCAGCAGCTAACACATGTATTCTCCTACCAAGCGACCAGAACACTGAATCGATTTTCCAGCATCGCGTAGAATCGTTCTCGTTGCTTAATCATTCCACTATATGGGCACTAAGCCGATCCATGCCAGCCGGTACGTAAATGGTTGAATTTTCCACAGCAGGGCTGATAATGGATTTTTTTTTATATAAACACAAACGCGTCACGCGCTGCCTTGGTAACACAAGAGACTGAGCTATGACGCCTAGACGCGCATTCATTAGCACGACTCAGCACAGTTAGACAACCAATAACATTGTTATTATCTTTATCTTGGTGTGCAACACCACAAACCATTTAAACCACCATTAAATATTCACTGTTGCTAATTAATCCAAAATGTAACAGTTCTTTACATGATATAATAATCAATCAGTGTAATTAATGACTTTAATAATTGTATACTCTGGATTGAAAGCACACATTAACTTCGCTCTAGAGGGTGAAACAATGGCCAAAAAAAATGATTTCTGGCTAACATCTCTCTCACTCTTTCCCCTTCACCGACATCTGTTTTATTCCCCAGCAGAACATGCTATGTTGAATACAACAAAATCGTTTGGCTATTTTATTCCAGTGAGTGAGTTTAGCGTGTGCGGGAGAGATTAGGCGAGGGGAAAAGCTCAACAACTCGCCGCTTTTCCTTCAGCGCCTCAGTGCGCATGAAAAATTGATGGCAGCAGAGAAAGTCTTTCCAGGCTTGTTGTGAAGCATAGGTGGTGGGGGGTGTGAAGGTCTCTGCTGGCTGCTAGTGCTTTAACCCTCACTGGATCAGGCAGGAACGGGCAGGCTCAGATGAGCCGGGATCACTCAAGCAGGGTTAGATTAATGCTTGAGCCCGCAACACCCACGATGTCTTATGGCGTCTCAATATACTTTTTCCACTGGCCTTTTAAGCTTTAGCATTATTGTCATCATTAATGTATACGAAGTAAAATGAGCAGCTGGGTCACATGCTGCTACGGAGACCATCCATCCATCCCTTCTCCATTTCTGCATGAGCACCGATATTTCACAGCCGGCTCGTCCCGCTCTGAACGACAGAGTCACAGCATAATCTGACAGCGCGATTCAAGACGGGCTCTAGAGGCTGATTTAAGCCAAAAACACAAGTGACCTGCAGTCTCGGAGTCAAGTCAATCGCTTTATCTCTCCCTCAGCTCACCACACAGAAGTGCTCTTCAGAGAATTCAGCATAGATGCTCTTAAACTTTAACTCTGTGAGTTAGTGACGATAACTCAGTTAGTCACATGAAAGACTGACAGCTACAGAAAGCTATGGGAATTTTCAGCCCATCACTGTCCTGTCACATTAGCCTTAGATGGTACGTGCGTGACCGCCAGTTCACTCCCAAAAATAAAAATTCACCTTCGGTTCAGCAAAGAACATTTTTTGTGATCTATACAGGCTTCTTAAGTCAGTATATAGAGGCCCATATGGAATCTGGCATCTTTCTCCTATTAAAAACGTATAAAATGAAACATATTTGTAGTAAAAAATCTATAGAACAGATATATAAGATAAGACAACAGAGCGGAGATAAAACTAGTTGTATTGTTAGGTAAAAGCACAAATAAATGTAGCCAAAATATAAAAACTGTCTAAATGAAGGAGTTAGACACAGTTTATGTGGGTCTGGGTATAGCTCACAAAATAAACATAGCTTTAAATGTCAAACATTCATAAAAAATAATCTGTCTGTGCTTTTGTATTAGCTGAATTCCAGCAGTATTAAGAAACACGTTTAACATGGCATGTAGCGTCTTCTAAATTCAGATGGCTTGACAGATGGCTTGAGATATTCATTAAACTGTTAGTGTACAGTGACAAGAGCTTACACAAATACAACATATGAAAAGAGAAACGGTACAGGAGCGAAAGAGAGGGAGAGTTTGTGTGTGGCGTATCAGTCTGTATCAGGCTTGCATCCCAAGCTGCTCTCAGCAGTGTGCTGGGCTGTGTTCCATATCAAAGAACCCCAGCAGCCCACTTTAATCCGCTCGTATCAGAGCTGTACACTCCATCAACACTGATAATACTCTTCAATTAGCACTCAGAGCATCACAGCTGCACGTATCTGCTGTTAGCGCTGCACGAGAGCTTCCTGCGGCACATGCCGTCCACCTCTGTCTGCTGTCGGGTTCGTTAAGCCAGACCATCAAAGCCATCTGACAGGGTTTACGTTCATTCACAGACACAGTTTAAACAACTAATGTCAAGTCCTTGATCATTTCATAGTCTGCGTCTTAAAATCTGTGCAGAATGATGTAGAGGTCATTACATTTTTGGGATGAAAGACGGTAGCGGTCGAAAACTCTGGTACTATGGACGGGAGGGGGTCTTTGGACGGGTGCCCACTCCCGACATCCTTCTAACTGACCACATGTGGAGCCTGATCTGAGGACTGTGTTATGCACATGCTGCGCGCGTGGACCAATTCTTACTCCGTTTTAAGTTTAATTTGCACACGTCAGCCGCCAGACAGTGCGGGCAGGCTGCCGAGTGCACCTCAGAGAACCTAATGTATTCGATTTATTTTTCTCTGTGACATTTCGTCTACTGTATTGACATTAAAATGAAAGAACATTGTTGTATATTGACACGACGATAAAAAATAACTGATGTGTTTTTGTATAGCCTATTTTATAATTGTAAACAGTCCCGCGCAGACCTCTAGAATGATGCTGGTAATAGAGAGATAATTTGTTAAAGCAACACATTGTAGTTTTTCAACCTTAAAATAATGTCTCTAAAATTATTTCAGTGGTAGAACAACTCTTATCACGACGAATTCTTCTCCCGCTGCTACCTGAGTAGCCTCAGAGCGTCTACAACCACACTCTGTAAGTTCTGTGTTCGGATCTTTACAAAAACGCTTTATTTTTAACATACTTTATTCTTCACCGCAGTCTCTCTCAGATTTTTTCCAGTTTCTGTAAAGTCCCTCCTTCCGACACACTCTGATTGGTCAAGCTGACCCAATCTGTTGTGATTGGACACCCTCATTGGTACATCCCAAAACGCATTTGTAATGCCTCTTTGGCACAGACATCGTACAATCATATAAACGCTTCAGCGAGGATACGGCAATGCCGGACCCTGTGCTTGCTTCCAACTTTGGGGTGTGTCATTGCTAATAGGGCAGGTCTTGCCTGTTGTGGGTGGAGTTTTCTATACGATGGTGTCATCGTAACCCCTCATTGAAAGAGACTTCTTCTGGTTTATGTGGATTATAAAAAAAAAGACCACTACGGACACATTTTAGTGTTCAAACAAAAAGTGAATTTTCCAGAATATGTCTCCTTTAATGTTTAATATTTAATGCAATTCATTTGTAGTCACACCACCCATAACCATAGTACTGAAGGATTATCATTTTGATAAACCATGTTTTTTCTCTCCATACCATGTCCAAACCATAGTACTTTAGTGATGATAGACAGCTTTTTGGGGCATTATAGACAAATTCTAAATATGACTTGAGTATGACCACACAAATGCTGCCTATGCTCACAAGATTTTGAGACAAAGCCATTCAATGAACACACATCAGAGTACATCACTATGTTACTGTATTCTGCAATCTGTATCTGTTTAAGTGGCATTAATAAATATTCCCTCAATGGATCTTCTGTGCAAAAAGAGAATTTTGTTATTTTCCATGGCAGAATAAGGAATCAACATTTTGGTTACGACAGGTTCAATTTATCCACATGTCCTCTGAAAGTCACAGGGCCAGACTAAATGAGTCATTCAATTACTGTGCTGGATGAACGATTGCGCCGCTTGGTTAAGGGAAATACCTCATTTATATTGCATGGCTCCATTGTAGCTTTCCCAGCAGTGCCCTGCGCCCAAAGCCGCTCTGAAGCGGCGCTTGTCCAAACTTACAGGATTTTCCAATCTGTCTTAAATGTCAAGGATTCATTTAGTATTCCTGCTCTATTTTAGGAGATTGTTGGGGGCAGAGGCCTTCAGAATCTACACTGAGGAATTAAACTATTAGAGAAGTTGGGCAAACACTTACAGCTGATACTATGAAGAGTGAGGGAGCCAAAACTGTTCTACAGACAACGCGAGAAGAGAGAGAGACAGATGAGATGATGGATATGAGAGGTGGAAAAATAATTTTTAAGTATTGTGAATTTTACTGTATTGTGGATTCACCGCAGAAATAAACTGCCAGCCCATATGAAAAAATACTGTGGTAGCCTCTATTTTATTACTTACTAAAGTAAACTGTAGTATTCTTAGATGCTATAGTGTTGATGTATAGTGTTTTTTAACCATTCCATAGCAAGAGAAGAGTACTTGAATTACTATAATGCATTACAATATGTCAACGCTGACCACTTGATTATTTATGGTAGTCACATTTATTAGTGGAAATACAGTATATTCAAGCAATCGTCCTATGTATGGGTGAAGCTGTATTACTTCAGGACAGGTAAATGGTGCCGTTGCACGCTGAACGGTGTTGCCAGGAGCTGGCCTATGTCACTGTTTTTAAGTATTTGACATTGTACATTTGCCCATGACACCTTTCTTATGGTGTTAAGCCACTAAGTTACCAGAATTTATGTCTGTGGTTTGACCATTATCTAAGGACTTGTAATTACACTGCAGTATTTTTCACGAGTCAACTTTGACCTAGTAAACAGGGTGTCACTCTAAAATAATCCATCCGGTTAAAATATATTACAGAAAGTAATATTCATCATCAACATTTCAAAAGTTGGTATAAAAAAATCTCAAAACTTCTTCCAAACTCACACCCTCATAAACTCTGTAAAGAGGTAAATCTTATCTCTTTATTTCCACCCTGATAGGTTCCATCTTATTAATTTTCTTGTCATTGTGTAAACACTTAGGTTGTAATTATAAAGTTTGAGTGCCTGTGCTTGACAAGAGTATATTTATAATAGTTTTTAACTACAGTTTTCGTGTGTTTTAAACTTGAAATCACAACACAGGCATATTCATGTTTATAAGAGTGAAAGAGCTGAGAGGCATAACCTGATGAAGGAGAGGAAAGATGGAGAAAACAGAGGACGAGGAATGTAAAACTGAGGGGGGGGGACTTTTGTTTATCAGGCTTTACCCAGCAGCATGCTGCATTTTCATGAAGCCAGTCAAAGACGAGCTGCATTCAGATTCTGAACGCGGAAGGTTGATTCATTATTTAATGCTCGCATTAGCATGAATGTATTAGTGCACGGGTCCCTTTAGAGACACCTGCTCTCACATCTACTTTCCACTTTATATTCTTGAACTTGTCCTCCCAATACCAAAAGACTTCCTTTGTCCTCACTCAAACAGAATGGGTCACCAGACAGCATGTCGGGTATATAAAGATCAAAGCTTGGAAAAATCCATCGATAAACTACACAAAAATATATATTTGCATTTTAAGACCCTTAAGATTGTGACATCATTTTTTATGACAATTAAGCTCCTTTTCCCTACAAAGTGTCATTACTGTAACGCATCCAGGTGTTTCTCAGGATATTATCTTGTGTGTCTCATTAGATTCTCATTATTGGTAGATCACTGGTTTTGTATTACAGTGAAAACATACAATACAACAATTTTCCACTGAAATCACCTACTGTAAAAAAAGCAGTGCAAAAACGTACTATTATTTGTTATTCATACTTAAGAAGGTATAACTTTGCATAATATAGTAAAAAATGTATTCAATTACAACCACATTATAACCATAAAACATCTCAAAGAGCATCTGAGGTGAATTATGACCCATGTTTTTGACATGTTCTTGACAGGTTTCGTGAGATTCACCCGATAACAGATGTTCCATTTCCCAACTGCCATAGGAACGCACCCACGTCCTCTACAGCACAAGCCTCACTTTTATTCCTCCACAAAACTCTTTTCTTCTTTTCTAGCAGCCATATGCTCTACTCTGGGTGCACAGTGACAAGCAGAAAGAAACATGTAAGGAATGAGCAAACAGGATAGCACTTTTGAGGGAATACTTTGTATTGTTGACTGAGATGCCCCTGACATTCTGCCGCTTTTGTCTGGTTTTGTTGGGGATTTATCTTCAACAAAAAAATCCTTGTCTATTCAAAAGCTCTCAGTTCCTAGCAGTTCTCCAGCAAATAGAGCCGAGCTCTTGGGGTCCGCACACAGCCAAGAGTCACCGGCGTTCACGCTCAGTGCCGTCTGAAGCAGTTTGTGTGTTTTTTAGAGACCATCTCTCAAATAAAGAATTAGATCATGTGCACTCGACTGCTTCACCAGCGAGTGCTCAACTCGAGAGCGGCATTGGCCTACTAATCCAACAGAGGAGACTGAACTGTGGATTTTGGAGAGGGCCGTGATGTGCATATTGATCAGCCAGGTCAGAGGTTGTGGTATTTTTTTCATGGAGGCTGCGAGCGAAAATGTGAAATGCTGCTGAAATAGCTGAAAATGATTTATTATGCATGATGCGAGGTCAAAATTAATTCAAGCATTACTAAACATTTTCATTCAAAGCTTCTTAAAGTGGGCTAACTGCAAAGACTTGAAACTAAAGTAGTGACTCCAGGCGATTGTGTCTCTAGCCTTTCACACCACAACCGAGAGCTGCCGTTCATTGGTTTAGGAATGTGACGTGATATACTGGTGGCTCACCCCTTTGCAGATGGCCACAGCCTCCTTGGACATGGATTTGGGATACGACACATGGTGCTCCATGATGGACTGAAACAACTCATCCTCATCTTCTCCATCAAACGGAGGCTATAGAGACACACAGAAAAAGAGGAGAGAGAGAGCTGAGGGTAAGCAAAGGAGATTTATCATTTGCTTGTACTATAAATGGTAGGCAATAATGACATTGATTATGTCTCATTTGCTTGTAATTTTCCCACGTTCCACCACAGAAGTTTGCGTTCTAATAACAACAGGAATTCGAAAGTCATCACCATAATAAAGAGCCTCTCCGTCTTGTTCTTGTTTGTTTAGGGAAGACTAGAAAGAGAATCACAGCGTCTTTTTGTCAGGATAACTCCACTGAAACCAATTCCGACTTCTTGCTCTCTAGCGTTCAAAACTTGACTTGTTTCAGAACAATTCATAAATAATTGACTGAGCCTGATAGGCATGAAATACTTGCCGTTAGTCTCGGGAGATTTGCAGAACGTAATTAATAAAAACTGACCTTGAGATAGCAAGAAGTTATTTACTGCAAGCGGTATAGAGGAAATGAAACACAGAGAGCGTGAGGGGGCCAAAAAGGCACAGCCCCCCACAAGGGCCTTTCTCCTCTTGAATGCAAACAATCATTAAGCAGTGTCTTGCTTTCTTGTAAAATATCTATACAACCTTAAACATTTTACATTTAATTGTGTAAGACAACAAGAAATTAGGTTTTAGTACATTAGGGTTTATCTTGTTTAAGCATAAACCTCATAAAAATGTATGCTTTAGGGGTAATAAAATAAAGCAATAAGCCATGAGAAGCTGTGATCCAATAAAGTCAAAAGTGCCTTATGAAATGGTAATATGATAAAGACACAAATGTTGAATAAACAGTTCAAAAACTATTCATAATTATTGGAAGAATACAAGTTATACATTATTGCATAGATTTACATTATCCTGTAAGCTGTTTACGAAACTTGCCACATTAATGTAGAATGTGTGTAGAAATAACTCCATGTTATGACAATTTTCAAAAACGGAAAAAAATGTGAAACCATTCCAAATTTTAATTTAGTCAGGATTTCTAGATGTATTGCTGCCTTTCCAGTCCAGTGTCTGTTGAATTCCAACAAAATTAAACCTCAGGAATGATATAAAGTCAACCAACAGCGTCGCGAAAGCCTAATAACATGACAAGACACATGAAAACTGTGAGAAAAATTGAGGTAATCACATTAAACATTAAATAACCTTTGAACTTTTACTAAAAACATGTACAAATATTACAAGTGAATATTAACTTGTTTTCTTTGCAGTATTTGAGGTCTGAAAAATACAGAGCATCTTTTCTGTTATTTTGACCTGTTTCTCCAGTTTTCCTTTTCTGCAAATAAATGCAAATAGAAACAATATTTTGTACATAAATATTCTTAGTAGTTCACAGAATGAAACAAAACTGATAATTTTACCTAAACACGTAGCTATAAATAGTAAATTCAATAAATAATTTTGAAATGGTCTCTTATTTTTCCCCCCGGCTGTATATTCTCTGAAGACAAGTCTTAATAGCTTACACAATTTTACTTTTTAACTATACTTATCTTGTTTAAATGCTTCTTTGACCACTAAGATTATTTCTTTTTTGTGTTGATCTGAATGATCATACCTGTCCAGCCAGCATCTCGTAGAGTAAAACCCCAAAGGCCCACCAGTCCACAGACTTTCCATACGGCTGGTAAGCTATAATCTGAAACACACGCACACACAAAGCACAGTAGTGTATCAGCTATGAGCATACGCCGTAAACAAAACCAATTACAATGGGGTGACACTTCAAGGACAACTGTAAATATTAAAATCTAAAACATCCTATCCTTCCTTTCATCACGAAACCGAGTTCTAGAGGCCCTGAAGTGTTGACATCCCTTACAACACAGGCCGCAATGTGTTTTATGCAAAGTATCTTGGACACAATACGGCACAAGCAACTAAACCTTTAGAACTAGTCGATCTGAAATGGCTCCTCAGCGTTTGTCTGTTTGACGGGAATCCAACTCTAGCTCATGGTTCTTCTGTTGTTAGATATGGAGCTGTACCATCTGCTGGTCTGTCAGACGAATGTGAGATCTAATCAACTTAACCCACTGATGCCTCCGGGTAAAGAACCTATTTTCTTTCCCTTCCAAGCACATGATGCATATAAATGGCAAAATAATGGTAAATATTGAAGGGGCAACTTTAAATAAAACAATATAAAGCTTTTTCGTGGGTACAATATGTCTTGGGAATGTGTGCCGTTGCTGCTGCAAAACGATATTGCAATTATGATGTTATGTTTTTAACAGTCTAATTTGCATGCAAATTCAGTTAAACCGATAAGAGTCAGCATGGAGGATAACTGTACCAGTAAACATGTATGGAGAGAAATCTTTGGTGTAAGCTGATTGCATGACACCGGTAGATATCATACGTATGAAAGAGACACAGTGCAGGTACATTAAGGAAAGGCCTGTAGGCCTCTAAAACATCCATGAATTATACAAATGTAAAATATGTGGGCAGATGGATTTCCTCTCCCACCGAACGTTTTTGCCGCTCATCAACACACATACAGAAAGTGGAAGTGAGGGCTCACCTCAGGGGCGATGTAGTCAGGGGTCCCGCAGAAGGTCTTGGTGGTAACTCCGTCTTGCATGTTCTCCTTACACATGCCAAAGTCAGCGATTTTGATGTGACCCTCTGCGTCCAACATGACATTATCCAGCTTTAGATCTCTGATGGACAAAGAGAAGGGTCAGAGGGCAACACACAAGAGTAAACTAATAATACTGCAAGAACATGAATGTGTTATTGCAGACAAAGAAGAAGAAAGAGCTTGGAAGTGAGATGGGTTTTTATGACCAAGCGTATGATGTGCCTGTAAGTGTGTGTTACTGTTGCAGCTTTATAAAGAGGACAAGCACACAGCGCTGGATGAGTTAGATGAAGGAGAAAATGGGAGAAACGCTCTGTAAAGAATTTATGAGTGTTTGTCTGTTTACAGTGAAACATGCCATGTGAGGGTTGAGCTCAAGCGTTTGGTGGTTTCCTGTTAACATCTTGGATTACAGGCTTACTTCCTGTCAGAGCCACTGCGGGGGTCTAACTGGGTGCAGTGGTACAAAGATGAATCATTTTAGAAATGTAGTTAAGCACATGTGCGCACAATGTCTGTGATACAGCTGGGAACTGTGTGTGTGTGGTTGAATACACCCCAAACAGACAGACAGATGCGTGCATATACAGCTGTGGAAAAAATGAAGAGACCATTCCAAATGTTCAATTAATCAGCATTTCTAGATGTATTGTGTCCATTCCAGTCCAGTGTCCAATTTTAACAAAATCAAACCTCTAATAGCTATAATATATGCTATAACAGACTAATAGCATAACAAAACTGTGATAAAATCATTGTGATCACATACAAAAACAACTATTCCTAAAAACATGTTCAAATATTACTGTTATATTGCTTAAAAATGAAATGGACTGGAAATAAAAAAATACAGAGCTTCTTTTTTGTTATTTTGACCCGTTTCTCCAATTTAAATTTTCTGCATATATAAACAATATTTTTATGTGATATTTGGGAGAAATATTGTAAGTAGTCCACAGAGTAAAACAAAAATGACCATTTTCCCTAAAAACGTACACAAATAGTGCATTTAGAAAACTGTAAATAATTGTAAAATTGTCTCTTATTTTTTCAGTGGCTGCATATTTTGTGTTTTTGTGTAAGATTTATTTTGTCAAATAGAAATGTGTGGAAAGACAGATTGGATTGTCTAGACTTCACTCACCTGTATATAATACCCTTCAAATGCAGGAAGAACAGGCCTATAGCGATCTCTGCGGCGTAGAACCTAAACACACAAAATCAATCAGCATAAATCTGTAAATCTAAACACAGGATATGATATCTCTCACAGAGATCTGTCTCCATGTGCTTAAAACAAACTAAAACTGAGACGTTTCGATGACGATTTACATAATAATCTATCATCATTTCCGGGGTCCTGTTACACCCTGTGGGTCAAATATTCAGTTTAGTGGTCATGATAAAATAAAATCTGATTGCAAAATGTATTTGGCTTGATAAATTGGAACAAAATATTCCAGAATGGCATCTAATAAATCAATATATAAGCCCGCTTTAAAAGCAGTATCTGCAGAGACTACAAAAACAGAAGATGTGTCCTTAAAAAAGAGACACGATGGAGATAAAGCAAGCCAGATATCTGTTATTAATACGAACATGCCATGCAGTAATGTTTTATTTATCAGATGGCTTGCTTGTCTGTCACATATCTGAGAGCAACATTTGAAGAGAATTACTGTAGCGCTCTTGTTCAGTGACTAATGGAGTTGGGGGTAGAGCAGGAACAAGCCTCACTACAGAGCCAGATTATGTCAAAAGATAACTTCTGTTTCCAGGCCACAGCGTCCACATCCACCGGGCCGGAGAGAAAGAGACAGACAGACAGAGATAACGCATGAGAGAGAAAGACAGAGCGAGAGAAAGAGAAGGGTTGGGAGAGAACAGTCAGTAAAAGCTCTGCACATGTTCAGTTTAACATTTACCAGCATGTGGAAACCAGGATCTACTCCAGTACCAACAGTTACAACTTGCTGCCACTGTTCTCTGCCCTTCCTGTCCTTGGTATAATCACCCTGACCTTTGAACTACACTGAGCTCCATATCTAACACAATGCCAACGCTCCTCACCTCCTTCGAGACGGGCTAATTCTTTATGATAAAGGGCAGACAGCAAGCTGAAGGAGTGCAAATAGAGATGAGGCTTGTTAGATTTGAAGACACAACGTGTCTCTGAGAGGAGATTAATGCAAAGGTCATTTCAGTCATTTACTGCATCTGCTGGATACGTGCCGCCTATATTGCTATTCTCCTATCCTGAAACATCTGTGTGTCCAGTCTTTGGAATTCAAGCTTATACACTCATTCACGATTAAAAGCCATTTAAAAGGTAGAAAGCATTGTACTATGGATATATACTCAAATAAATACTATGGGAGTCCATGGGGGATGAGAGCTGTTCGGTTACTGACATTTTTCCAAATATCTTAATTTGTGTTAAAGGGCCGCTATCCCGGAAAACGCACTTTTAAATGTTTATCTACCAGAAATTGAGTCGCCAGCGTGTGTGCAGAAACACAATCTAATTATACAAATCCATCTATTCTTCTTTTTGTAATCTCCTTTAAACCACAACAGCGGCACAAAACAGGCTGTTGGGGAAACCCTAACAATCTGATGTCATTGTTTACGCCTGCTCATGACCGCTCACAGACTCCGCCTTTTGACCGCGTAGTTCCCACCTTGCCAGAGACATGCTGTCAGCCATTTTCAGGCAAGAGCAGATGTAGCCACTAGCTAGCGACAAAAATGTCTAAGAAACAACAAAAGTGTGCTGTTGTTGGATGTAAAAATGGAACATAAAAGGAGGCCGGGAGGAGACCTTTCTGACGAGCCCGGGTTCGTCCAGCTGTGACCTTGGCGGCCGGAGTTATTAATCATCGAAAGTCCCGGGCGGGACGGCGAGAACTCAGCGTCCAGGGAAGTAGAACTTTTTTCGGATCGACAAACCAACATTTACCGGTCTGGGAAAAACTTACGAATGACAACTTCGAACGACACTGAACGACAACCGAGGGAAGAGCTCCCGGAAGAGGTGAAGAAAAATCGAAGCTCCCGGGGCTCAGTATAGGGGGTTAGCCAAGAAAAAATATTCTCAAGCAGGGGATATTCTCCCAGCTGTTCGCGATCAAGCTTCATCTCCGGAAGAAGCAAGTATTACACATTGTTTTTAAAATCACCTTTCCTGAATAATGTGTTAAGCATGTTAGCGGCTGTTGTTTACATGTTCGCGGCTAATCCTGAAACTTTACAGTGGTCCAAAGACAGGTGTTGTTTCATAACGTTAGTGGTAAAACGCACTCTCGGTGAGTTCAGTGTTTTCTCGTATTTTCTCGCGACAATACTTAGAGCGGATAGAAACAGAGTGCGCATTTATAAGACAATGAGGTTACGCAGAAATTGCTACTCACAACGTAATAACACCTGCTTGCTGATCTTTACATACCTGTCTGTCATGTACAAGTACTCTGAATGCATGTTTTTGCCTATGTCTGTTAAGCAGTTGATAATCATCAATGGCCAACATTTCATACAGCAAATGGTCAGCATATGTTGTTCCATCTATGTTTTTCTCTTTTACATTTAATTCATAGTTATGAACAAGGCATTAAGGTGATTTTTATTGCAGTTAGTGTATGGTTTTGGTTGGAAAGGGCATTACAGACGTAATTGCGCTTTCCGCCATATTGCTTGTCTTGATGTCATCCAAAGCACATGTGTAAGCGCTCTACCTCCTATTTTGCATACGGGGTGGGGAGCAGAAGCTCATTTGCATTTAAAGTGACGCACACAAAAACGGCGCGTTTTCCATTGCAGCCACAAATGGTCATGTTCCACATCTTGTAATGAAAGATATGTGGTGTATTTTGAGCTGAAACTTGAAAGACACATTCTGGGGATAAAACTGACTATTTTTACATTGCAGAAAACACCTGGGATTGCAGCCCTTTAAGCAGAACTGTTAAATGTAAACAGGTTTGGAACAATCTCAGGGTGAGTAAATGATGACAGAACTTTCATTTTTGGGTGAACTATCCCTTTAAAGTCCCAGTGAAATAAAAAATGACAATTTTTTTTTTTATGAAATATTGCAGCATTTATAGTAAATAGCTTATCAATGTGGGTCATTTTTCTTTTTATAATTCATGTTTTCTCATAATATGCAGTTAAAATCTAAATATGCACTTCCGCCCTGAAATGACGTAAATTAGATGTCTTGGCTGGAGCATCCGTTAACTCCTCCACTTCAACTGTCACACTGCTGCCAGTTTCATTTCAAAATCAATGCAATTGCTGTTTTACACATCCAATCAATTTGCAGTGAAAAACGCAAGCCACGCCCACTCATTTTTTTTGAAATTTCTTATGTGGCAATGTGTCAGAATAAAAACGATCGCAACTTACAGTTCACGGGGACTTTAAGGTCTTTTAGACATTTTGTTGTACACACAGTAATGGTTGCTACAGCTTTAGCTAAATGCTAGGGACAAACATGTTGTAGCTATGAATTAGGCGACTGCTATAACTGTTGTATTTTGAGTTAAGTGTAAGTGATGCATGTGATGACTACCATACTACCAGGAAGTGATGACTAACATTGACTACCATGTTCAGAAAAATTACAATGGTAGTCAAAAGTGCCGCAGAACTCTTTGTTTCCTTAGTTCTTCAAAATGTATTTTTTGTGTTTATCAGAACTACAGAAATCTACAGATTTGGAACAACTTGAGTAAATGATGACAGAATGTTCATATCTGGTGATCTACCCCTTTAAAATAAAAAAACCCACCAAAAATGAAAATTCTGTCATCATTTACTCACCTCCGAGTTGTTCCAAATCTGTATAAATTTCTTTGTTCTGATGAACACAGAGAAAGATATTTGGAAGAATGCTTATACCCAGACAGATTTTGCCCCCCATTGACTACCATAGTAGGAAAAAATACAATGGTGGTCAAAAGTGCCCCAGAACTGTTTGCTGTCCTAAATTCTTCAAAATCTCTTCTTTAGTCTTCACCAGAACTAAAAAAAAGGTTAAAGTAATTTTTCCTACTAAGGGAGTCAATGGGGGGCAAAATCTGTTTGTTTATAGACGGTTTCATCTTAACAACATAAACAAACGTTACTATGCATGCGCACTTTTGTGACTCCAATTTAACTTCCGGTACACATTCACAAACAATAGAGTGCCTGTAGATTATTTCTGATAATGATCAAAATAACCGAGAAGAACCGTTACTTGGCTAAACTTGTCTCTCCAATATTTTAAGTTTACACTCCGATACCAAGCTCAACCGCAAGATGTCAATATACCATACGGTTTGTTTAAATGCAACCAAACTGCAGGACCCATTCAACAAATTGTTTATTTAATAAAATGAACATACAACAAAATTCAGCCAATCTTTATTTAATACAATTATTATACAACATATATTAAATAAAATATCAATAGTTCTATTATTAGACACTAGCCAAACACAAACCGGAAGTTAACTGGGGTCAGGTGCGAGCACGTCCGATGAAACTTTAAGCATTCTCTAAATTATCTTTCTCTGTGTCCATCAGAACAAAGACATTTACACAGATTTGGAACAACTCGACGGTGAGTAAATGATGACAGAATGTTCATTTTTGGGTTAAACTGTACACACACTTTCAAATATCTCACCGGATGAATATGAGAAGGAGGCTTTACACCTCTTTTCTCCTCCTAATTATCACCTCATCAAACCACAGGGGGCAGAGATGAATAAAGAAGATGAAGAATAAAAGCATGAAAAAAGAGTGAGAGACAGAGAGGGTCAGAGATTGACCTGGCCTTGGTGCACCAAACTACTGTAAGAAGTGCTGAGTGGACACCTCACATCTAACTCCAACAGGAGGGCAATATGAAGAGAAAGAAGAGTGTTCCAAACTGGTTTAAGGTCACCTTGAAGAGATAAGTAACACAGCGCAGCAGGAGCTTACTTTGAACAAGAAATTATTAGTAAGATTAAATCATTGGGGAACTCACCGGTGAGCTCATTGGTCAACTGGTGAACAGAAAGTTAGGTTCATCAGTGAACTACTCAACATGCTAAAACATTAAGTTCAGATTGCAATGTTGTGCTTATTGTTAAGACCTTATGCGAGCTTAAACAGCATCAGTAAGCTTATTAGTGTTGACCTGTATTATAAAACACAGCACAGACAGTTAGGAGAGCTGTACTCACACAGCGTGGGGTTCCTTAAACTTGCCGACCTGCTGGATATGGTACATGAGATCTCCGCCATTGATGTATTCCATGACAAAGTACAAGCGGTCCTGCAGACACAGTGACGGTGGGAAGCAAGAGGTGAGAATACATGACACAGACAGCCAGACAGTTGAACTCTTTTGTAAAACACAACTGTCACAGAAAGGCAAAAAACTGAATGTGTCTGTAATGGTCAAACAAAATGGGGCTTTTCCTTGAGATTCATTTATGTGAAAAGAACTTTGATTCAAATGTTTAAAGAGTAGAGTAGAATAGAATAAAATGGAATAGAATGGGGAATCACCCTGGGCCGGTGGCACCAGCTGGATATACACTGGGTCATAATACTAGTCTGGACGTAAAATGCGCCTTAAAAGGCGGGATCAGCTACTTAAGTGAAAAATGGGGGTAGGAGTGTGTTTTTTTCCTGTAGCTCAGTGGTAAGAGCATTGCGTTAAAAACGCAAGGTTGTGGGTTCGATCCCAGGGAATTGCACATACCTATGTATAAATGTATAGGATAATGCAATGCAAGTCGCTTTGGATAAAAGGGTCTGCCAAATGCATAAATGTAAATGTAATGTAAATGTTTGTTTTGGTGATATAAACATCAACGACGGCTAAGAGAAATCGGACACCTTGCCTTTAAGTCCTGTGAAGAATTTATACCCGTCTGAGACTAAATCTGACGCCTTGTCAGAGGCAAGCGCAAGTACAAATTCTTAACGTTTAACCGTGGAGAAAAAAGTTATACAGTATAAAATTGAGATATGTCGCATCTAATACAGACTGAATGCGCAGCGTGGAAAATGATTTTAAAGTATATTTTAGCGCTCTTAATTAACAAGTGAACATACACCGCATGAGCAAGATTTGTGAGCAGTAGTGGAAAAAAATCACGAAGAATGTTTGAGATGTCTAAAAACTAAGTGGAGGAGCAGAAAACGTAATTTATCCGTCAAATACCTGAGACAGCTGGATTATTTCAAATTAATTCACAATAACGAATGAAAGGCTAAGGCTCTTGTTAAGTTTTATTTGAATTCCTATTTACATTACATTACACTTTAACAGGCATTATTTATGGAAAATATAATACAATGGGAAATAATGGACACAAGTAATGCAGTAAATAACGGAGATACGTTTTTTTTCTACAGGACGAGTTAAAACTCTATTTTCAAATTAAAAGAAACTGACTAAAATATCTCATAGTCTTCATAATGTACACCTTAAAGAAGAGTTTAGGAGTGATGTTTTACAATTTATTTGTAATGTTTTCGGTTTCAATACACTCTGTCCTATTTAACACATTTAAAACCATTCAGACCTGCCGATAACTTACAGGAAGGTTTCATTTTAGCAGCGCTGAATTTTTTTAATTAATCAATGAATTATCACTACAGTTATACATGAAAAGGACGGGAATGGAGCGGGAATTTTTCCTTTCTTTTCTTTAATCTAATTTGTTTTCCTCATTAACATTTTCACTCATTGGAGGCAGTAAGAACGTCACTCTCAATGTAGTAGAATGTGGCCGGGGGAAGGCATCGTTTTCGAGTTTTAGGTGGTCCAAGAGGTGTTAATATTTATCACAAGTCTGGACGTAGTTAAGTCCGACATAGGGCTTACACCCAACTTTTTTACGTTCAGCTGGTGCAACCGGCCCCCATAACTGGCTAATTTACAGAACACACTGTTAACATAAAAAACACATTATCATGTTTAAGTAGATGTGTGTGTATTGGTTTTGTGTGTGCTTTGATTCCAAACCCTGCATGTATACTCGTGTTTTGTGATGTATATAATGGTTTTAATAAATACACACAAGAAAAATCTCAAGTCTGAAAACGGGCAGCACGTCTTCATATCTGTTAGTTTCGGCCACATTTCCTTCAGCTCGTTTTATTGGCGTTCTGTAATGATGAGGCTTATTTTGCATCAGTTGCGGGTGGTGTAATTTCCTGCAGTGGTGGTAGCGTGTGCGTGTGTGTCTGTTGCTGGTCAGGGGAATTAGAGTCAGGGAGGATTAAGAGACTGAAAGTGATGAAGAGTGTGTGTGTGTGTGTGTGTGTGTGGGGGGGGGGCTTAAAGGAGGTCCCATCACTGTCATGAGAAACGAGGCGGACGAGTCGTTACCTCAATCCACTACACACCAACTACTTAAACCCCCGCCACTACAAAACTTCATCGTACTCGCACACCCGCACACACATCTGACTAACTCGACATTATTAATTTGAGGATAATCTACATGACTGCAGCTGTTTGGCTGTCAAACACCTCATATGACTGATTTCCCTCCATAAAGAAGTTCATCTCCCAGCCGACCAGGCTTTATTTGCTTTTCACTATCGCATACACAGAGGAAAGGATGACGTCATGGTGTTCATTTCAGACCCAATGCATTTCCAGAAAAATTAGGAAAAGAGCCTGGGCCGTGTGACGTCACGATCCCTTCCTCCCCCAGACTCTCCACTCTTTCAGTCTCCTGTGTTGCTTTACTCTCACCGCATGTCTCAATTTCTGTGTGTCTCGCTATCTGTGACAGAGGCTCATGCGGCGCTCAGTGGGATGTTGGGAGGCAGCAGTGCTGCCTCTGTCAGTGCTCTGCTGTGGCCGGAGATGAGCGTGTGGCACACTGCCTCCCCCTGCGAGCGTGTCACATTCACATGGCCACACACACACACAATGTTCTTGTCAATGTACAAATGACTGCAGTCACAAAGCAATGTGTGGGGGTTGGGAAGGGGTGGATTTGTGTGTACATGTTCATGCGTGTGCCTTAGGTCCTGTGCTGCAAAATAAAAAAATTATAAAGTGATGTGTGCTCACGCTTACACAGACATTGCTTTACAGAAGAGGAAGGGGGAGAGGAGAAGACACAAGAAGAGAAAGGGGATAGACAAGAGAAGGATAGACTGGGCGAGATAAGAAGAGGAAAAAAGAGCCGAAATGAGGAGAACACGAGAAGAGAGGACTCGAGAAGAGAGATCTCGATAAGAGAATAGAGGACACAAGAAGAGAAGACAGGAGAGAAGAGAGGACACGAGAAGAGACTAGAGGACATGAGAAAAGATAAGATGACACGAGAAAAGACGAGGTGAGAAGAAAAAAGACAAGACGAAAGGACACGAGAAAAGACGAAAGGACACGAGAAAAGACGAAAGGACACGAGAAAAGAAAAGATGAGAAAACACGAGAAAAGACCAGACGACACGAGAAAAGACGAGACGAGACGACACGAGAAAAGACGAGACGACACGAGAAAAGACGAGACGACACGAGACGACACGAGAAAAGACGAGACGACACGAGAAAAGACGAGACGACACGAGAAAAGACGAGACGACACGAGAAAAGACGAGACGACACGAGAAAAAGACGATAGACGAGACTAGACGAGACGACACGAGAAAAGACGAGACGACACGAGAAAAGACGGGGCGATATGAGACGAGAAAAGACAAGACGAGAAAAGAAAAGACGAGACAAGAAAGACGAGACAAGACAAGACGAGACAAGAAAAGACAAGACGAGACAAGAAAAGACGAGACAAGAAAAGACGAGACGAGACGAGACAGAAAAGACGAGACAAGAAAAGACGAGACTAAAGACTAGACTAGAAGAGACTAGAGGACACGAGAAAAGACGAGGCGATATGAGAAAGACGACACGAGAAAAGACGAGACGACACGAAAAAGGGCGAGAAAACACTAGAAGAGACGAGAGGATACGAGAAGAGATGAGAGGAGAAGAGACACAAAAATAGGTCAGAGAAGAGGACTGTGTAGAAACACAAGACAAGATGACATGAGAAGAGACGAAAGGAGATGACATGAGAAGAAAAGAGAAAAAAGGAAACAAGAAGGAAAGTGGAGAGGACAGGACAGGACAGGAGAAAGGATGAGAGGACACAATAAAGACGATAAAAGAGGACACAACAAGAGAACAGACTAGAGGAGAGGACATGAGAAACACAAGGAGAGAACACAAGAAAACAAGAAGAGAGGACAGAGAAGAGGTGAAACTAGGGGAAGCAACTTGAGGAGAGAGAAGACAGACGACAGGACACAGGGGGCTATACCATGGTCTGAAAGCAGGAGTGCAGTGCAGTAAGGAAGGGTGGTTTCCCTGACAGGGCCAATACTCTCTTCTCCACCATAGTGCATTCAACATCATCGTCCTGGATCACCACATCCTTCTTGAGGATTTTAATGGCAAATAGCTCGTCTCCTCCCTTCCTCTCGGCTAACATCACCTACAAAAAACAGAAAAGACACAGAACTTATCACCAAACACTGTATATAAATGATGCATTCATGCAAGGAAACAGAAGGAAATGAGCAAACAAACACCTGAATACAACGCAACAACTTCATTCATTAGCAGAGGAAACGCTGGCCTTTGACTGGAGATCAATACAGCAGGAGCCGCAGAGTTTACGCTCATTCTCGGCACGTTTAAAGCCTGTCAGGCCAGAGAACACAGCTGCAGTGGCCTTAAGACTGTTATTACCCAATGAGGCACAGATGAAATATGACGTGATTACAGGCTCAAAGACACTGAATCACACGCACATGAGGGTGAATGAGGAGAAATGACGGACAAGAGAGACAAAGCTCTCGCGCCAGCGTCAGTGAGATAAGCAGATTTGAGTGGGGCACAATGGGATGGTGAAGGAAATGGTGAATGGTGAGAGAGCAGATTTTAATTGTACTCATTTTAGGGTTGTGCCTGAAGGAAGGCACAGCAAAAGAGAAAAAAAACCAGGAGAGAGAGAAAATGGAGGAAAATGAGTAGAGAACAGAAAGACTGTTATAAAGGATGAGAGTTGTAATTCAGGTTTTGATTCCTCCAAAACTAAAAATCCTAAACAGTTCTAGTAATGAATCTTAGCAATTATTAGGTAGAAACATGTGAAGCTTAATAGTTCATAGTTCATAATGCACACAGTAGGATAAGGCTGCAATGGTTTAGAATGCCTGCAATGGAAAACAAACTCATGAAAATCATCCGCTTTTTTTTTAATCCGATGGAATGAAAGTGAGGCAAGAGACTGGCAGTCAAGCAATGCAAAAACATATTCTCCATTACTGAGACGTCTGTGAAAACATCTGTTACCAGACAAACACAAATACACTCACTCACCTCATTCACAACTACTAAGAGTACTGAGTGTGTCAGTGTTTGGGAGTAAGACCACACACAAGAGAAAGAGTCCAATGATGTCAGTCTCTTTGGTTTTCATATTAGGTTTTTTTGTCTATTGATCCCTTCGGAAGATGTAAACAAAGCTAGTGAAACGCTGCTCCAGAAGAACTTCCTGTTTCAGTTTTTAAACATTACAAAAACATTTGAACAAAATACAACCAGCAGAACATGTTTAACCGAATCGAAATGTTAAACGAACTGTTTAAGATTTAATTATATATAGGTTAAAAAAATATAAAAAATAATGAAACCTGAAGTGCTACCGGACCAGTGTTAACCTCTTGCAAAGTGGTTTATAGCAAAACAATGCTGAGGTTTATGAATCAGTTTTTATAGCTGTTTTTGTAGACTTTGGTTTAAATTTACGTGATTAAATCTTAAAGTCCCAGTGAAATGAAAAATAACAATTCCTATTGTTTCATGAAATATTACAGCGTTATTATAAATAGCTTATCAGTGTGGATCATTCTCTTTTCAAAATTCATGTGCCATCATAAACTTCAGATAAAATCTGAAAATGTCCTCTAGTGGCTATCCACCATAGATAACGTCAGTAAGACGGTTTGGGCAGAGCATCTGTTGACTCCTCCCCTTCAACTGTCAGTCTGATGCCAGATCACTTTTTTTAAATGCTTTATACATCCAATTAATTCACAACGAAAAACATGAGCCACACCCACTATTTTTTCTCATTCGCAATTCAAAATCGTCAAAATAGGGAAGTAAAAACGATCGCAATTCCCGGTTCGCAGGGACTTTAATGCTTAGTGACAGTTAAACTATTGCATCATTTACATTACATACTGTTGTGTGTAAAAATAACTAATCTGATTGAATCAACTTGTCATATTCCGTTTTTTACAAAAGAAAAGAAAGTATTCACATTCCTCATAATAACACACATCATCAGTGCTAAGATGTGTGTGTGACGCATTTAAACCCAATCCAATACGCCTGACACAGACGCAGCACTTGTCACCAAACCAATGCGCTTCATCAGCGTGTGAAAGTGTCTCTCAAATGCCTTCCCTCACATTCTGCTTCAAGGTCACATAATGAAAATCCTGACAGAGGAAAAGTAATGCTTGAACAAACTTTACGGCAAGGCGGAGAGTCTGGCTCTGCCTTTTTCCTCTCTCTTGAAAATAAATGCACATTGAAATGAGCCGAGTTATTTCAGTTTAAAGGCGGCCCCAGATGGACACCTTGTGACTGGCGATGGGAAAAGAGAAGCGATAGACTTCAACATTACAGAGGACACCATCTGCTCCTCACAGGATCTACACCCTAACACACACACACACACACACACACATTACTCTGGCAGCATAGTAAGCAGGTCACATCCATTCCAACGCATTCATTACCTCTGCATACCTGTTTAGAAAAACGCAGATCAAACAAAAGGTGCACGGCTGCACACAGTGTTTAAAAGTCTCAAGGACATTCTCAGGTAAAGCGGTAACCGAGTGACTGCCGGGCACTGAACTGAACAGGAAGTGTTCTAGGATCTGTTGTGACTCAGGCCAACACGTTCATGAACAGAATCTGACCAATGACTCTATATTAAAGTCGAACAACAAAATTACATATGGAAGTGGAAAGTGACTTCTTATTCTATTTTAAGAAGTCCAACAAACATAAGCATACCTGTGTGACGCATCTTTCACGTTCAATTTCCTGTCCTAACCAGCCATGACATCAATCCATGGTCATTGTTTTCTATTTCTGTGACATTGTGCCATGCATCTCAGACTGCTGTCTTTAAACACGAATCTACCAAACCTATAAAGAAGCTCAAAGCCATGTAGAGACATTTGAGAATGACGTCTGGTGTCCTCTGAGCTGGAAGGTCAAGGACCGAACTGGACAGGTGACTGTCACAGAGAACGCTGGGCCGACATTTTGTTTGTCGTGATGCAGATGGCATCAAACACAGTCGTGTCTAATGAGGCTGACAGAGGTCCACTGCTACACCTCGACATATCAATATCATTTTTAAAGCTTGTTGCCATGGCAACTGCCAGCAGCTGGAACACAAGCTCACTTAGAGAATGCCCACTCATCCTCCCATTTCCCTTCTTCCTCGCTTTCTGCCCTGCGTTCCAGTAATTCTGGTTGTTTAGAATGACCTTCTACCGACTGAGATTATCCAAGCACCAGTAAGCCTACCAGAGAGAGACAGAGAGACAGAGAGAGAGAGAGAGAGAGAGAGAGAGAGAGAGAATAGGATGCTGTTACCTTTCCAAAGCTACCCTTGCCCAGCACCATGAGAAAATTGAAGTCAGACAGTTTCATGCGATCCCTGTTGCCATTGCTGTCGAATTTGGAGATGTTGGAAGATGAGCTGTCTGTTTTGCTGGGACCAATTTTAGCTCTCTGTTGAGAAATAACAAAAAGAAACAATAAGCTTGTATTAGATCAGGGTCAAAGACAACAAACACAAACACCCCCCCCCCAACTAAATTTGTTTCTATATCACGACAGGGACTTTTCATTGCATTCAATTGTTTTTGCAATGCATGACATTTCCACAGTTTTTCTATTTGCTACCCTTTCGTAAGTTTTAGACATTCGTTACAGTTATTGTTGCAGCATTGTTTCTACACTACATTTGCATTAACTTGTTAAGTTTCTATACAGAACAAAATATAGTTTTATCCCATAAATCTCACATAAACCATTCTGCTCTTTTACATTTTCATGCAAATATCATTTAGTTTGTTTATTAGGATTTCCTGTGCATCTAGTCCCCAATGTGAGCACATTAAGCACCATAAGGAGCAAGCAAAACCTCACAAACATACACACAAACACCAACAAATAAGTCCGTATGACATGACTGACACAGCTTGTTGTTTCTTTGTTTTTCTCTGTTGATGTTACTACATTTCGTAAGTATGTCTATTCATCACCTCCCTCCTGAATTTGTCAAACACATGATTCAGCAAACACTGGGTAAACCTGTCAAACAGTCTGCCAATGAAGCAATTTTTCGCTATTGTGTTTGAAGTACAGTATGTGTGCGAAACGGCATGCATCTGTAATGCAAAAAGAGATGTCCAAATCTGTCTTTGGCAGCATTTGTAAAACAGCTCTAAAGTGTCTGTTAGACACAGAGAAAGTGGGTGTGTGTATGTTAAACTGTGACAGTGAGTGTGAGGCTTACTCTCCCAGGGTGCTGAACGTTTTGTTTCTGGCATGGATCTTACTGCCCAAGCTGGCATGCTACTGAATAACAGACAGTCTGGGTAAATGACTGTCTGTGGTTTCTTCGGTGTTAAGTGTGTGTGTGTGTGTGTGTGTGTGTCTCAGGCCACAGTCATTAGGCCCTTCGGCTGCAGGCCGAGGTGAAGCGTACTGCCGATTTCCTTGTTCACCAACCTTCTCCTTCACAGTCCACTGAGAACTGATCCATTATCTACAGCTGTGAGCCAATCACACCTACAGCAATCTAGCAACAGGTCACACACACACACATACACACACACAGACAGACAGACGCACTAAAAGCTTTTCTCATTCGCAACACGTTTGCACAGCAATCTGCCTGACACATGAACAACAGAACAGAGGGACAACATTTTTCATTTACATTGCTTTTTTTGCACTGCAAACACACACACCGAAAAAATGTATATTCCTAATCAGTATCTCTGTCTCCTTTATGAATTAAACAAGCAATTATATTTATAAATGAATGAGGCTGTTAGACAAATTCATCTTTGATTTTGTTTATATTGTTTTTATTTGGTCAATAAATAACACTTAAAAATATAATTGGAAGCAGGGAGAGGGTTGGAAGTCTCATTGCTACTTAAAGGGATAGCTCACCCAAAAATGAGAATTCGGTCATCATTTACTTAGCTGCTTGTCATTTCAAACCTGTATAACGATTTAACGTTGAACACAAAATAGGATATTTTCAAGAACGCTGGTAACCAGACACCGGTACCCATTCACTTGCATTGCTCTCTATAAAATAGAAGTGAATGGGTACCGAAGTTGTTTGGTTACCAACATTCTACAAAATATCTTCTTTTGTGTTCTGCAGAAAAAAAGAGCATACATCAATGTTTTACAGGTTTGAAATGAGTGTAAATAAATATGTGTAAATAAACACAATATGGATAATTGTGGCCTTTAATAACATGGTTATTGACAATGCTGGTACACGGTGATATACTGTGGGGGGGGGGTAACATTCTATCTCATGCATTCTGACGTTTTTACACTGTTAAACGTCTTTACACTGCTGGCTTCTCATGCTTAACATGGTCACTTTGTCAAAAAATTTGCGACCCAGGTTCGAGTTCGTGGTCCTTTCCCGATCCCACCCCCTCTCTCACCCACTTCGTTTCCTGTCCTCTCACTGTTACTGTACAAATAAAGGCAAAAACGGCAAAATTAAAAAAACAAGTTGCGTGTATGACGTAGTATTTCTGTGCTCGATGGGTTCATATAGGTTTCGGAAAGTTTTCCCTTATTGGACAATTCTCCTGGAAAAGCATGCTCACACATCAACCAGCGAGAGAAAGAGCACGCTCATCAATGTGCTTCATTCGGATTATGGAAGTTCAGCTGTGTTTGTTTGTTCATGGCATTTCGGTGATGAATGTTATAAATACGGTATTTGCAGATCGTTTGAAACTGAAAGATGCCGGACATGAACCGCACACGGTAAGTGAAACCGAGTTAAATATCTGTGTTTTGTTGGCAATTGGTGTGTACGTGCATGATGTAAACAACACAAACTTATAGTGAATCAACAGTTATGCAAGGATAATGCGATGATGTATTGTGTGCTCGTGCTTTGGTTGCGCCCCCCTGCACGCCTCCAGGAGCTCGACTGTTCTCGCAAATAATCATACAGCTGTATCTGTCTTTTATAAATGTGATCAAACTAAATACTCTTTGAAGATATGAAGGATGCAATACTACTCTATAAGTACTCAAGATTAATATGAGATTGGCAGAAACTGTGCGTGTTACATCCGCTTTCATTTCCAGACCATGTCTCTGAAGAACCTCCTTTCTTTCGTTTCTAATTTCTACAGTAACAGCCATTTTTGTGCGATTCATCTCAAACACGGCACTGACACGCTGTAATATGCATAAGAGGTGACTGTAATTAAGAAAAAATAGCGAGTTGATTTTAATTTAGACTCAAAATCGCTCCAAATGAATTTCAGCACGTCTCTCTCTCTCTTTTCCCACGATCGCACTGTTATTTCCCACCAGAATGAATGTGTAGGGTTGCCTGCGCTCCCTCGGCCCATCCCACACACTCCTGTTTAGCTGCCCTCTCTCGCTGCCTCCTGGAGTACATTCAATTTTAATTTCAAAACTGCTGCCATATTGTGAGGCTGGCATGCGCTCTGTCTAGCATAGAATTCCATTAACCCACTCAATACTGTTCGGATGCCACACTTCACACTGTCCCTGCAGAAAAACACATGGCCCGGTCGAGTCCGCTGCCCAGACCTTGGCCTCATTCCCACATCTCTCAATATATACAGTATATGACTTGCTCTTCCCCACGTCACAATCCACAATCCCTACCCTCTCTGTCTCTGAAGGTTTTGGCTCTGTAGCTCTGTGGGCAGGGACATGCGGCCTCTAGGGAGTAAAAACCCATGCGAGATGCCGTCCCTCCCCATCAAAACCACAAGCTGAGTGGCAGCATTGATCTCCGCTTACACACACGCACATTCTTAGTCGCACAGGCGCAAGACGCTCTCCGCCGCCTCCTCTAATATCGATCGTAAGGCGTGAGCAAGCGATTAGTTCCGTATCCAGCTGAGATCCTCATCACGCCGCTGAGACAGTGTTTCTTTTCTAAAAGACATCTCAGACTTCTGCCTGGCTCCCACACGGATACACAGCATTACACGTTCTGGCCGACCCAGTGGCAACTTTTATTTGTCTGATCCAGAACGGACAGGGTGGATGTGAGAGAGAGAGAGAATTGGGTGGTGAATAAAAGGGGAAAAGAGACAAATGCTAATGTGGGTAGATTTCCACTGAGCTGAATGCATCGCATTCAACGCGCCTCACTGCACACAAATACTGTCATTTCTGCACAGCAGAGTGTGGAGCGAGGGAGAGAAAGAAAGAAAAAAATGAAGAAAAGGAGAGAGAAGTCGTGGAAGTCATTTCTTCATAGCGGTAAATATAAGTTGAGGAACACTTATATTAAACGACACATACAGTAACACAGTTGCTATCACAAGTGTAATCTTAATCCTTATTCTTCAAAAAGTCGTTTTTTTAGAATGAAAATAAAGGTTGTCCCATTTGACATTTGAAAACTAACCTTGTCGTGACATAAAAGGTCATACTAAAAATAAGAGTCATGCCATTGGCCCTTGAGCAACTCGAGTCCATAAGAACCTGTGTGTATCTGTATAAAACACAAGCTTTTCCAAAATGAGTGCGAGATAATGAGTCATTTCCCCATCTCTGTTTTCATGCTGAGCCAAATCTGGCTGCAGCTCACGACATGGGAACAAAAGTTGAAGTGAGGGTGCAGCTCTGAGCGTCGTGTGATGTGGGTGTTCTGGCCCTAGAGCGGATGAACACGAGAGAACCGACCTGATACTGACACGCATCCTGCGGGAGGCCTGCCAGTCACTCCCTGTCTATCCGTCTGTGTGTGTTTGCGTGCGTGAGATGGAACAGTGCTGGCAGAACCAGCCCTAATGGGCTCGAAATGAACACCACCAAGACAGACCTACACCTGCGCCCTCTGTCTTCTAACAGAGACCTGCCCTGACCACAACCTCCCACCAGAGAGAGAGAGAGAGAGAGAGAGAGAGAGAGAGAGAGAGAAGAGAGAGAGAGAGAGAGAGAGAGAGAGAGAGAGAGAGAGAGAGAAATGAACCAGATCAGTTGCCAGAAGGGCCTTTTTCTTGCTTCTCCCACCCTGTTACTTTCAAATAAAGCCGAAATATTGTCTCTCAATGCATGCTGGGAATGAAGGTCATTCATCTTTAGCCAGCAACAACAACAGAACAAGACCGATCCGAGCGAAACACCAGCTGTGATGCTAATCTTTGAGAGAATGAGTCAATGTGTCTCAACATTTTAGAGAGAAAGGGAGAGAGAGTAAAAGGAAAATGAAAGAAAACTGAAGTTAAGGAGTTTTCCTTTATGCTGTGAAATGGCAGCCCATCAGATGAGCTACAGATTGACCATTTCACACGTTTTGCATTATGCATCACACCAGCGGAGAAAACTGCCAGCTAGCCAAACACACGCATACGGCAGTCCGAGTAGCGCTAAGCCTCACATCGAGCTGTTCATAAATAATCCCAACATGCACTGGGCCCACAGTTGGGTCAGCACGCGGGACCGTTTGAATTATGCAAACACCTGCACAGGCTTTGCTTGACGACACACTACCACACACAAAGTGTGTAACGCTGGGGAAAACTTGGCCTCGGTGTGCACTGAGAAATTTGGATTTATTTTTTAAGTAAACTCAAGTAGTGACATCACATGCACACATTGTGCACACATCAGATATACGGACCAACAGGCACAAACTGAATGTCAGGACACTGCAAAGGGACAATTCTCACATATCAATTTCGTTTGAAACATGTGTGAACTACTAAACACACTCATATAAGGAGAACAGAAGGACGGGGGCTTTAAATGTGCATGAATCAATCAGTAAGGAAAAAGCCAAGGGATCAGAGGCTGCGGGCCGGTCCCTCTCAGTCAGCTCTATTCTGTATTCACACTGGTAAGTGTGGAGCAGAATGCAGGTTGACATGAGTGTGATTACTTTGTGAGGATGCCGGGATTTGGCACTGTGTTATTTATGCCAGATTTGACAGTGAGTGATATATGCTTCATGCACAAAGACCTGTTTCTCTGTCTTATCTTTGTCCTGCTTGCTCCCTCACCACTGACCCCATTAACTTTCTAATGCAAATTCCTGGTCTTTTTGTGCACAATAATTGTAAGTGTCATTCCAAATAAAAATCTTGGGTAACACATTACAATCAGGTTGTATTTGTTCACAGAACCAAATGCATTAGCTTACATAACTAACAATAAGCCATAGTTTTTAGCATTTCTGAATTTTTGTGATAGTTCAACCAACAATGAAAATGATGTCATCATTTACTCACCCTCGCCATAAGAAGATATACATAAGAAGATATTTTGAAGAAGGTAACCGAACAACAACCGGTGGTACCCATTCACTTGCATTGGTTTTGTGTCCATACAATAGAAGTGAATGGGTACCACTGTTGTTCGGTTACTAACATTCTTAAAATATCTTCTTTTGTGTTCTGCAGAAGAAAATAACACAGGTCTGAAATGACAAGTGGTGAGTAAATGATGACAGGATTTTCATATTTTGGTGAACCATCACTTTAATGTTAGTTAATGTCAATAATTGTTCCTGTTTGTTCATTGTACATTGACTAATGTTAACAGTTTCAACTTTTGATTATACAAATGTATTAGAAAATGCTCAAATTAATATGAAATAAGATTAATAAATGCTGTAGCATATTGTTCATTGTTAGTTCATGTTAACAAATGCATTAACCAATTTGAATAAATACAACCTTATTGTAAAGTGTAACCAAATCTTTGGCTGTCTTACCTTTGAAACATTAAAACAATATACCTATATAATAAATGGTAATCAATAAATAATGAACATATCAATTCATGTGAACAGTCGGCAGCCCCTTCACCCTGTAGCCCAAGACTGGTTACCCACTGAAGCTAAGCAGCTGAGCCTGGTCAGTACCTGGATTTGAGACCTCCTGGAAAAGCTAGGTTGCTGCTGGAAGAGGTGTTAGTGAGACCAGCAGCGGGCGCTCATCCTGTGGTCTGTATGTGTCCTAAAGCCCCAGTATAGTGATGGGGACACTATACTGTAAAAAGCACCAATGCAACGATGAGATGCTAAACTGAGGTCCAGACTCCCTGTGGTCATTCAAGATCCCACTGCACTTCTCGTAAAGAGTAGGGGTGTAAACCCCGGTGTCATGGCCAGATTTCCTCCACTATCCCTTGTCAATCATGGCCTCCTAATAAATCCCACCCTCTGAATTGGCTCGATCTCTCTCTCCACCAATAGCTGGTGTGCGGTGAGCGCACTTGTAAAGTGGCTGCCGTCGCATCATCCAGGTGGATGCTGCACACTGGTGGTGTTTGAGGAGAGACCCCCCTCATATGATTGTAAAGAGCTTTGGGTATACAGCAATGCACAATAAAGCGCTATATAAATGCTTCACTCATGCTCATACTCCTGTAAATAAATACACAGTAAAACACTGACTCACCTCAAACTTCTGCCGGAGTTCCTCATTGCCTTCTTCTCCCTCAGGTGGGACAGGAACGTTAAAGTACTCGCCCTCCTCCTGACTGAGCAGCTTAAACCTGCATGTGTGTATGTGTGTGTAACAGAGGAAATAAAGGACAGTTGAATGAGTAAGTATCTCGGCAGCATCACATATGGTTCAGACAGTACCACAGGCACTAAAAATCCCCCTCAGATAACAGCTCCATCTGGCCCCTATAGGAACCCTACTCTGTTTGCGTGCTTTCCTGAAACTACACGTTCTGTGAAATGACCTCATTAGCTCATTTTAAACCACTCAGATGCTAACAATTCCCTCTCACCGTGATTGACCTTCGCTATGATCTTGCGTGAAGACGAATCCAAGCAGTTGGAGTTGCTCTCAAACAGCCTTCAAACGTTTGAGGACAACGTGATACCTCGCCTCGTTTTAGCTTTTCTAACATCTGTGCATCCAGATAGCAAAAATCGCTTCCTGTTTGACGGTATGAGATGACCGTCTCCGAGACCAGAGCTGTCAAAAAGCAACAGACCAACCACCGAAAGCACCTGGAATGCCGAAGCGCAGGGTTTTCACCTCCTCTACGGCTACTGAATTGAAAGAAGGCCCTGTTTTCAATTTGCTTGTAGTCTGAGGGTGTGTTTGTGTAAGACTGGCGATGAGTCATGGCTGCAGTGCTCTCCCTCTACACATCCTTCTTCCACATCTAGACCTCCAGAGGCTTTTTTGTGTGAGCATCCTCTTAGAATTGCATTCCACCATAAGCTTACAGAGAAGGGCACACCTCATTCCAGTGAGACGGCATATGGTGTGTGTGTGTGTTGCTCGTGTAGTAAGGAAGGTGCTAAGTGGTGTGTGTTGTTGGCCCTTATCACCAGCGCGGCACAGAGTCTGTAGCCACAGAATTCAGCAGAATTTGAACACCATTCACAAAACAGCAAAATGAGTTGGGGGGGGATTGCTGGAAGGAGTCGGCTGTGATGTCACTATAGGGTGAATTCTGAATATGAATTAAGTGATGTTGCTAGACAATCTTCTACATTTTGATCCTTTTAATGAATATTCATGAGCCATTAAAGGTTGTGTCGTTGCATTGTCAGCTTTACATTTGGTATATATTACTATATATCAATTCTACAATCTATTCTACAAATTAAACGGTTTTCACACTATGCTGCAAGTCACTGGAAAGTAATCGTAAAATCTAGAGGTGTGCCCATATTGATAAAAGCTGTGATATTAAAAACCACGGTTATTGATATCTCTTTGACCTTACACATTTACTAATATCAATTATATATATAATATCAAAAGCAACTGTATTGCAAACTCTCTTTCTTTCAGCCTCTCTACACTCTTATTTTTACTAAATGGACAAAAAAAGAGAAAACAAAAAAATAAACACAATTATAATATAATTATAGCTTTCCTGTAGCTCAGTGGTAAGAGCATTGCGCTAACAACTCAAGGTTGTGGGTTCGATCCCAGGGGATTGCAAATACCTATGTAAAATGTATAGGATAAAGCAATGTAAGTCGCTTTGGATAAAAGCCAAAGGTCTGCCAAATGCCTAAATGTAAATGTATAACTTTTTAAGAAAACAAACCAATAGATATTGCGAAAATATCGTCATCTCAAACTACCTTTTTTTTGCCATCGATAACAGCGAAGAAAAAAAATCTGATATCGTAATAATAATAGCATATCGTAATAATAAAACCATAGTTTGTTCAACATCCAGCACATACACATACACAAACTCCAAATCTCACCTTTTTCATAACAGCTCATTCCTTTCTTCACTTCAAGAAGCACTGATCTTAGATTCTTCTGTACAGTATGTCAGACTTTAATAAGTGATGTAGTAAGATAGTGAGAACAAGAGACTGGGTCCATTCAGGTCAGGTCTGCCCATGTCTACTGAGGAGATGAAACATCTCTACTCTAATCTGACACTCCACGAACACACAGAGAAGCTCATAAGATCAACTCAAATGTTTAAGAATACTTGATTCTTTTTTAAGTCATATTTTTGAGTCGCCTTTATTAAATGGACCGGGAGAGGTCCAGGAGCCGGGACTAAAACTCGGGTCACCTAAAGCACAGTTGGACTCTGTGTCTTTAACACTGTCCACAAGGCTCTAAAAGGTTTCTTTAGTCTTAAATTCACTGAGAAGATCACATGAGGCATGTTTCTCAAGTATATGTGAAATGAGGAAAAAAGGAAACCAAGAGAAAATGAATTCCAGAGTTTCTCAGTGAAGGTGGATGTGACCTTTCACATTGAAACTGTAACACTGCTGGATCTGTCACTTCACCTGCTCATTACAGCACATTTGGGTAATCACAGTGGGCTCGTACAAATGCAAAAAATACACACAGGCTGGCACACCCCAGCTGATGGTTAGCAGGCGGAAGAAGAGAGGCTTTTAAAGTCGTTCGTGCGGGACGTAAGTGTATGTGAGCAGAAAACAAGAGTGGAGAGCTCTTACATGAAGAGCCCTACTGCAGACAGCCTGAAGACTTCTGAAAGAGCAAGAGTCTTCAAACCCTGACGGCGCGACTCGAGCAGTGTTCCTGTGTCTTGTGCTGGGCAGTTAAGCTGACTAGAATAACTAGGGAGGTGTTTCGTGCTTTATATTATAAATGTCCACAAAATATAACACATTTCTACATTTCAGGGTTAATAATGTAGTGTGTGTGTGTGTGTGTGTGTGTGTGTGTGTGTGTGCGTGTGTCACACAAATTTGAGTAAAAAAAAAAATCTGACTGTACAAAACAAACCAAATATAATGAACTATGAGATGAAATTGTATGTAAACAACTCATTTTTCTCAAGTAACATCGCCCAACAGCGACGCCAGCACCAGCCCATGATAATGTCTGTTTATCATTCACAACGGGTCCGCAGATCAGTATGAATGAGATTAATTACTGTTATTAATGAGACCAAGTAAACAACTTACCCCCGACTCAATCGTCACTATTCTTGGTCTCATCCTAATTGAAATGAACTTGACTTGAAACATATAATGATCTGTAAGCGAAACGGTTTCTAGTGACCACTCTGCTAGGTTAAGTTGAAGGTGCACTTTCATCATCATCACACAGAACATTTGTTAACTAATGGCCTGAAAATCACTATTAATGATAACAGCAAGACAACAATATTAGAGATATCCTAAATAAGCTTGTCACAGTGTAAAACATTGTAAGTAAGAAAAGGAATAAAAATCGAACTTGGTTGCAAATAGTAGGTACATATAAAATAAAGGAAATTATTTAAACTAGAATATAAAAAACTATACTGTTCCTACAGTATATTTAGTGTCACAAGTTCATATTTCTTAAAAAAAAAACATCAGAATTATTATATTTTAGCCTTTTCAAAATAGTCACCATTTGCCTTGAATTTGTAAAAATTTACTTTTTCCATTTTATCAACCAGCATCTTTAAGTCTGACCCTTTTCAAACAGTATTGAAGAAGTTTCCACTGAATTAAAACATGAATTTACATTCAACATAAAAAAAAACAGCAGGCCTGCTCACCATCCATCCACTCCTAGCTTCTGAAGCTCAGAGATGCCAAAAGACAGAGAGCCCATGAAGTCATTCCGGCTGGTCAAATCCCAGTCCCAGATCTCCACAGACAGCCTGCGGTCTTTGTCAGACTCCTTCAGATTACTGTAAGAAAAAAAGCGAATGAAGGAGGAGGACAGAGACAAAGAAAGCATGCTAAAAGAGAAGTTGATTCTCCATCGACCAGAAAAACATTGCCAGACGTGGGTGGACCTAGGCTCGAAAACAGAGAGAAAACTTCCTTACAATGTGAAGGTCTCGTTCCATGTGGGATTCAGACAGCATTTGATGGTCTTGGTCTTCTGTTTGCTCTCACTCTTGGGGTCAGGGATGAGTTTTAGTTTTACATATGGGTCAGACAGGCCGTTGGGGTCCATGGGCACCAGGTTCTTTGCCTCTTTAACTATAATGAAAATATATGAAAACTTAAACAGAAATGTACAGTAAGGATAAAAGATGAAAAAAATGTGAGGTTTGTGAACGGTTAGGGACAAACAAAACACACATGTACAGCACTGTAAGACAAAGAGTGTCTCTAGAATAATCAAGTCTTAATATGTTGCTTTAATCTTCGAGGTTCAAGGGTGTCCAAATATTTTTTTCACAGAATAACAAGTCAAGGATTTTGGATAAGCAAATAATTTTGCAAGCTTTTAGTTAAGGCTTTAGAGATGAACACATTGGTGATCATGTGGGGCTTTGAATGCACACAGAGTATCCCAGTAATTGGGGTTGACCTCAGCACTTGACCAGCGCAACAATTAATGCAAGGAGGCTGCTGTGGTCCTGAGATTTGTGGCTAGTGTAATTTCCATAATGAGTGGTGTGTGAAGGTAGGCTTAGCTGTTCATTAAGACAGCAGCGTACTGCGGCACAAAGTGAGCGAGACAGACTTTTGCATGAACTGCTGTGCTCACAAAGCATGATTTATTTCAGCAGCTAATAAATGTTATGCACACCATGTTCGTTCGCAAACCCCTCCACACAGAGCAATTAAGAAAGCCAGATCACTGACCATGCAAGAGTATTTGCATGAAGATATCAAATGCTTTGACCCACGGATACGCTCGGTTTTGTGGCTCGGAAGTAATTTGAGAGATGTAGGACATTCTCATTATGATGTTACCAGAATGATTTAAAAAATACTGATCTCATTAACATAACACCGTTGATCATCCTCACAGCCTAAGATGTTAAAAGGCTGTGGGAATGGAATTCATGTGGGTTTCTGCAAATATTGAAACTGCACTGCCCCCTCTGGGTGAAAGGCGGCACTGCAACTGAGTGCCAGATGGTAATATACACTAAATAAGCGTTTTGGGCCTTTTTTGGTAAGACCCAGAATGATCCTGTGAGACTTCAAACCATGCCTTCTACAAGAAATGACTTGTACGTACGCAAAATAGACTTAAAATGGCCATGCTGGATGATGTGATTAAAACACTTGAGAAATGTTATAGGTACAGTTCACATGAAATTCTCTCATAATTTACTCATTCAATAAGCCCATAAATTCATTATAAAAGTAATCGAAATGACTCCAGTGGTTTAATAATTTTATTTTTATTTTTAAAGCTTATTCAGCAAAACAAAGCAATAAATGTGCAAAAGTCATATATGCCAACATACTTATCATGCTTTTGTTTGTGTTCAGCTGAGCAAAGGAAGTCACATACATCTACAATGCCATGAAGATGAGTCAATTATGAGAGAATTTCCATTTTCAGGTAATTTACTGATTTCAGGTAATTTCAGGTATATACATGTTACAAAAAGGAAAAGTTTGCCATAAACTATTTCTTTAAGTGTGCATTGTGTAACGCTTATGTACAGGAAATTAAACCCTTAACATGATTGGTATCAAACACACCCTATAGTGGGAGTGGCTTGTAATGTAGACATATGCAACTGCTCAGAGCTAGGAAAGACCTGACTACTTTTAAGGCTGAAATAAGTCAATTCTGCGTGATGAAAAATGCTAAATTCTGAACATGCATGCGTTCCTGTGGTCAAAAATCCAGGTAGAAACGACCATTGAGGAGAAGAGCCACAGGTATTAGTGGTCAATTCATTAATTTTAAGTGACAGGACTCTGAGGTGCACAAAAGGAGATGCCCTCATTCATCTTATCGAATGCTCAGCAGATCTGCACTGCCGTCGCGTGACATTAAATTATAAAGGACAGCGTAATGGATCAAAATATGTCTTTTACGTTAAGGGCGGCTGACACAACTGATGCTCAGCTCATTAGCTGCTAGCGAGACTGTTATTTCATTCTATGGTACATTATATGCGAGTAGAGGCTTGTGGATAAAATGGCCAAGGACTGAGAATGAGAAAAGGATGAAAACAGCTGAATGCGGAGCAGGGTGTTCAGAATAAAAATCACTTAAAGTACACACACCTACTGCTTGACTCATTCAGGGTTAACTCGCTAAAGCCATTAACAGTGCTTTCATACATTTTCTCTGTTGGTTTGTATATGAAATATCATTTTATTGAGTTATCGAACTTTGAGCAGGACTAAATGGATTTATGGAAGTATCAATTATAAACTAGTAGCTGTTTACCATACAGTATAAAGAAACTCCACCCTTTAATCGTAGTTTACTAAATAGTACATGAAATTAAATTACAATAATAAATGTAAATGTAAATGACCCTGTAATTATTAACACTAATCAAAAATAAATCATTTTAAAAAATAATTATGCAACAGTTGCTAAATGACAAGTCCTATGTATTATGTAATAGTTCATAGTGACCTCAGTGGAGGAGTTTCTGTTCTATGAAAAGAATGAGAATAGCGCCCTCTGCTGGACACTCCAACGATCACCACTCTTTATCTGTTCTTGCATAACATAAAATGTGGCTGATGCACTAACTAAGGACGGTTGTGTTTTGTTTAGGAAACCTGTCTGTGCTGATGCCAAGGAGAGACAGGGAGGCTAACTATGTTTTCTTGTGTTGTCATGGAGACGTGTAATGTAATACACGCTTGAGTAATCCTATAGAATTTCACAATGAGCTCAAAAGCACCATTTCATTCCATCACTGTCTGCAGGCTCCAGATAGACATCAGAGGTCTTCTGTTTATCTATATTCAAGGAAATAAAACATCTGCTTTCCTCCCATTGGTGTTGTTCCTTTCGATTTTGACCAAAAATGTTTTACCATCTGGTCCTCTTTAACATTAATTCTTTTTCAACAATAAATATTAACATTAACTGTGACAACCATTAAGCATAATCTGAAGAGTGCAATACTCAAGATTTATTCAAATGAAAATTTTAGATTCATTAATATTCTACTACATTTTATGCATTTATGGAAAAAGTGACCAACCCATGACAAACCGTCGTTCCCTGTAATTCAAATCCATGACCTTTGTGCTGGAATGTTTTACCAGGCGGAGCTACAGAAACAAGACTCAATATATGTATTTTGATTAAATTGTAGTATTATTGTATTATACAACATTTGGATGTATTGTAAAATGGAAAATTACTCCTTAATCTTTAGCATTTATTATGCATACGTGACACATGAAGTCGTGGTGCTAATATGAAAATTGCTATATACTGTTATTATATGTCAAGTGTTGTGTAATTATGTGTCACAAATATCTTCTCCTGTGCTCAATGAAAATGAACATAATTTTACAGTTTCTAATAAGAACAGTTTCTTTAAACGCAGCACCTGACATGGTTGCAATCGCCTGGGTGTGAACAATTCCCACTTTCTAGTGTTGCTTTGGATTCACCACTAGGAGGAATCAGACACCAGGAAATAACCCACAAGCATTCAAAACAGCACACTTTACGCCCCTAAACTTAATCTACTCCGATAACGTGTGCCTCATAAGTACATTTAGCTTATTAGCTTAGTCATTTTCTGTCCCTCTTCAAGGGTGTAATGGAGGCATGTATGTAGTACTGTGAGCTCCAGGATGAAGTGTTTATTTGCATGCACATGTGTGCAGCAGTGATGTGTACAAGTGGGCAGCAGTGACTCACTGCTGACGGTGAGCACGTTGTTCTTGATCTCTGCAGTGATTTGGATGCGGCCCCTCCTCTCTGTGTGGTCAGTCCCACACAGACTCGGCACGTTGGCTACGCAGCGCTTATGGATGTTCATCATGCAGTCTGGATAAAGGAAGAAAGCGCGAGAGCCGTTATACCCAAAATTACATGCACAGACACACACCATGTATACAGTATATTATTTTCATGAATATTGCATTGCAAGGACGATTTTTTAATCTTTGAATCCAGAATGCATAGTGGCGAGTTGTAAGAAAATGCTTCTCCAAGATGGAGTCAAACATTATATATAAAATATTAATAGCAACTCAATGATCTAATTAAAAACTGACTGCACAGTATTTTCTGTCCAATGCTTTTTCTGCTTATTTGAGCATTGTCATTACCTTAGCAACTACTGTAACAGTCAGACTCTTTCATTCAGTTCATGAGAATTTGTCAAGTTATTCAACTGTGAAATAAGCATACACGCAAACTTCCTGAAGACACTTTTGAGTGTACACACACAAACATACACCCACTCTAATCCCTCATGTGCGGCCGCACTTCTCAACAGTTCAGTCAGAAGTGTGGCAGCATGCGAGTCGGAGCTGCAGTGTAAACACTGCTGAGGGCTCCGGAGAAGACGACTCGTGCACTGAAAACTAAACAAAGGTAATTATAGCTCTGCCAGTCTGCAACCATAACAACTTTGTGTCACGTTTCAGGTAAAGACACTGAGCACCAAAGCAAACAGCCCTCATCTCTAAAACACCTGTCAGAGTGTATGTTTGTCATACAATGTTATGCAATGAGCACTGTACTGTTTAATATGCTGTTATATCAATGAATATTTGTTAGCCAACAGTCTAGTTTTTGGATGTGGACATTTCTGCCCCTGGGGCTCGGACAGCTGCTGACTGTGAAGCATTTTGAATGCTTTATGTATTGGACACTGGATAAGAGGCCGGCTTTGGTGAGATGCAAGGAGTTTTGTGAACGAAGCTTTATACTGTATGAAGGTTGGTTATGTGCTGAGTGTATTTAGCCCACAGGGATAGATAATACACAAAGATCAGCGATTCATTATACTGCAGAGATATCTCACACTCTGATATCAGGTTTATCCATATTACCAAAGATTGATAGCATGGGATACATATGATTATTGAAAAGTACAGTAAAAAGTGAGACGTTTTAAATCGTTTATTTTGGCACAAACAGAAAGATTTCTAGGGGTTGCTATGGTGTTTTAGGTGGTTGCTAAGGTGTATTTAGGATGCTGCTATTGGACCACAGAGGAAGCTTTCCAGTGAAAGTCACCATTAGGAAATTTGTCTGCTACAGCAGTAATTCTCAAACTTTGTGTAGAGTGCATCTCTTTGCATCCCCACAAATAAAAGCTTAAACTTTGAATTTTAATGAATTAAACCAAAAACATTTTCAGTTATACAATGCTGGGATATCTTTTTTTTTTCGATGTTTGAAAAACAAAGAAACGTTGGGCTATACAGGAAATCTTTTAATCAGGAAATAAAAGACTGCACATTAAATCAGATCAGCCTGAGAGTCTGTGCAGACTTTGGTGTATGTGATTTGAAAACTTTAGTTTGATTCTGTGAGTGTCTGACTAAAAGCTAAAGAAAGAGAGGATACCCACGGTCACATCTCATGCCCTGGTGGATGAGTCCGTACAGCAGAGAGCCGCAGTGGTCACAGAAGGTGGGGCTGGAGTACGTGTGGACTTTGAACTTGTGCTTACTTCGTGGATCCTTCAGAGAAACAAACAGAAAAAAGGAACCCGTCAGCCTGGTTTGCAAAAATAAGAAGCAGCAAACATATAAGGAATTTAAGTTTTAAATATCACTACTGCACAAAGAAGGAAAACGCTTTTGAAGGAAGTACATTTGAGAAATTACGTTAAGGTCACAGAAAGGTCAAAAGGGTATTTTATGCAGTATGTTAAAAGCATAGGTGTGACAGAGAGAAGTTAGTGAGTAAAGACAATATTCAGCTTGGCCAAGAAGTAATAATTAGAAATGTACAAAACAAATCCATGTCTATAAAAAGCGAATAGACTGGCACACGCAGTTCATAGTGTACCTACAGCACAATTTAACATGACAGCTGTCCAAGAAGAAGAAAAAATATATATTTACTATACACTACCTCCATCTGTTCAAGGCCTATATACTTAGCTCCAAGCAAAACAAACCTGGCCAGCTCTTCACGCATTCAAATATTTACATGAAACACTTCTGGAAGATGTTCTTGTCTAAGGTGACTCAAACTGTATTCAACACTAGTTTGTGTGTAAACTGGGAATCAATCCATGATCTTTGGCTTGCTTGTGCCTTGGACTACCCGAAAAGCTACAGGACCGCTGTGGCCCCAGAGGATTCTGGGGGTAGTTTAAGGAGAGATGGTCTTCGCCATGGTTAGTTTGAATAATGTTAAACTGTCTGTTTTTTTTCACTCAAAACATGGAAAACCACATGTGGTATATTTATTTACGGTACATAAAATAATAAGAAATAGGAAAATACTTTATTTTTGGACTATGTATTGTTATATTGGTGCACATGCATAAAAATGGAAAAGCAATTATCTGGCTTTTTCTGTGCAATTTCAGACCAAATCAATAAACATGAAGCTATATGTCAAATGTGACCCTGCCTATGTAAACCAGGCTAAAGTTTCATAATCTAATTATGAGATAACAATCATCAAAGTGTGATTTCAACCATTAATTTCACTATGATTTCAATCTTCGACATGGCCTTACGCAGTCAATATCAAAGACATCAAGATTATATTTTCACAGAATGTTTTTCACATTATGAAAAACTTTAGCTTTAGCTGCATTTTCACATAAGGGGTTACAAATGTCATCAAAATGTATGTCAAAAAACTATTTATCTGCATCGCTCCGCCCCACTGACACCTGAGCGACATAAGGGCACGAGTTCAGCAGGGCGCAGCCAGTCAACTGGAACGCTGGCACACTGAAGATCTCTTTCTGGCTGCCTCCCCCCAAAGCTCTATATCCATTATTAATATCAAGCAGGGGCTTTTATATGGCTCCCTATTCATAAGAAGCTCTTTTAATATTCACCCTCTGAATAGAGCTCATAGCAGCAATGACACCCGCACACAAAAGATAGCGGTTTCAGTGTGGCTTCTGGCCCGGGCACACGCACCGGAGATTCTGCACCACACACATTGTCCACAGGACTGTGTTACATACGCTTACAGTAGAAGAGAAAATGGAAAGAGAAGGTCAGAGTCCATTTACAGAGGCTGCCCTAGCATCCAAGAGCACACTGTGTAGGGAAGCAGAGATGATAATAATGCTCTCGGCATGATGAAATGGAGAGATGGAGTAGGTGGATGAGGCAAGGGAGAGAGAGTGTGTGTGGGGGGTATGGCTATATAGTCCAAACCACAATATGGCTTCACATTAACTGCTTACATGCACTTTAATTAGATGTCTGAGGTGAAGTCAGTCTCAAACAGCCGTACAACAACATACCCACAGCAAAAATATTTTAACTAATCCCAACATAGCTGTTAAACCACATGAAACTACAAACAGAAGCACTCTCTGGTAGCACAGAGGACAATAATATGAACATGTGACTATGAAGAGGGATGGGAAATGCAAAGTAGGTGCAGTTGTTAGGGGCTTTTATAGTCTCATCTGAATAAACAGAGGCGAATACCACCCTGTAACACCGACCCCTGCAGGACAACACTAATTCACCCAAAACAAGAACAACAGACCTACTGTTATTTATTTGTATTATTTGTCTTTGTATTATAATTCACTGTCTACTTAAACAGCTGGGACAGAGGGTGCAGAGCACAAACAATCAAACACTGAAATGAAATTCATTTGAACATAAGAGTGCATGTCCAAACAGAGATGCACTTAGAGGAAAAACCAGCTGTGTCAAAATCATAGCATTATCTTAAAACTAATCTAAAACACTTCATGACAAAACATGTTTACCAATGCCAAAATAACCAACAAGCAAACATTTAATTTTCTAATATCATTTTAGGGACTATGAATATTTAAAAAAAATGTGTCAATCTAGAGTTTCTGTTTTGTTTCCACTGCAGTAGCTTAACTAGTAGAGAATTGTGTTAACAGAGCAAAAGGTCATGGGTTCGATCCCTATAAACGTGCATCTTGTAATGCACTGTAAGTCGCTTTGGATAAAAGTGTCTGCCGCATCCATAATAATAAATAATAATAAAAAACATTTCCTACAACAAGCAGCTTGTCTGCTGAATTTGAAACTGACACAACCCTGTTCCATGTTTGTGACGTCTGCAGGTGTGAGGTCCTCTGATCAAGCCCCTCGCTCTTCAAAGCACATGTGATCACGCAAGACGCTTTGTTCATCATTCAGCTTTCATTAAAGTGAAAGCTGAGAGGACTGGCACTCTGTCTGCTCATGAAAGTCAAATAAAAAATATTCACAATGTTGGCTTTGCCATTCTGATAATACACTGAGGACAATACTGCCGTTTAGCTGTGGACATCACAGCCAAAGTGGCTTCCAACCACCAATCAGGGGATAAACGGAGACATCTAGGACAGAACTGCATGTATTAATTAGCAAAAAGATACTAAATTAAAAACTAACCTAAACTAAAGAGATAAGCAAAACATGTTTTTTTTTTATTGTCCTGTAAGACACATGTACATGTTCATGTACACATCTTTGTCTCTGACAAAGTTAAATTAAGCATCTGAAGAGGATACAGGAGGGAGTGGTATGATAAGATTGTAACTTCTCATGCGTGAAGCTTTCAATCCACTGTGACGAACACAGGTGTTTGAGAAAACCCAAAATAGCTCTTCAGGAAACAGCAAAGGTAACACAGGAAATAGTTATTATAATAGTTAAATTAAACTACACACATCAGTTCTGCTTCTTAAAGTTGTCAAAAAATGGAAGACCTTGTTGCACTACCAACATAACTAGTACTGTGACAGTAGCTGGGTTTCCATCACCCTGGTTTAATGCACATTTTAAGTTTCGATTCAAAACGATTGATGGAAACAGCAAATTTCAATATAAAAACAGTTAATTCGCAAAAAAGGTTTTACACTCGCCTGAGGTGGTCTTACTTTTTAGCGATAAAGGGTTAATATAAATAATTGTCGAATAAATTCCTCCAGAAAGTCATGTAACTGCACTATGAGGTGGCGTAACATGACTATCCAGAGTACTGATCTTGTTGCACAGCATCTGAAATGTTATTATGGTCATTCTTAATATCTGAGCAAAGTCGTCAAAATTGTCTCACGGAACTGTCTTGACTGCGTTTCCCAAACAGCAGGCATCCACAAAAGCGCCGCATTTATTGTGTCTCGTCTGTTTGCGCAAGTAATTATTACATATGAAAATTATTATATTCAGTTGCTTACTTTTCTTACTGATATTTAGTGCCGCCAGTTCATTAGGTAGTGACGGTTGACTAGTTGGATGGAAACAGTGCTTATTCGCAAATGTTTTATTCAATATTCCAATTTTGCGCATAAGCTTTCACAACTTTGGATGGAAACCCGGCTAGTGTACACTCTAAAACCGCTATGTTAAAAACACATTTTGGACCACATTTACTAAACGGGGCAAAATAGCGCGAGAGCGCAATTTCATAAAATGCAAATGGGAGTGGAAATTTCTGCGGGTGGTTTACTAACAATGCGCACATTAAAAACACAGGCACAATATCTCATTCCCTTAATGACCAAAGCAATCTACTAAGAGCAGTGCAAAATAGAGTTTAAGACATGCTTTTTTAGGGCGTTAAATAAAGCCACAAATACCAGTACAATGACGAGCACAAACCTTAGTAACTCACGTTGCGTGATTCATATAAATACTCTCCTCCCATAAAGTCTATATCTGAGAAGAAAACTCCTGTAATTACATATGCAATAAGGTAAATCACAAAAAAACAGCTGTGTCCATGCTTTTTCAGGACTAATTTTCAGTGCATGTCTTTTTCCGCCAAAAACCCGTTTGCGCTGACGCAAGCTGTTCATAAATCTGGCCCTTTTATTGTTCAGTTAAGGAAAGCACGATAATGTGTTGTCATTAACAAAATGTGTTGTCTCAAAAAATAACAGAGAGATGTGTTTAGTTACTTTAACACAACTTGTATTGTCCTTTTCATTTATTTTACCCCAAGTCAACACAAAATGTGTTAAATAGCATAACAAATGTGTTAATCTTAAAGGGGTCATTTGACACGGCAAATTAGAATAGTATCGTTTGTTTTAGATGTAATCCAATGTGTATACACGATTTAAGGTTAAAAACGCTGTATTTTCCACACAACGTGCATGTTTGTGTCTCCTCTTTGTCCCGCCTCTCTCAAACGTGCAGATTTTTTACAAAGCTCATCGCTCTGAAAAGCGAGGTGTGCTATGATTGGCCAGTTAACCAGTGGGTTGTGATTGGTCGAATACTGAAAGCGTGTGACAGAAATGTGATGCCTCTTACCATATTCGGAACATCAGGTTCCAAAGCAATTGTACTGACAGGTACGCCCACCTTACTTGCGTATACATTTGGGCGATCTTTGTCAAATCATATCATGAACTGACGTTGATTTTTTTAGGGTGTTGTTACACAAGGCTTTTAGAGTTGCTTTTAGATAGAATGCATCTTTTGTTCTGACACTTACATTTTTGCAATTTTTTCGTATAACTTATAACACATCAAAGACACAGAAAAACACGTATCCGAGCCATATGACCCCTTTAAAACATATTATCCTTTTTTAGAGTGTGGATTTGTCAGTAACAAGCTACTTTATCAATGAGCAGAGCCAGCGACAGGACAAAGAAAACGGGTGACACACGACTCACGTCAGGTCTTCAACTCATACCATACAGTGGATAACAGATTATAAAGCGTTAAGGAAGGCCAATTTTACGAGGGTACTTGAACTCAAGAAAGTGGGAAGTGCTCTGTTAAGAGTGAGAACATATTTTTACACATAAAACAAAAAAATGTTCTGGCCAAGACTGAACACAGTGTTTGCCATCTCAGAAGAACAGAGGTATCGTGACAGAAACATTTTTTTTTATGAGCCATTAAAGATCACTTGTGTTTTTTACAATGTTCCTTTTCCTTTTGACTTGGACTTTTGATAATATCTTTAAATCTCCAGTCATTCATGAACTGAGCATCCTCTAAAAATATTTACTATTTAACTTTTGATTGTAATTGTCATACAATTGCCGGACCTGAATAATCTCAGTATTTTAATTTCACAAAAGTAAATTACAAATTTATGAGCAAAGCTGGAACTGTCATCTTCACTCAGGTCATGCAAAAGGGGTCAAAGGTAAAACGGTTTGACGTTTAAATTGCTGCATTACAATACTAGAGGAAACTCTGTAGCTGCACTTCAATCCACGATGTTTCGTGCTCATGAGCAAGTTTTCCATAATGATCTCACCTAAGGCCTCATGCGAATGCCATTATGTGCATCTGATGCCTGTTAGAAGAAAACACTGCTGTTTTTTCATGATGCAACAAAGATTCTTTTCAGAAAGATTGCATGTAGAATCCTCCCACCTCTCTCACACAGCATGCAGCTCACTGACTCATCGAACAATCAGTACCGAATCAGAAGGTGCAGGGAGTTCTGTACAAAGGAGTTCAATTGGAACGAGAAGAGAGGCGATAGAAATGCATCGCAACAGACCCCTCCCACCCGGTGGCCTTCAGAGGGTTCCCATGGTGATAGCCAAAGCCCATCACCCGGCAACAGGCTGGTACCTGCTGGAGTTTGTGGCGGTCATGGCGTCTGGCTGGAGGAAAAAATAGACTTCAGAAAACCGAGTGTCTCCTTGGAAATACACACACACACGCAGACTTACATTTCTCTTTTTTCACTATATTTGAGACAGTAGATGACTTTTCTGTACTAGCAGCTGCAGATTCTCATGTTGGACAGGAGGATTGTGGGTAGTATTTATGAAAGTGTGCAAGTGAAATGGGACTGTAGGAGTTTTACAGTTTATTGTTAGAAAAAAGAAAGAAAAGCAAGAAACCATATCAAACATCGCAAAAAAACAAGTCTTGGATTAAGCTAACATCTTTGTTATATAATCTTACATGGGGAAATGTGAAAATGGCTCAAAAAGCAATCATTAGCAATAATAAGGTCCGTGCGGAGACGTGTGTGTGTGTAAGAGCAAGAAAAATAGATCTGACTACAGACACATCACAGACCCCCTCAGATCTGATCAGTCCAGCCCAGCCAGGTTTTGGTCTTAATGCTTTCTGACAAGCAAACAGCAACACTGCTCGGCAACAGAGTGACGTTTGGTTTCTCCTTGAAGCCGCTCTTTAAATATCCGCACAATGGCTGGAGCTGGATCATGTTCACACAGAACAGCGCATCCACACAAACACGCTTACACATGAATACATCTTGATACATCTCCTTCTCTTTATACTACCATGCCAACCGCCATGAAAGGTAAATCATCCAATCGGAGGGGAAGTGTGTCTGGCACAAAAAAAGTGTTTATGCAAATGCCTGCCTGGCCTTATTAAATCAACACCCCATGAGAGCATGCAACCGGTGTGAGAGGGTATTTATAGACATCACCCACTTCTGGCAGATCATCTGGGCACATCCATGACTATCCCAGTGGGATTTTCAATAATGACAGCGGGGAGTGGGAGATGGCGTGAACATTTCTACAAAGGGTTAAGCTTTGTGAATGGCAAAATCTGAGCAAAAGCCTGAGGGGGTCTTATTGTGTCTTTCGAAAACATTTAAGCATCACAAAATTCGTTTCTAGCCAGTTTGATGCAGGGTAATATGAAGAACATTAAATTATTCAAATGTAAACAATAACAAACTGCACTTGAGCTAAAAGCTTACATTTAAGGGGCACTATTGCACTGCAACAGTAATGAAATACATCTATACACAGTATATACATAAACTAACATTTACAACTGACACAAATACAAAATATAAATACATTTATCAATAGTAAATGGGTTGTTGACGTGACATGGCATTTTCACTGTCACACAAGATAAAACTGAATGTGATTAGTATTGTCATCATTTAAAATCCAGTAAATGGTTAAGCATATCTTTGTCTTACATGGACCTGTTCTTACTGTATTAAACTGCTTTGTTATTAGAATATCTTTTAAATTTTGAGCCAAATTTTTAATTGTCCAATGGTGTGACTGTCTCAAGCATGGTTCAGTAAATTAAAACTTTTTAAAATAATAAAAAAGCATAAAAATGTTAATAAATAGTGTCGGTTTTAGTAAATGGCAATCATTTTTTCCATCCATATATTTCTAAAAGTGTAGGAACTTGACACAATTTATCACTTAAAACCATGTCCTCTGGTGTGACACCAGATCCTGATTTTAAATTGGGGAAATCCAAGAAAAACATTGATTTGCTAAAAAGACCCCATTCAAGCCCCTGTGAGGCACATGACGTGTATACATGGTACATTTTTGTCTTAAAATTGTTCAAATATTTCACTTTTTTGGAACCACTATAAGGCAAGGCAAGTTTATTTATATAGCACATTTCATACACAAGGGCAATTCAAAGTGCTTTACATAAAATGATTGACAGAATGAAATAAGCTTTAAAATGCAAATAATTTAAGATCACAAATACTTTTTAAGCTTTTAAGAAACAATAAAACGGCAATAAAATTGATTAAAAATGTGAGTGTACATATAAAAAGAATGAGAGCAAAATAAAAATAAATTAGAAATAGAAGTGCAGTTGATGTAAACCAGCACAGTGCTCAGGTTGTGAATGCACAGCTAAACAAGTGTGTTTTTAATCTGGATTTAAAAGTAGCTACTGTTGGTGAAAGTCTGATGTCTTCTGGAAGCAGATTCCAGTTACGGGTGGCGTAATGACTAAACGCTGACTCCCCTGTTTTGAGTGAACCCTTGTTATCTCTAACTGACTTGATCCTGATGATCTGAGAAGTCTGTTTGGTTTATATTCAGTGAGCATATCTGAGATGTATTTAGGTCCTAGACCATTGAGTGATTTATAGACAATTAATAATACTTTGAAGTTGATTCTAAAAGTGACTGGTAACCAGTGTAAGGACCTGAGGATTGGAGTGATATGCTCAGATTTTTTGGTTCTGGTCAGAATCCTGGCAGCAGCGTTCTGTATGAGCTGCAGCTGTCTGATGGTCTTTTTGGGAAGACCTGTAAGGAGTCCATTACAGTAATCCACCCTGCTGGTGATGTTAAGTGTTAAGTTATGTTGTCCTTTGGTGTGACGCCCCGGAATTATATATTTTATTAAAAAACTATATGTTAAACTACATAATCATGAACAATAATGCTAATTATTTTTGCTAACTGCGGTTGACAGGTTAGCTAGAAACAGCATGTTCATTAGCTGAGACAAAAGGCTGAAACGTCCTTCAGTGTGACAGATATTGTCCACTGGTGTGACAGATAATGTAACACAAGAGGGCAAGGTCTTTTCAAGAAGCATTTTAAAGCGACCCTGCAACGGTGTTTCATGCATTCTGACTTCTTCACAATGTAAAACGTGCTTAACATGGTCAACTTGTCAAAAAATGAGTTGGGCGTATTACGTAGTATTTCTGTGCTCGATACACTCCCCCAGCGATCGTACAGGTTTCGGAGAGTTTTTTTCGAACATATAAAACTGTTTCGTAACAATTTTTTCTTAGTCCATTATTGGACAATTCTCCTGGGAAAGCGCGCGGCCGCAAGGAGAGCAGGAGAAGGAGCATGCGCAGACGTTACTTTCACTTGTAAGCAGGAGAGAGAGAGAGCAGACGTTCGTGAAGTTCAGGTGTTTGTTTGTTCACTGCATTGGTTGATGAATGTTATATAAACTGTGGATATAATGCTGGATTTGGAGATCGTTTGAAACTGATATTTGGAGCCGTCCCAGTGCTAAAAGATGCCGGACATGAACCGCATGCAGTGAGTGAAACTGATGTCTGTGTTTTGTTGACAAGGGGTATGTTTTCGGAAACAATCGTAAAGCTGTGTCTATATTTTATAAATGTGATCAAACAAAATACTCTTCGAATATACGAAGTATGCAATACTACTCTATAGATACTCAAGATTAATGTGAGATTGGTAGAAACCCTGTGTGTTACGCCCATTTTAAACAATTTAATAATAATTGTTTAACTAATTTCCTATTCATTTTTGATAATTTGTGGTGTTCTAAAATGTAATAGTTACATTAATAAAACTAATTCTGATGTTATTGCAGAAAATGTATTGTTGTAAGTGTCGTGAAGATAAATAAAATGTGGTACTTCTTTGGTTTTGAGACAGAAAGAATTGAGGGAGAAAATGAATGGAAGAGAGAGCACACAGATCTCTAGAGAGAAAATGAACAATGATTCACACAGAAGGGAGGAGGTCCTAAGAGAATGACACAGAAAGAAAATAGAATAAAAATGATTCCTTATAAAAAAAGAGCAGCCTTATACTTTATAAAATGTAGTCACATCTTAATGAATATAGTTTGAATATCAGTTAGCTGTGCTGTGCAGTAGGGAGTCACTACTGAAAAGTTTCAGTAACATACCGATTGACTGAATGACTGACATAGAAAATGTTTTCGGGGGAAACAATTTGGAATTTTTCTTCCTTTTTACCTTTTTTTTTTGTATTGTCAATGAATTTATTAATTTATTCCTATAAATGTTAAAAACATTGTCAAAGTTAAATAAAAAAAAGTGTAATTCTTCTCAATTTCCCATTTAATGCAATAACTACCATTTCTGTCCTTTGGTGTGACAATGTCCTCTGGTGACACACATAAAATAACCACAAATTTGTAATAATATCTTAAAGAACTGTTTGGGTATTGTATAAAATAGAATAATTTTCAGCAGTTTTGAAAGGATGACAGCTAAATATGCCTCATATTAATTGAAAACAAACAAGTCATGGGAAAAAAATATGTCATTTCACAATTTCATACTAAATAAATAACACTTAATGAAAATAAGAGTCTAATGATGAATACATCTCTCTCGTGGTATTTGTATATGATATTAAGATATTTTTTTCTTAATTCTTACCATGTCACACCATAGGACATCTTAGTAAAAATGCAAAATAAAACAGCCAAAGAGTTGTGACACCTTATATGTTCTGAGACTTCACCCTACATAAATATGTGTATTTTTTCTTCAGAAATGTGTTTTTCTACGGCGTATTCGACTTTGTCAACTACCCAAATATAAATTAAGATTTCCAAACTTGCTTTGCCATTGATTGTTCAAGCAAGCTGTGTGGCTATATCTGCAGCATTTCTTAAAAATGTGACAACTGACAAGGCTGAGTGGATAAACTGGAAAGCTCTTTTACTCTATATCTGATCATGGCTGGTGCACACTGAACACAGAAGTAAAGCAGATATTTTACTTGTTTTGTTGGTTTATTAAGGTAGTGAATTAATCCTTATAACACGAGATTGAGAGGGAGAGGAAAATTATATATTTTTGATTTCCCAAGAAAGCAGTGGGTTTTAAACACCCTTGATCAAATGTGCTAAAGACACTGATGCTTGTTGAAGTGATCACAGCCAACTGCTGGCATTTGACAAGTTTTTTCATAGAAAACGCAACATGAGAAGGAGAATACGACAGTGAGGAAAATATGCACATGGACACATAGACTACGTTGACATCCTTTCCCCCTTGTAATGTGATTATAATAGGATTCTGGCGATATTGCGATTACACTTAACCACATGTAAACGCAATAATTCGATCTAAATAATGCGATTAAGCTCATAATCGCAGTTAGCATAATCGAAGTAAGATATGTGGCATACGCCGGTTTTAATTGCAATATGAAGGCATGTAAACACATTAATCGCATTTATACTGCTTTGACCAAGGTGCGAATGTGCTTCTGTCATGCATCTTAAGAGCAAGTTCATGGTAAACTGAAGTTAACCGCTGTCAGCAGTCTCTGCTCTCTATCTTCACACAAAAACAATGCGATGACAGCGTATACCACTGTTGTGGAGGTATTATCTATCACATTTCTATATCACGCCATAAATTACGTCCAGTCCATATAACGGTGTTTTACACGCAAATATACGAAAACGATAGCCAGTAACACAGACCGTCTGTATCTGAGATCATTGTTTGTGCAGTGTGTTATAGCAAATGATCAGACTAATAAAACTTTCATGTAAACGGGAGCAAAGAGGTGTTCTTATGTTACTGCGATTAAGTGCTTACTCTGAGTATTGGAAATAATCGTATGATTGGTGCACATGTAAACGTAGTCATAGATTAACCACCTAGGAAGAAAAAACAATCTGGTTTTATCCACTATTACAAGTTAGATTTCAAGGAATATCAATTGACAAATGACAATTCACCATAAAATGTTAATCTTGAATGACTTTTGGTCCACTGTAGAACACACAAAGTGATTTTTCCAAACATCTCCTGGACACTTTTTCCATACTGTATCAAGTGAATGAAGACTGGAGTTACAAAACATAAATGATCGAGTCACCTTTGAAGAAAATAAGCCATACACTTTAAGAGTGAGTAAATAAGAGTTTTTTTCCAAAGTATCTCTTTAATGTGCTATAGAAGATGTGATATTAGGATGTGAATGTGAGTTTAATGAGACTACCGGTGCAGAAATCCCTTGATGAATGTCTAATTAGCCCACTTCTATAATTGAAGCCTAAAACAAGCCCCTTCGATAACATCTTCGAGTCTTGCTTGCTTGTCTTTGACATTGACTATATTTATACCTGCAATCCTCTTTTAGTGGCTCTTCTGAGACTAACTAGTAGATCTTCACAAGGAAAACGAATGACAATGTCACAAGGCCAAGGCTTTATCAAATTGATAACACGGCTGGTTTACTAGTCCAGAGCGCAGGAGGTTTTGGCGGCTCTTCCAGCCCTACGGCGAATAAGAAGCCTGAAAACAGAATTAGCTGGGAATCTGAGCTCTGTGGCTCTTGAGGAAGATGAAAGGGTTTGCTTTATCTCCATGAATGCGATAACAGATAAGTGTTTCAGAGAAGACCTGGGGCAGGGCCAGATCTGTAAGGTGTGGAAATGTGCTAATGACACCAGACCAACACTGAAACCTGTGTAGTGTGTGTCAGTCGCAATAGAGAAGCTCTTCTGGGTATGCTGTGTAAATATTAAGGTATTCTAGCGAGGACCCAACCGTAGACTCTTCTGAGAGTGGAAGAGACAATTAACGGAGCAAAGGTCAATGGTAGGGCTGTCAGGCGCCGGTGCTATCATGTTTAAAGACTATACAGAAGAGTACACCAAGAAGTAGGTGAAAAATATGGTATCTAGTCTCAAGAGCAGAGCTGTCTGTTTATTATTATTGAAGGCTTAAACCTTCTAAGGCTTAAGGACACAAAACACCATTTAAATGGGTTTACTGCAGTACATCATAACATCAATTATTTTAAAGTGATAGTTCACCCAAAATTCAAGTCATGATTCTGTCATCATTACTCACACTCTTGTCATTTCAAACCTGTATGACTTTCTTCTGCAATACACAAAAGAAGATATTTTGAAGAACAACTAATCAACAGCGGTACCCATTGACTTGCATTGGTTTTGTGTCTATACAAAAGAAGTGAATGGGTACCACCGTTGTTCAGTTAACAACATTCTTCAAAATATCTTCCTTTGTGTTCTGCGGAAGAAAAAAACTCATACAGGTTTGAAATGACAAGAGGGTGAATAAATGATAACAGAATCTTCATTTTTGGCTGAACTATCACTTTAAATATAAGCAACACACATTTTTATTTAATGGCAAATAGATGTTAACAAAGTCACAACAAAAAGCATCTATACTGCCAGCGGCGTGCTGTCTATACAGGGATTTCATCTTTGAATGTATGTTGTGTCAAGTATTGATTTTCTGTTATAAAGTCTCATCCGAAAGAAAAGTGCTTTATACTTTCCAATAAAAGATCATTAGTAAGTGCTATTAAGGGGGTAGTGTAAATATGATAATGCAACACATTACTTTTCAAAGTCACATGGCCCAATAATGTGGTTTACACAGACAAAGAATCAAAAACCGACCAAGAGATGGAGCAGAAATATATTGTTCATAATTACACAGATTCAAAAGAGCAAAGCCATTTCCAGTAACTATCCCATTCACAATCACTCCATTTCCTGTAATGAGCGAGCTGTCATTCGACTGGTAAACGTTATTCATTTTCACCGCACGCACTGAACGTATTCTGATCTCTGAGTATCTCGGTGGTACAGAGTTCTGCCTGAAGCAAGTAGCGCACTTTCTCTATTATTATCATTTTTAAAAATGTTGGTTTTCTCTCGCTTTCTAATACATCTTCAAAACCACTTCAATGTGTATCACAGTGTGAATGCAAGTTAAGTGTAATGGACTATTTACAGATTATTTCAAAAGAATAACAACAGAATTTGTCAAATTTATCGCTGTAATCAGAATAATCATGAACATTAATGACACAAGGAAGATCTGAAGATAAAAATCGCCTCTGTGAACTCACTGCCTATGTATTCGTCGCCAGTATGAACTGTGTAATTTGCTCGTTTGAATGCTTGTAAACAACTGAGGGGCCGACTCAAACAGCACGGCCCCAAACTCTCATCACAATTCTGGAAATGCAGAGGGTTATCGTGGCTCCAGCTGTCCCACACACTTCCTCATTGACAGTACATCTGATTAGATTTACGCGAGGACAACAAGTACCCCAACCTCTTTTCTCTTTCTTACAGAGGGGAGATAGACAGATTGACAAGGAAAGATAGAAACAGACAGAAAACAGGAGAAAAGGAAACGAGGGGTTAGAAAGACAGAGACACAGAATGAGAGAGGATGAGATTTCATTACTCACGTCTGATGCGGGACCCTTATCTGCTCCGGGGCAGGAGAAGGTGACAAACTCATGGCAGCGCTTGTGCACCACAAAGCAACAGACTAGAGGAAGGAAAGAGAGAGAGACGTTTAGAACCAGAGCACTTAGGAGGCATGTATCTGTTCTGACAGCGGTTTTGTTTGATAACACATCATGCCCAGAGCTCAGCCATGGGATCTTAAAAAAAATATCACAGGTATTCATAACTATTGTACAAGATGGCAAATTTGAATGAATTTGTAAGATTTCATGTGTACGCTTTAGTACGATTTGCTTTCGTGCCAGTGATGTTAGGTTTAGGGGTGGGGTTAGGGGAGAGGCTTCAGTATTGCTTTTTTCTAATAATTATATATTTTTATATGATTGACATTCTAGGAATTCATACGAATTAGCCTCAGGTTTTCAGAAATAAGGCCATATGCATATTACAGGATGGCAATGTACTATTTACTAGCTATAGCATTTAATGATGCATGATACCAATGATATCAGAAAGATATTAGACGCATCATGTGTTACACTGCCATGCTGTTAACATTAGTCTGTGACCTCATAGTCATGTCACGAGTAATTGAGTCATTGGTTGCCCAATGCATAGTAGACCAAGGTCCCTGCAAATGTTTTCAATGTACTGTTTCAAGCCATACCAACATACCAAATTCATGCTTTCCTGAAAATGAGGAAATAATGCACAAATGCATGATTAAAAAAGGCACGCTACCATACTAATCCTATTATTTTTTCAAGTATGTATACTCAAGCAGAGAACACAGCCCGGAATACTGCATCCAACAATAATTGATTCCTTATCTGAACTGACTGGCAAAACTTTTGACATTTTTATACAAAAAAAATCAACCATTTTAATATAAAAATATTGATAAAAATGTATACCTTGAATGCACTGTAAAAGTCGCTTTTAATAAAAGCATTGGCCAAATGCTTAAACGTACTTTAAAGATGACTAGAAGGCACTCACTGAATTAAAAATGCAGAGTTGTGAGGTCAATGTGCTAAGGCCTATGACAGCAGTGTTACTCCTAAACCTTGTCATACAATCCAGCAGCAAATCGTTTTCAGACCCACAGTATAGGAGCTATGGCTCCTATACAGACATGTACTGAGCTGACTATATGTACAACGTCCTTCTGTACACATCACAAATGACATCAACACCTCTGCGGTGTGACATATTGAGGTCATCGTAAGTGCAATATCCTCACTGCTGCAGGTCACACTGTTCGCTGCAGGTTGCCGGGTGTATCTCAGCTCTCGAAAAAGTGAATATCTCTGATCCCCATCAGACTCGAGCAATTATAGCCATTTCTTGCTGGATATTACATAAGAAGTCTCTCACATCTACAGTAATCTCACAGGATTCCGCAAAAGTCGACAGCAACTGCGGCCAAAACACAACAGCCAAACTTCTAAGACTGAACAGCCACTGTCACCCACACACCAGAATTAGTCCAGTAAAAAGATGGAATGGAGAAGGAGAAGACAGATTTGGAAGAGGACCGAAGCGTGGTTAAGCAACGTTTGCTCTTTTTATCATTGCTTTTATCCTAATCCAGGCAATCTCCAACTTTTTAGGTCAAGTACCACCTTTGATCAGGACAGAACATTTGTGTAAGCATAGGCTTAAAGGTCCAGTGTATGAAATTTAGCAGCATTTAGGGGTGAGGTTGCGAATTGCAACCATCAGCTCACTCCACCCCTCCCTTTCAAAGCACTATGGTGGCTGACACAGGACTAATGCTGGGTTCACACCAAACGTGAACAATCGCGTTCCACGCTCTGTATTACTCGTGGAAATAGTTTGTTATTTTCACTGCAATTCACATTATTCGCAGTGCCTGCCACGAGTTTGCGTCTATACACGTCTTTGCAATGACTATGTATGTAATTTACTCGCGCAAAACGCTTAATTCGTGTTTGGTGAGAACCCAGTGTAAAATGTCATCATAATTTCGCTTCTTTGCTGAAGGAGATAACATATTTTTTAAACGTGCTCAGAGCAGTTTGTCCGTTTAGGGCTACTGTAGAAACAACATAGCGAATTGCATGCAAGGGGGAGCTGCGGTGCCTGTAGATAGAAATAGCTCCTTCTAAGGTAATAAAAACATAACACTTCATTATGTAAGGTCTTACGTGCATGCCATAATGAACCCCAATAAAAAACAATAATGCTAAATATATTTTGGAATTTTAAATGTTAAAGCTATATGAAATATTTAAAGCTTGGATTCGTGAGATCATGCATCAATGCTCAATTTGAGACAAACAAAATAAAAAAACAATAGCAATAAACTAATAGCAAATAGCAAAGCAAAGTGCAAGGCAGGCCAAAGTCATGGGTTTGATTCCCAGGGATTAAATTCATTGATGACCTTGAATGCAGTGTTGCTTTGGATTAAACCATACATTCAAAAATAATTCTGGGTTATTTGCAGCCCCCACACTGGGTAAAATAAACCTAGAACATATTTATATTTGACCCAACAAAACAACCCAGCATTGTATAAAACCAAACCAAACAGTTGGGTTATTTCCCTTTTGAGCCAACACTGGGTTGAAAAAAACTACCCAGCATTTTTTAGAGTGTGCATCAAAAATAAATATAAATGTCATTTTTTTTAAATGCCTATTCTGCATAGCACTAGTGCACAAATGTCCTAAAAATAATAAAAAAATAACCAACAGCAGGCCAAAAAAGAACCACAGCTTGTTTACAAATAAGGACAGTTGTTATGTTTCTTTATGATTTTTTATCTTGGTTTGCATGTATATAGAAAGTCTGGCATTTCTGAACTTCTCTCTTCAAAGGGCCTACTGAACACACGCTTACATAACATCCAGCCTGGCGGGGAAGAATCTGCCTCTAAAGGAGTTTCCCAAACTCTTTCTCCCTCCGCCACTCTTCAAAGGTCACAATAAGAGACCGGCTCATGTAGCAGCCTGTGTCCCTTCATAATTAAACAGTCCATTAAATATCCATGCCACTCTAGCAGCTCAAGACCTAGCAAACACACCCATGCTAAACACCCCGCTTACAGCACCAAACTGTCCCAGAAAACACTGTCGCCCTATCCAGAGCCATTCTGAGACGAATTCAATTAACTCACAGAGGGGGAAAAACGGGTGAAAACACAAGGGCTCGTTTCTTCTGCTAAACCGCCAGTCGCTTATAGATCAACAGCAATAGCGCACACCCACGTACTCATATACTTACAGCTCCGAGAACACCCACACAAACACACAAGCACTCAACATCCAAGCCTTTCTGCCTTCTGGACAACTGTGAACCTTAAAAAAGAGCCTCCAGTTATAGCAAGCTGAGTCTGGACGGAAGAACTGCAGAAGAACCTTTCACGATTTTAATTCACACTGCGAAGAGATGTCCTAGTGATCCCACGTTATGCCAGAGATGACTAGATATTGAATTCAGCCCAGCTGTCAGATAGATGCAGAACAGGAGCGTGCATACTTGTTTACTAGTAAAAATAATATGCAGCATGCAAAAGACATTTCTTGTGCAACATCATGAGGTCTTCAGGTATTTAGAGTTGTTAAATCAAACTCAGGGAATGGCTGAATACTTTAAATGTCCACACATATTTTTCTTGTCCACACACGCTGTTGTCTAGTATTGACTAACACTAACATTAGTTAGTGGTATTAACATTAACACATACTGGGTCTAATATATTGAATGAAATATTTTGAAAAGGACTGTATGGTACATGACTGGCATGGTCATTAACTGTAGAAAAGATGCTTGATGTTAAAATTCAAAGCTTTAGTGCAAAAACATTTTCTAAACAAATGTGCAAAAACCAAAAAGCTTCCGCCCACCTCATCAGTTGCTGAAAAAAGCTACAATATAAACAGAGCTACAGCATGGCATTTAAAAAACAGTTAACACTTTATAAATAAAAACAACAGTTGGGATACTTTTCCAACCTATACCATGTTAATATCTTTTAGTTCCAAACAGGTTGTTGTGGTCACACAGAAATGTCACATGATACAGATGAATACGTTTGTCCCTGTAGTGGATTCAGTTTAACATTTGCAAGTAGATACATTTGTTTAAAACTCTTCACAATAGCAGGAAGGAAACTGACACTTAATTAAAGAAGCAGAAAAGCTTGGGGCAATAAATGCAACACAATTCTCTTCCCAATTATGCTAATATGCAAACCTAATATTTGAATGTCTTTTTCCAACCATGACTGTGTGGAAAAACGATGCTCTTTAATGAGAAGACACTCAAAAATTCACCCTTTAGGACACAAAAGACCTGCAGTGATTTCTTAAAATGCAACATTCACACACTGCGACACACTGCAACACATGACATTTGACTTCTTACAACACACACACAGACCTCATTCAAAATACGAACTGAATTGAAACTCTTTATATCTCTAAACATTAAAGCATTAAGAGACTGAATCGTTTTAAACAAAGTCAACAATAAACAAATAAAAAAATACGTTCACTTCACATCAACAATATCATGCTGCTTAAATCAAAACAAATGTGACCCTGGACCAAGGTGGTCTTAAGTGGCACAGGAATATTTGTGGCAATAGCCAACAAAACATTGTATGGGTCAAAATTATCGATTTTTCTCTTATGCCCAAAATCATTAGGATATTAAGTGAAGATCATGTTCCATTAAGAGATATTTAGCAAATTTCCTACCACAAATATAGCAAATCTTTATTCTTGTGCGTGGATGCAGCAAAATTGCTAACAAAAATGGCCCGAAACACGCCAACCAACTTTACTCGCTGCCCTCTATTTGAGAACTCAAGTTCCCACTCAAGTTTGATATCTATGTGAAGCTTAAAATTTTAGTTTTTTGGTTCATCTACTTACCACAATGTCATTCCACCGGTAAGTCAATAGAGAGTGTTAAAACAAACCTGTTTCTTTTAAGCAGCGACCTGCTACAGCGCCTCTGATTAACAACTTCAAATGCGATTTTCTCAATATTTAGATTTTGTTGCACCCTCAGATTACAGTGATTTAGAATAGTTGTATTTCGACCAGATAATGTCCTATCCTATTAAACCATACATCAATGGAAAGCTTATTTATTAACCTTTCAGATGATGTATGCATCTCAATTTCGGAAAATTTACCCATAAGAGTTTGTTGTCCAGTGTCACATATAGATTTCAGTGATTAGATTTTGGCTGGTAACCTAAAGGTTGAATAGACTTCTGTCATTACAGATTGTGCCTCGTAACCTAAAGGATGTATAGATTTCAGTGATTAGATTTTGGCTGGTAACCTTAATGATTTATATTGATTCACAGGTTGTAAGTCCCATAATGGGTGATGTCTATGTTGTCATCCCTTTACTCTATGAAATTGTCCTTTAAATTGGTTTAGATAAAAATGTCAGCTGTTAGGACTGACAAGATGATGTGCACATGAGCTGAAAAATTGAGGCGTGTTGCTTATACATGAGAAGCAAGTTCAAAACTGGCTTCCAACACTTCTCCCGATCACATTCTATCCCATATGACATAAAAGACATTTTAAATGAATACAATATTAAGTGTCATGTTCATAACCCAAACGGACAAAAATAATTTATCACTACAAGGATCGACTGATTTGAAGGACGTTTCACCAAGCGGAAAAAATCATTCGCCGCAGCAGGCGATCCACGACCAGTCAAATGAAAGGGAAACATACTGCTGGAAAAGTCTAGAGTTTGTCAGATATCCCCTGCATCTCATATGGCCTTTATATAATACAGCTGCCGAGAACTCAATCAATGAGACCCCCACCCACCACGCATTAAGCCACTCAATAAAGGAGCCGAGCACAAGGCAACAGAGAAGCCTAGTTTTTCACGACTATTTATTCTTTCATTCTCCTTCGCTCTTTCGCTCACCCCCTCACTTCGATCTATGCTCAAGCTGGCACACCGGTTTGTCATTCCAGCGTTATACTGCCCTGGCACTGTCACTCGCACGGCGAATCATATGCATGCCAATTAAACCTGGCATTGAGGCATTACAGACACAGACAGATCCACACACACACCTCATCCTTTCTTCAGCCAAAGCGGATCATACCGCAGGCCACGGCGTTTCCCCCTGAAATCTAGATAATGACAGAGAATGGTTTTCCCTGCTAATGATTCTCTGGCAGCTGATGTCTGTCACAGGCTTGGCTGAATGCTTCGAGCTGGCTAAGAGGGAAGTGGTTCCTGTTAGAACAGAATATGCACGCCAGAGCACCTGCGGCTCTCTTTCTCTACTCAGCCGAGAAGATGAGATCTTTATTTGAGGATCTGGGGTCAGAGTATCCTGGATCATGAATGCGGCACATGCTTGTGTTTTTTTAATCTAAAATAAATATGTTCTTCAGAGGTTCTTCAGCGGTTCTTTGGGATGACTGAGGTGCTATATAGAACCACCGAAGAATCATACAGGGGCTTTACAGGTTCTTCATATGGAAGATAACTCTGAAGAACCTCTGAAGAATCACTTCAGCACCAAGATAGGGTTCTATATAGCACTTAAAGTGGTTAGTGCTTTATAGCACCATTTGTGTATCCCTTAAATCTAGGGCGATTTAACTAAGGTAAATACATTTGTTCTGAGGGGTTACAGACAGCAGCAAAAAACAACTCCTATTCACAAAAACTACAACGACCAAAACAAAGAGCAACGATAAACAATCTACATGAAATAACAACTGACTTAAAATAAGTATACACATAGTGCCATCTACTTGCCAGAAGTACCTGCTTTTTGTTTTGCTCGCACCACAGGGACCGGCCGGAATTTTAGTTCGGGAGAATCTTTTTGGAGGAACACTTTAGCCACTTCTCATTTCAATATTTTTGTTTGACTCTGTACAATAAAAAAAAAAGATATTGTGTAGCTCAAATATTTGCGTTTGCTTGTGAAATCAAGCTATTCGTTTTTTCAAAGTTCACTGAAGACTGATCACATCCCTTCAGAACTGTATGATGTCACAACGACTGAGATTAACAAAAGAAGAACCCCTTTTTCTGACCTCGCATTCACTAAATGGAGTAACTCTTCAGTCAAAGATTTAGTCAATAACTGTATAAGTCAAACAACAAAGCAAGAAGGAGAAAAGGAAAGACATAAGGGTGTTCTAGAAGGTGTTCTCTTTTTTTCTACAGGAAATGCAAACGATTGTTCACGAAGAAAAAAGGTGTTTGATTTTCACCTTTTCTGCTTGTGGTAATGGGAGTTATGCAAGCGAGTAGGGCCGGCCTACGCGCTAAATAAAAATACCGCGGGCCGCTGAGCGCTACGCTGTGCTTACTGCAGAGATGCAGGCCTGGGGTCAGTGAGTCAGTCGTCAATCCACAGCTGTCCTCAACTTCTCTATTCTCACTACACACACACATACACACTCATCCTCCTCTGTACTGCAGCCTGCAGCTAAACACACTTCGAGTCATATAAACATAGTGTAGCGCTCCAGCTCTCTGGCCTGTGCTGGATGCACCAATGATAAATGATGCCATTTACAAACATGTTACAAATAAGGATCTGAATGATATCTGAGGGTGAGAGAATGGGTAACAAGTTATCAGCAGGTTTAATGAAGCCACACATGCAGTGCAAGTGTCCAAGAGGATAGTAAAAAGAAAGGTGTTTATGTCATGTAAAGGAAAATTGAAATGTTCTGTTTCTACGCTTTACATTTTCAATCAAATGAACCAACAGGTCAACCGGTAAGATGTCTCTTCTTCAAATATTCAGTTACCTATTGTGTCATGTACACTTCATGAAAACTTCATCTTCACTATGCAAATACCTACTGTATTACATACGTATTGACTGCTTATGACTCGTGCCACACAATAAGACAAAACTGTATCAAAGGATGACCGCTAACGTGATCACTTAATCTGAAAAACAAATTAGCAGCCATCACACGATGAAAATATTCTAATGGTATCATCATCGTAGCGTAATACATTTTAGACTCGAGTCACAGGTGATTGGGTTTAAAGGAAGTATGTGTGTGCGCGCACCATTACAGGTCTCCACTCTACCCATCCCATCTATCTGAAGAAGCCTCTCCACTGACTGCTTGTGCAGTCACTGAAGAGTCTCTCTGCGCAGCATACCACCCCCTCAGGACCACGACCCCCCGCTATACCTGCTTCCCCGCACAGCCCTCCCCCCGCCACCCACGCAAACACGCAAACACACAGACAGACAAACAGCGACTCCGAAATGGACAGACGCAAAAACCTATAATACACATGAAGATAAGTGGGACACCATGGAAAAGCTTCATTAAACTGAGGATTAGTTTATAAAAGCATTAAAATCGAGAGAGAAGCTAAAGAGAAAACACAAATGGGACATTGGTTAAATTAACCCACTATTTTGCCAAGAATACATTAGACACAAGCACTGGTCTAGTTTTGGTTTGAGTGTCCAGAGCTAAAATCGCCTTATTGTGTGTTTAGAAAATTGGAGTATTATGCCGAGTATGACATTATGAATATGTTTTTTTGTTGCAAAAGATCATCACATGTCAAATTACATTTCAACTTGATACTTCTGTATTGGACTAATATAACGCTTGTTGTAATCTATCATGTCTTTTGTAATGTTGTCCATTTATTGTATTGCATATCACAGTGTAAATTGTGCAAATCTATAACGTAGACTTCATCTTTTTGATGCATTTTTTTCATGCTGTACAACACCACCGTGTTTACTAGAAGGTGCGACTCTCACATTGTCCTGTTTATACAACAGCTTACAATAGCAACCTGAATACTGTCAACATGAATGAATAACTAAAGTCAAACTTCTACTGTAAATAACACCTTTAACCATGACTGTGACTAAAGTAAACTGTCCCTCTGGCTAATAACTGAACTGTGTGTGAACGTAAATGTATTTAGGAATCATAGTTGATAACCGTATTCTAATAAAAAAACTGAATGTGTAATGTAACCTCCACACAACCTACTGATCTCAGTTCAGTCCTCTACCACTGATCTAATGGCATCACATCAGTATGACCCAGCAGACACTGAGAACAGCTGCATGTGTGCTGAATTTACAGCAAACGATGGCAAAGGTCAATGTAAATCACTCATGAATAACGATCATTGATATCGAACCTAAAAAGTGAGCGGTCACGTATGTGTGCACATGTTAATAGATCCCATGCAGTTAAAACAGAGAAGTGATCCTTAAAATGATCCAGAGTTCATCCCGGCACACAGTACATCGTTCTGGCAGGGTTGAAAAATAGACACCTTATCAAATCTTATAAAAGAAATATAAATATACTTTATATATATATATATAAAAATAACTTGATCCAGTAAAGAGAGTGCTGTTTCCTTTGGTACATTGAATACCTTACTTTTTCTTCGGTTTATGAAGTATCGAGTATGACCTGAGGACAGGTGGCACTGAGTAGAAAACTGACCATCTCCATTTCAATTGAGGAGAAATAACTCCTATTCCTATTTAACGAATGCCAGGTACTATGTGACATGTCACTTCAGAACCAGCGAGTGAACTGTCATCATAAAAGATATGATCTTGGCCACAGGTCTATTTAAAGTGTATGAATTACCTTTTTTATGTAATAGATACATACAAGTGAGAAATGATCAAGTCTGTGAGTGATGAATAATCTGAAGTAGAAGATAAAACAAACTAGGAAACCAAAAGGAAGTTAAATATACTTTAATCTAGAACTTTTACTCACACTTTTGCTTGCTGACCCAAAAAACACTTCTATATAGCTGAATATAATCTAGAAGCAGTGATATTTGGGACAGTGTACCCACAAGAGTGGCAGAAGAAGAGACAGACGGGGAGAGAGAGAGAATTTCAGGAGTATTCGTGTACTATGAGGCTATCCATCTCCTGTTGCCTAGCAACTACAGCAAGCAGGAGTCCTATGGGTTAAAGGGTTTTAGGAACACAGCAGTACTACAGCCGAATCCTTCTTCTCACTACTCTTACAGGTCTTTACTTTCCCACTCATTATCAACAACATCTACACACCCTATGTACTGTCTCTCAAGCATCATCGTGTATAACATCAGGACAATATACGCTGCAATTATGCATATACAGTATAGCATCCTCTATGTGATCAATGTGACAGTATGAATAAAAAGTGAGACATTGAAATATGCGGTCATTAAACTTCTGATGAATGGAGAGTGATGAATGAATTTTTCCAAGGAAATGATGTGGTTATGGTCCCTCCACAGAATGTCTGAAGAATGACATTCAGGAAAGAAATTAACACTACTTATTTGTTGCCTAATAATTTATTAATTCTTAGGTTTCATATGTGGTGACAAAGGAAGGTTAAAACGCTCTCAATGGAAGTGTCACATCAACAACACAAGATCACGTCAAGGCCATGACAGCTACTATTTGCAGTTAAATTGAATACAACAAGATATATTGATATTCAATAAAAACAAAAACATATACATCTACAACATATACAAAGTTATTCATACTGCATGTGGAATAATGTTATTTGAGAAATATTTCACCATAAGGAATGTGCTTTATCAAAGTAAATGAAGTCAAACATGAATATATGACTAAACTTTCGAATCCAAACCTGGCATAGTCAATGGAAAGCTTGCATATGCATATTCCCCTGTGTTCTACAGCTCATGGCTCAATTAAATTGCTGGCTAGAGGGAATTTACTGCATTAACATCGACCAGGCTCATACAATAGCATCAATACCCAGTAGGGTCAATTCTGAAAGAATTTCAGAGTGCTTTATTTTGAGGGAAGGAAGAACTAGTCACAGCTAGGGGTCTAGTGGTTAACCCAAGTAGATTATTCAATGGCAGAAGCTGATACCGATATCTAGGGGTAAGGGTGATCAATATAATTCAGATATACAGTATTTAATATTGAATTCATTAGATAGCATACATGCAAGGTTTAAATGAAACAACCTGACAACTTCTGTCAATTTAAGAAGAATATAACTAGTTCACGCAGATTACCTTTAAGTGGCTAAATATCTGTTTGTGAATCAGTCTAACACACTATTTAATGTGATAGTTCACCCAAAAATGAAATTATGTCATCATTTACCTCTCAACCTGTATGACTGTATGTTCTTCCGCAGAACACCAAAAAAGATATATTAAAGAATGTTGTTAACTAGCAACCATTCACTTGCATTGGTTTTGTGTCCATACAATAGAAGGGGGTGCCAGTGCTGTCCGGTTACCAACTCTTTTTCAAAATATCTTCTTTTGTATTCTGAGGAAAGTCATACAGGTTTGAAATGACATGAGATCATGAAAATTACATGCCATGCAGTGTGCAATGTTGCCGTGTGTGAATGTAACCAGTCTACCAAGTTGTAAATCCCAAGGTGAACGAATAACAAAGTGATTGGCTTGGAAAAAAGGGAGTCGACTCTGAATCACGTAAACGAGTCGTCCCTAGTCCGAATCGCGAACCGCAACGGATTTACGTCACTACAAATAGTCACCGCCTACGTTTTGCTAGGACTGCCCGCGAAAACTTCACTCTTCCCCCTCAAACACTGTAGCTCGTGAGCCTCATTCGCAATAGACCGATCACAGCAGACTAGACCATCTGACCAATCCGATCAGAGTTGGCTAGCGGAAAGGAGGGGATTAGACGGATGAATCGCGGAACGAACCATTTGAGTGTCAGTCAAGAAGTTAAGTAAGAAAAACTGCCTATTATAACAAAATAATAGTGTTTTTACACCTTCTACCTACATAAACTTGTTGTTAGACACTCCATAAACCATAGTAGGACCTTAAAAATCCCTAGTTATGTACTCTTTAAGGCCAACAGTAATGCAACAAAAATAACATTCCGCTTGAACTTTATCTCTGATCTCCTCTGCTGAAGCTGAAATCTGTTGAGCTTTACAGTCTGCCTGCTGGTGAGCTGAATAGCTCCATAAAGTACATCAGTTGCTCTTAAGACATAAACCTTACTATATTTCATCAAACCCATGATGATTCTGGTTCCACTCGGGTAAAGTAGGTTAAACATACACCTCGCTGCTTTTTGACATATTTTTAAACATTCCAGCAGAACATCACATCTTACTCAGCTCAGGTAAAGGCAGCGGCCTAAAAAGAGCCCCTGTGTCCTAACATACTTGCATTTCAATTAGATGTGTGACAGATAGCCTGGGGAAGCTTATAACCCAACCAGCTGGCCATTCTGATATTGCCCGTTTTAATATGTGACTGACTGAATGATACTGAACAAATGCACATGTAGTTTCACCCATCAATGTCCCTATGCTCTGCCAGATGAAATACACTACAACAGCACATACAGTGTGTTTTATAGCTGTATGATTCTGCTCTGAAAGTGATCATACAAAAACAAGTTATCAAACACTGAAGACCCTGCTATCACTTTAAGACAAAAACTGGGAGGCTGCAGAATATTGGATGGCATAGATGCTCCATCTGTACAGGATGCATGGCAGCAGTATTCTGCTTGAGAAGTTGTCAGTGTAGTTTGATATCTGGGCAGCATGGCACTGAGGCTTTTCTCTGGGGACAGGACTGTGTACTGTATATCTCCATTCTGACAGCCATCTCAGTGGTCTTTGAATCACTGTCAGTCACTGTGATAAAGCTGAGAATCAACCACAGAGCTACAAGGAGGAATTAGACATGTTGATAGATTTTTGACAGAATCCCACACTCAAAGCACTGGCACAGTTAAGTGGAGGCCTGGGTGGGTGGTAAATATCTCAGATGCCAGGTAAATGCTGACATCTCACACTAAGGCTTTGTTATGACAGAAGTCAGAAATGTATTTTTTACAGATCTGAGTAAATACATTTGGTTGTTGTAGTTTTTTTTACAGTTTACAGTAGTGTTTACAGTAGAGTACTTTTAGGGGCGATTCACAAATCAAATAGGGAGAAATAGGGAGAATGCGGTCGCGACGCACATAAGGTAAGGAGCCCACATTTTTCTAGGCTCTAGGAAAAATATTTCATCTTTTCAGAGTGGCGCACGCACACCGCGGGTCAGTTGACAAGCGAAAGCGGCATCTTATTATATAATATACGATAATTTAGATATATCGGTATATAGCTAATAAACAAAAACTGTCCAAATTTTCTAATTGTCACCGTCAGAAATTTCTAGAAAATTTTGTATCACAGCACAGATGGGATAAAGCGATGATGGGTGACTACATCTGGGATTTGGTACGTGAGGACAGTATTAGTCATAAAAGACAAAAAGGATCAAATGTACACTTCTGACGTTTTGGACAACAAATTTTTAGTAAGTGCTATGTTTAACTGTTGTTTTGAGCTCAGTACCTTGTCATTTCTGAGTAAGAGTAATAATACTGAAATGTATAAATGTGTGAAAAAAAACTTTTTGTAAGTACTGTCGATGCTAAAAAAAGGAATCGATTTTTGTATTCAAAATGTTAAACTACATAAAGAAATTGTACAAATTAAAGCGAATCAACTTCATCGTGTAATCAGAGAACACAAACTGTTCAAATCAAAAGTAAGATAAAAGCATCAAAACCATAATGTTAAAAATGGTTGTGAATGTCAACAGTTTTGATTCAGGTTTGACTTACAGGAAACATTCGCCTACATATACACAAGAAAAACAAGCAAGTTAGTTTACATAAAAACAAAACCAGAACAACCACAACACTGTTCTCACATTAACACATATCGAGCATAACAAGCAGTGTCATTTAAGACATTATTTCCCCTTTGCTCTGCCCATTGTCTTACTTACATGTGTCACAGTTTATGTGTATGGCTTGGGAGCGAGTAAACTAACAACCCACAACACATTAGCATCGTTAGCTGTATAAATTTGCCAGGGGATTGCTATGTGGTTTCTAGAGTGCTCTGTTGTCAGGTGGTAAATTACTACCTCAGTTATGTAAAGTCAATTAGTGTTGGAAGTCAATTGCTAACCTCAAGTAGCAAAAAAAAAATGCTTGCCTTAGTAATGACAATAAAGGCCCAAGACATGAGGCCTCAAACTGTCTAACTAAGATGAGAGTGGACCGCCTCACTGATAGACTGAGATCTCTCTCATGTCCCATTTAAAAGTAAGGCCAACTAACACAAGATGGTCCCCTCAGGAGCTTAAGCCAGCCTGTTTCAGACACTCTGTGAATTTCTCTCCTGTCCTCCTAACCCTCTTTCCATCCTCCATTGGACAAATCAAATGCAGACACTGGGACACATCGAACAAGCACCTGACCAATCAGCTTGTAAGGTGAAGGTCAAATCTCAGTCACTTTGGACTTTGGACATGTCAATGTATTTCAAAAAGGTCTCACATTTAGTCTTTGCTCCTCGGCTGAGCCATCAGAACGAAAAGCCAAACTGGAAGACATAAATATTGAATGTGCTGATTTAATTTAGAGGAGATGGCTGAATAAAGTCCAGCAGAGAGGAATATAGAGCTCATGCATCTTGTGGGACACTGGAGCCAAAAGGTCAGACATGTTTGTTCTAAACAAAAGGATCCTGTTCTGCAGTAAACAACCACACAGTGTCAATAGAGTAGGAATTCTCCCGAGGGTGGCTTGAAAAACACCGGCATTATCTAATCTGACTAAAAGCACGGGTTATGGCTAACAGCATTCAGGATTAAAGTGAGTTTCCGTTCTTGTTTAACATGCAAGCACTTTACATGTAAGGTCTGTATTGTTTTATTACGCATATTCTCTATCAGCAATGTGACTCTCAGCAGACCTTTTTATTAGGCCCCGAATACTGAACAGGTGGCTCTTATGTTTGTGTGTAATTGCCTCTCCAACATTCAGAAGTCGGCTGAAACGTCAGCGATCAGCCGATGGCTATCCAGATTTACCTTTTAACCCGAATGTAAATTAGATCACAGCAATGATCTGAGATGAATCATTTCGATGAAACGCACTGAGTGACAGTGGTAGAATACAGACGAACCAGAAATACACATATGCCATGTGAAAACATGAAAATACATAGGTCAGTGCTCTTTTAAACCTGCTCATTTAAATCTCATTCGGTAGACACAAAGTTTAGCTGTTTATGGAAGTGACAACACAACCGAATTCACAACTAAAAACATCCCTTTAAGCATTCTCCATTCATTAAGGGGATAGTTTCCCCCAAAATAAAAATTCTGTCATCACACAAAAGAAGATATTTTGAAGAATGTTGTTAACCAGGACCCATTCACTTGCATTGGTTTTGTGCCAATACAATAGAAGTGCATAGGTGCCGACGCTGTTCGGTTACCGACATTCTTCAAAATATATTATTTCGTGTTCTGCAGAAGAAAGAAAGTCATACAGGTTTGAAATGACAAAAGGGTGAGTAAATGATGAATGACAAAATTTATTTTTGGGTGAATTATCACTTTAACATTACAGGAAAAAAAGGTCAAATTTTAGACTATTTATGTTAAAACCATACCGGGTCTTAAAGCCTAATCTAACCAGATAACCCAATATATTCTTTAATCAACCCAGAAACTCTTCCTATTTTAAACAAAGACACAAATGTAACATCAAGAACTTTTTAATGCTCATAAACCTACAAACCAACTCAAAAGCATTGTATAGCAAAACAAAGTTCTAAGATTATTAGAAAGCGTTCTTTCAGAACCTCAAAGTTATAAAGAACATCTGAGAAACCTTTATTTTTAACACTGTACTCCCATTTTAAAGCAACACAGCGCATCTCAGCCACCTGTGGCTTTATAAAAGAAAGCGGATGTTCGCACCTGCTCATGTGTGACACGGGGCAGCCCGGTGTGCAGACAGGGGCATCTCTGAAGTCGCATTCATTAATCACCTCCTACTCTATGCTAATTACCTCCACCTCCCCACACACCTAACCCAAGCTGTAAATGAGCAGATCTGTATTAGTGCTGCAGGTGTACTCCATGAGCTTTAGGAGGAGACGGGCTCCCGCTGAGCAATGACACTCATTCCTCCAGATGTGTACACAGTCCAGGCTGTCGCTCACAAACTCTCCGAAAAAACACCAGTGAGATTTCTCAGCTGAAATGAGATCGAATCGAGAGCAAAAGGAGCCTCATGCTTCTTACATAATTCTCCCTAGAGATCCTAGGAATCTCAAAAGATCCAAAATCTGACACATTTTTGCTGACATTCTTTTAAGAAGAAATTATTTTGGCTCTGGATAGATTAAGTCCATAGATCTGTACATATAAAGTGTGTCAAAAACATCTAATTTCCTATTTTTATTTCACCAAAGAGGGCAAACATTATAGACAAATGTCATATTTTAAAGCAATATCCCCTTAGATGGTACATACACAGACTCATTCCTCAAGGAAACAAGCAAAGCCTTATGTTGCCATTGATCATTTATAGTTTTCCTCTCAAAATGAGGCTACGGTCTACATCACCCCATTTCAAAGCTGCTAAAATGGAGCAAACACATGAATTATTCTCGCAAGAACAGGGCAATGACGTAGTTCATCTCATGCAATGATCTCTGATGATCGCTTAGCTATGTTCTGCGTTTCAAATACCACAGATCACCCGTACACCCACACATAACCCCCCCTTAAAGCACCGTTCCACGGAACACTTATGCTATTTATAGATGCTTTAAACGGCCCACACTTTCAAATGAGGATATGTTCTGCCTTCGCAGAAGATCAGAGCGAGGTGTGAGACACCCCCTGTATTACAAATATATCAATGCAATTTTAGTCGGCTTCAGATTTCCAAGCATTTAGGCAGAAGGTGAGTGGTGAGATGTGAACTCATCAAGGGGGGCATTGATGAATTCAGGCATATAAATTAGGAAAACGTCTGTCAGAGGAGCTCTCTGGAGGTCTGGGTTAACAATGTCATTAGTCTGCCTTCCAAATTCTGTCATCGTTTACCCGCTCACAACAAGCCATTCCAAACTGTATATCTGTAGAAACCTAGGTACTGGATCTTTGAAGAATGGGAAATTACGCTTTCAATATTTAGAAAGGACCATGAATTATCAAAACATCCATTATTGGGCAAACCTTTAAAAATATACAGCCACGGAAAACAGTTAAGAGACCATTGCAAATTTGTAGACCATTTCTAGATTTCTTCACCATTTCTAGTTGTGGTCATTCCAGTCCAGTGTCTGTTGAATTTTTACAAAATCAGGAGTGACATATAGTCAGCATGACAAGACACATTAAAACTGTGATAACTTTTTTTGAACTTTTCCTAAATAAATGTACAAATTACTGTTTAAAAGAGAAAATGAACTTGTTTTCTTTGTATTTTTTTAGACCTCAAATACTGCAGAGCGTCCTTTCCGTTTCCCAGTTTCTATTTTCTGCAAATAAATGCATATAGAAAGGAGATTTATTTTGCATAAATTAAAATGTTCAGAACAGAAACCGAATTTGCAGTTCCTTTTTTGGTGAAATTGAAATGTTATTATGATTTGGTAAAGCAATGTAGTTATAGAAAAGCAATAAGATGTTAAAAATGATTCATATGCAAACCTCTTTTTGTTCTTTTTCAGTTTGTTTGCATATTTTTCTTTTATTTATTTTTTCATATATTGTTCTGTTAAGTGTGTCTTTTACAATGTGCTTTCAATAAAAGGTTTGCCAAACCATCTCAAATGATTTCCCATCTGTCTTTTTTAGCTTCTCACACCAATTAGACAAATGTCTAGCTTGAACTATGAATTTACTTGTTGAGTATTTGCAAATAAAGGAGAAAGGAAACACACGGTGGCACTTTTTTTGTAGTATCACTGTTCTACCACTAGATTCTCTGCGTAAGCATGCTCAGAGGTGTGCGTATGTTTACGCACATTTCTACATATAGGTACAAATTGGTAAATCCCACACTTTTTTTTCTTACGCACTCACTACGCACACATCTGAGCGTACACACTGTTGATACATGAGGCCCCAGGTCTTGGATCATTTTAAAAGTTAAATACAGGCAAATATGTCTCTCAGCTTCAATTCTTCACTCTGAAACATTCACTCATCCTATTATGCAAAGTTCAAACACTTCGGAACCCTCTGTTCAAGACACACTCTTCACTTTTTCAACTTCCTGTTCTCTTTCTACTCTTTCTTTCCGACCACTTGTCAAATTTTTCAACATTCGTTTTCTCCCGCTCGCTCGTCTCCTCCGTCTATCCAGCTGCAGCGTTACACCAGCTCTTCATGAAACTTGTAATTTTGCAATTAGGACTGAGGAGGCAGGAGAGGCTCCTAAGCAGCTGGCTCACCGTCAAGCTGACAGAAAGAGGAAATCCTCTTGTATTATTTACTCACTGTTTCCCACACACTAATGATTAAGGAAGGACCAACTCACAGCTGGGATGCTTTTCCATAAGAACCTTCCTAAACCTTCTCTCATTTACTTTCTCTTTTTTGAAAACACACTAATAATAGAAGTGCGAGCTGGTGTGAGAGTGGTTAAACTTGCGATCTGTTGCCCTTCACTGCTGGTAATATTTGTTTGTGGTTTCAACAGTGAAGATCAGCAGTATATTAAGTAGCATGTTAGTCTACACTGGAAGTGTGCGTTCATATTTGTAGTTTGGTGTGTTTGGTTTTTTTCGGCCAATAATTTAGCACCAGGGTTCGGGTGGCGTCGTTCACCCTTACACAAATACACCAGACTAACAGAGCAATGGAACCAGAGTTTGTTTTAAACGAACCAAAAAAATGGCATATGTGAACACACCCTAAAGCTGCAGTTCCTGTATTTTCCCCAGATAATGAATATAATTATGAATTAATTCTCCCGGATTGTCTAATGAATGAGCAACACATCAAGGTTAGTGCTCTAATCCCACATCAGGGTGACCCAGGAACTGTGGAGCGAGTTACATGACTGTACTGCCCTTGAGCACAGCACTTAACCGCAGGTTCCTCTTGAGGACTTAGTCTGTAATTAATATACGGCAACAGACCATGAATGGGGAAAAAACTACTTAATAGGACGAAACCTTACATTGTGTGTGTGACACTCTCTTTCATTTAGAAGTAAATGTAAAAAGTAACTAAAGTCTAATGCAAGATTCGATAGTATAAGCTTAAGGCTACCGTCATGTAGGCATAAAGATAGTTCACCCACCATTCCGTTTTCATCTCATCATTCTAATTTTGCCTAAACATTGTTTGTTTTGTGGATGAAAAAAGTAAGGATTTATCTAGTGAAACATAGGCACAATTCATGCTATACTGTCACTCACTATTCACAGAAAATATTGCATTCCACCGCAGATCTCCTGGCATGTTTATGACAAATTCCACAAGGTCTTGGTTATCAAACTGCGATAAATGCAGTACACTCAAAACCATGAGTAGAAAGTGCAAACAAACTGCATTGCCTTCTTTTTTTTGTATAGTGGATGCGTTCAAACCAACATAACCATGAGGATTTGAGAATAAGTGAATGGAAAGACCATTTAACCTACATTTCTGCCATTTCATTACCAAGCAAAAGATTCAAAAAGATTATGTTATTTTTTGTTTTGTAATGTCTGATCACCGTCCACTCTCATTGTATGGAAATAAAACAGCCAGCCAACTGTGTGCATAAAGGTATCCTATAATGATCAAAAAATGTGTGCCGTGAGTGACCGAGTAGATAATAAAAAAATATTTTTGTCTAAAGTACTTCTCATAACTATTCTGACATTTATGCAAGTTTACATTGACATTACATGTATTCATTTGGCAGAGTTCTGAGAATCAGCCCCTTCTCACAGTTGATACATTGTGTTCAACAGACGCCGCTCTTTTGTCCACAACCTTCTGTAGGCAGAACTGGCTACATTTTCCAGCAAAGACCCTCAGATTCCAGCATGTCTAAGTTTGTGCGGAAGAATTTCTCGCCAAGCACCAGAGGGGTCCAGCACACCAGATACAGAGCTGCTCACACAAATCAATGTGGAGCTTCAACAAGTTTAGAGGGAGTAGGAATAGAGACAATGACTAAAAGGGTGAGAATCAAAGTAGGGAGAGCAAAGTCTGCACATACCCATCTGTGCACCTGTAATTAGAGCTAGTACCAAAGCCTGTGGTGGAAAAATGAAGACGCACAGCAGCCATTGACCTGCTGCGACCAGTAATTGCAGTCACCTTAAAGAACATCTAGTGCCTTTAGTGCGTAAGGAGGGAACACAAATTAAAATAACTTTTACGCCATCATTTCCACTTGTACAGAGGTGTGCGCAATTGTCCTGATGTTGATCATTCACACAAAAGGCGCAAAAAATGCCAGGTGCACATTACACATGACCACAGCTTAATGCTTTCACCTTACCTTTAATCGTTTATCAAATGCTTTTATACACCATTTCTTTATTTAGTAGAATTTGCACTTTTACACAATTACAATAAAGCTAAATCTAACCCGATATGTTCTTCATAAGAATGCTGAAAAATCCGTTTGAATAATCCCTATTCATCTTCAACATGATTCCACAAGGGAAATGAAAACCTGTTCATACTTGAGAAACTATTTGAAAGCGGTCCCTCAGAAATTTGGCAATTAGACACAATTAGACACCTGAACACCTGGAGTGAGGATATCAAACATATCCCAACAGCAGGGAGCATCATCTTATCTTAACACCTTTCCAAGACATTCAGAGGTATACAAGATGATATATTTTCTAATTTCATGTAACAGAATGAAATGTGTGCTTACTGGCAATTGAAGTGATGTCGAAGGCTTATTTTGCTCATACGCATAACAAATGGTTGTGAACTTTTTATTAATTGTTCTAACAATGTTGCTACGTTTATGTTCCTGTGCTTCCTAAAGCACCACATCTGAAAAAATATCTAGCAGAGCAAGACACGACCGCAACAGGCATACTGTGCGCTTGCGGGGATGTTTTGAAATATGCAATGAACTGTAAGCTCCTACCTTGACACTGAAATCCTTGTTTCCCAAATCCCCTAAAAGAAAAAAAAGCAGTTTTAGAACATTGACACTCCACATGCTTACACTAAAACAACCGGCCACTTGTTTGACCTGTCTCATAGATGACTCACAGATTCCAGCCCTAATTTTGAGTCATAATAAAACGCATTATCCATTGCTTAAATCCTGTTTTGACATTTAAATAACATTCATTACTTCGGGTGAGGTGTCCACGGAGTATTAAAACCCCAAAAGCCACCAAGAAAGAAAGCATTATGGCCGTTATAAGAGAGCGTAGCGTTCGCGTAACTTATATTGTCAAATATAATAGAAATGAGCGCGCTCTTATTTGCAAAACTCATTTGTTAAAAGATGTACATAAACATCTAGTGTCTTTTTTAATTTACTGGCAATTGTTGAGTCATATTTAAGAAATGGTAAACATTTAAACACCACGTGACCAAACGAGCTCTTTATGGAAAGACATTAAACGACAATCGCTTCACGCGACAGTAACGCTACCGTACAGTAACAGGTTCACTTCAACAGGCAAAACTGTCGTTACAGAGCCTCCAAACTCTCGCTTACCAGATAAAGTCCGTGCAGTGGCTACAGAAAGTAGGTTGCTTGAAGAAGCGGGCGATAAACTTGTGATTCTTCACTTCGTGAACGTTTTTCTGTCTCAGGGCACCTTGCCGGGCGAAACCCCTCATGGGCTCGCTGGCCTCCTCTCCATCGCTGTTGGATTGCGCCGGGTCAGACATTCTCAAGTTTTCGCAAACCTATACGCCGGAGTGAGTTGTGTAGTGCAAAGCTTCAGACTGCGATGAACTGTCAGCCTCTGCGCTCGGCGTCCCTCTCCGACCAAGTGCCCTCCTTACGCACCGGCTTCTCTCACACACACAGCCACACGCACACATTTGCACGCACTGTGACGTGACGTCGTGGGACTCCTCCCCCCTCCCACTCATTTACTTTTGGCGAGCAGAGCTGATAGAGATTGTGTCTCTTATCTATGTTCTTTTACATTTACATGAAAGCTCTTGAAAGCATGGAGGAACGACAGAAGGAAACGAGTCCATGGAGATTATGAGACAAATGTGCTAATGGAGAAGAGGGCGTGACAAGCAACTGTCAATCAGCCAATCACTGACTTCATACCAATGATAGCTTGGTTAAAGAATATGGAAATATAATCCTTTACATTTTTTGTCTTTTCCTTTTTTTTGTCTTAAGGGCAAGTTCTGAATATGTCAAATATAATCAAGTTGGTTGGTTACATTCTTTACATAATGCATCAAAATGTCTCTCAATGCTGTTGTGCGTCTACAGGTGATGTCCCCAATGCTGTTGTGGGTCTACAGGTGATGTCCCCAATGCTGTTGTGCGTCTACAGGTGATGTCCCCAAAGGATGAAGCTGCACCGAGAGCAAAGTTATTTTGGGTGGTTATCACCTAAAATGATGCCTAAGCTTTGTTACATAAATTTTCGTTCTGTGTCCCAGCTGACTCTATTCACTCGAGTTGTTTCATTCCCGTTCTGTGACGCACTGAGTAGGAGGCGAGGACATCCAGCGTCTGAGAACACAATGGCACCATGCACTTACAGAAAGAGATTGGTGTGAATCTCAGCAGGGAGTCTGAACTTGCTGGGCTGATGTTCTCATATGTCTGTTGATCATATAGTGTGATTCATACCTCTTGCCAAAACTGCTATACTCAGATCTGATGTTTAAACCCTTTTGATAAATAAGTGTACACTTTAGAGATGCAACATTGGAGCTAGTGCATGTCAATAGTTTGGGAAGTGGGTGGGAAATACTAGTAATTCTGGGACATTTGAACACACAAAATACATAAACAAATGCATGAGGTACATAGCTCATAAAATCAAAAAGACTTTTGTGTTTTACGTTGTGTAAGTTTACTCTTAAACCCTGTTACGTATCAAGATTTAGATCGCAATATATGCATTAAAGAATTTAGAGCTTTCCCTTCTTGGAAGTCTGATCAGAAATATAAATGACACAAAGGAAGACATTAAAATCATGTTGGTAGCCGAACAACAGCAGTACCCATTGACATGCGTTGGTTTTGTGTCCATACAATAGAAGTGACTGCACTGCCGTTGTTCGGTTACCAACATTTTTCAAAATATCTTCTTTTGTGTTCTGCAGAAGAAAGTCATACAGGTTTGAAATGACAAGTGGGTGAATAAATGATGGCAGAATTTTCATTTTTGGGTGAACTATCCCTTTATTTGGCTATCAAAAAGGTATGAGATCTTACTGTTTAGGAAACGTGTCAAGTGATCTCATCTCTAGAAAACACACCAAAGTTTATGTTTTCAGACTTTGACACCAGACTTTGACAATTTTTAACAGCTTTTACTCTATAAAACTGTCCAAGCGTTTGTGTTAAATTCATATCTGTTGCTGATAAAAGTATTTACAGCCATGGTGCATGCCTGCATGCTTATCAGTCCGTGTTGTATCCAGAGCCATTGTGAATGTTTGTGTTGTGTCCATGTTAAATGCATTTCCTCTTTGTTGACACTTCTGCCTTTTCCTGTGTTAGAGGTGTGAGACTGTAAAGTGCACATCAACATTTAAAATGGACACAAATGCTACCTAAGATTTCATAGTTTTGCAGGATTGAGAGCGATACAGTGTTAAGTGCACAGAGATCACCTGTTACGGGTAGAGATGCCCACTGTCTGACAGCAAACAGAGCAACTTTGCTCTACACCCACAAAGCACTACGCTTCTTGTTGGCAGTTGCCCACACATGCACACACACCTACAACCTTGTAATCCACAGTCTTCTTTACATGTAGGCTACAGTAATGCTCTTTGTGAGGTTGTGTGACAGAGAGGTTCCTCAGAACACTACTGTAGAAACCTATTGTGCATGTAATTTCCGTATAACATACTTGTATAATATAATATTGTATTAAAACTAAATATATGTTTTTGTAAAATCTACATTTTAAATTTATATTGTGTGTTTGGTCAACGGAGTACGTCAATAGCCAGACTTAAAAAGGTGAAATTCTGCCCTCTACTGTTAGAACGTCTTCATTAAAATGTGCACAATGTACAGTTTTTTAGTTTGATTTTCATACTATACAATGTCACTGCACTTGCTTTTTGTATAATGCAGACTTTATTAAATGTATGCATACGAAACTCCGAAATATGTCCAAAAATCGTTTCTAGTGCTTGTTCTCGTGTCCCCATAGACTACTATAAATGGAAAAGGTTCTTTTCTTATGGTTGCTATGGAGATGCCTATATATGCTGATGCCTATATATAAATATTTCATTTGTGATTCTGGGGATTATATCAGTTTGGAAGAGCAAATTAAGGTTTACCTATATTGAGGAGTGCTCAATGACTTGAAAATGGCTCAAACTACAATGAATAAAAACACACAAAATGTAAAACGGACCTAGAAATCACTTTATTGAGGGAATACCTTCCAGCAATCCAAAAACACATTGTATAACCCAAAGTCTTAATGTAAAACCACTGAAGCTAACAGCAGAATCAATTCCACTGTGCTCTCCATGGTAAATCTGTGTGAAAACATGAATGCTCGCATGGTTTCATTTGAAGTAAAAAAGAAAAAAAGGAGCAGGAAGGAACTAGGTTGAAAGATCCATCACTACATCCCACATACTAAACTGTCAAAATATGAAACAAAAAGGTAGAACGTAATATAACCACAGTTACATAAAACAGGAATAGCAAATAACCTTTTATAATTCACAAGCCATTGTCTGTAATGTGCAAGCATTACATTTTACTCAAAGAGTTACTTGCAGTCAGCTTGTCAGATCAGTAAAGCAGGGGCATCTGTCTGTCACACCACTGAATGGATATAGAGAACGCACAGCTCATGTGATGAGTAATGCTGTTCTTTCATTACATCTTTCCACTCGCTCTACTACCAGGCCATAGGATTAAATGAAAAACCATAGCGGACATGGACTTGGCAAATGTTGAACAGGAGATGCAAGCGGGTGGGTTTATTGTGACTGCGTAGACAGCCTCTCCTCAGGGGTGTTGTCAGAGGCTGGAGGTTCTGCTGGGGGTCCAGAGCTGCTCTCAGACGGAGCGGTGCTGTCGCTGGTGCCCTCATCTGTGGCACCCTCTGCAGGCTCAAGTTGGGCCGCTTTCTCTACAGGTGTGGCAGAGGCACACTGCTCTGCCTCCTGAGGTCCTTCAGATGTTTCAGCAGGATTCTCATCTGCAGAGAAGGCACCACATCGGTCAGTTAAGTCCAAAACATATTCAAACATATTTAAATCTTTAGACCATTTAAAAGGATAAAACTGACCCGTATCCATAGGGGTGGGCTTGTCTTCTCCATCCTTGGTTTCGCTGGAGGAAGTCTGTTCTGCGCTGGTATCGGCCTGGGCGCTGCCTGCCTGCTGATCTTCTTGAGCAGCTCTCTCCACCTGCTCCGCTGCTTCCTTCTCTCTCTCCTCTGCTCTCCGGCGAGCTGCCTCCTCTGCAGCAGCCATCTCAGCTGCCAGCTTCTCCATGTCCACCTCCACCTTCTGACTGCACAGCTATACAAACGCACACAAACCGCACATCATTCACTGAAAGTGCATTTGCCATTCAAGCTTAGTCTAAACAGGAGGGCTATTAGTTTACAACAAAACCAAATTTCACACCCGTTTCAGCTCATTGTTGAATGAGTCTGTGCTCTCCAGGAACCTTCTCTTCTTATCCTGATGTCTGTCCTCGATTTGAAGGAGCTCTGCTTCTAGCTTTCTCTAGAATGACACAAAATAAAGACACAACCATGAAAAGCGTGAAACAGTCCTAGGCTTTATGCTCAAAGGGATCCACCGAATGTTCGGCAACCAAAAATAGCAAAAACAGTATGACGTGTGAAATGATCAAGCAGCAACCAGCGCAGAGTGAGAGAAAGTACATTTCTCAATGAAAGCGTCTTTACGGGTCGGTAACTTGTGTACTTCAGACTGGAGCGGGCGGTCTGACGGTAGCCCCGCCACTCGCGAAATCCTTTGACATTATACAGTGGTCGCATGCACTCAGTTCCCTATACTAAACAACTTGTCAAAGTATGTTCTGCCATGACTCGCGAGTGCACCTTCTGAGAGAACAGTGACATTCAGCTTTTGTGGGCGGAGTTTGGAGGAAAGACGTGCACTGAAATGGTTGTCAGTCAGAATTGCTTGCATGGACGTTTTTATTCTTTAAATCATTTTGCAGTGCAGCCTATAATTATCCAACAGTTTTCGTTTATTCATATTTTTAGTTTATAATGTTGAATGACACTGTTTAGTGGGGTGTTTTGTTGTAGGGCTACAGAGTACAGTACATTCTTTCAGCAGTCAGTTAAAGGCCTAATATAGGCTTTTCAAGACAGGAGAGGGCTACATTTTCGTTTTAATTTAGCCTACTTGTCTTGCTCAATTTTATTTTAAGTTACATTGTATTATATTGAAAAGCAAGACAAAATATAAAACACATTTTGACCATTCAGTTTGTGCAATAGTGAAAAAATTGGCTAAATAAATAGAGGAAATGCGAAAAAACTCATGTTCGGTATTTGGCCAAGTATTTCATTTTTATTCGGCTTAGGCCAAGAATTTTCATTTCGGTGCATCCCTAATGCTCATGCGTGTCGGTTAATGTGTCTACCTGGTGAACCATGAGGGACTGGACTTGGCGTTTGAGGACCTGCATGCGAGCGGTGGTCACCACTGAGCGAACATCTGGCACCACAACTTCACTCAGGATGTCGCTGATCAGCCGGTGGTTCCTCTGGAAACGAGCCGCTGCTATGTGCTTCATGGAGAACCCGTCATCATAGTCTACACAACATACACAGCGGCTGAGTTTGGGACACTTATTTTTATAGACTTACAGTTTTGAAGAAAAAAACGTTTGGTGCAATCTCTTTTAACCCCTGAGTCCGCAGCTGAACAATACTGTGAAGAATGACACTATATTGTACCCATTCACTTGTGATAAAACGCCAATCTCACCATCAGGGTCCTCAGCAGGTTGGATGCTCATATAGGGCTCGCCTTTGTCTAGTCGTGACTGCCTCTGCCTGCTTTCCTCCTCTAGGGCAGCTTCTGCGCGGTTCTTGGCGTTGACGTAAGCTAGGTAGGCTGGAGAGTTGTGGTATGCCTTTAGGGAGTCATTATACTCAATCTGTGGACAGAAAAATTGCTTAGTGTTCACGTAAGATTTTTATGAAACGCGCAAGTAAATCTCAATTGAAAAAGGAGAAACTGTCTTTATTCGAAGCAACATACCTTCTCGGCTTCGTATTCGTTTAAATAGTCCTGTTTTTCCTCATCAGTGAGGTCCCTCCACATACCACCGATGATCTTTCCAATCTCCCATAACTTCAGGTCAGGATTAGAAGCTTTAACTTGGTCCCAAACCTATGAGGGGAAACAGGTGTCATTTCAGAGTCAACAGAAACCAGTGCGGGATCCTGGAGGCCTCCAATAAAAGGGGGAGGAGTTGAAAATAAGCACAATAATATGTCTACATTTGTGCATAAGATGAAAGCATGAAAGTATGAGTGTAGCGGAGCTGAATATAATGCGCAGCGAGCATTTTTAAAGTTCACTATTAGTAATTACATTGCATGTTCTTGTGCAGAGTTTAACTTTTTGTTCTGTCAAATATTAAAAGTGCTCGACCAAACAATAAACATTTAGGGACTATCAAGGGGCGTGCAACAGTGACTACCAAGAAAAAAGCACTATAAATGAATCTTAATAATTCTGGTTGACTTTCATTGTATGGGGAAAAGCAACGGAGACAACACACTCAAAAATGAAAATTCTGTCATTTATTCTGCCTTCTGTAGGAGTTTTTCAGCAGAACACAAAAGATGAGATTCTGAATGATGTAGGCAACAAAACAACTATGGTTCCCAACAACTTGCATTGGTTTTGTGTCTATACAATAGAGGTGAATGGGTACCGCCGTTGTTCGGTTACAAACATTCTTCAAAATATATTTTTTGCATTCAGCGTAAAAAGGTCATACAGGTTTGAAATGACAAGAGCATAAAGAAAATTAATTTTTGGGTGAACTATCACTTTAACACGAAGCAAATGTCTGTTTGACTGAGGAATGAGATGAATAATGTATGAAAATATCAAAATAAACATTTAAGCTTTATATCCATTTAACATTTTTGCTCACTACAGAAATAAAACGATGGTTCGTGAACTCCCCAATATGCAGAAACGAAACAAAAAGCTCAAACAGAAGTATTCCATTAGTTGATGATTAGATGTTGGCCTCCCAATCTTTTTCCAACAGACAGAGATGAAAGCAATGAAGCGATGTTGAGGTCTACCCTCAGGAAGAGCGGGGTCAGGCCATTGTCCGCCCCAGCGTTCAAGCTGTTTGCAGAAGCACTCTTCTCAGAGTTTCAAAATACAAGCAGTAAAAGCAGACACCGTGGGTGTCTTACCTTCCTGCTTACCTTCCGGCTATACCGCATGTAGGGCATCAGCGGCTTGTCGGGCGGTTTGGGCGGCTTAGGAACGGTGATCCCTGAGGAGTTCTGTGGGAGAAAGAAAAGAAGCCCACCAGGGGTGTAAGAGATCACAAATTCATAAGACGTCATCACTAAACACAAAAAACTGTCACAATGGTGCACTACGGAGGAAGGGACAGCAGGCGAGAGCACAACTGAAAACAATGACAGCATGATTTCCTTCGGATATGGAGCAGATGACGTACCTGAATTACACACCACATTATCATTATACTGACAAGGCCATGCATTAAGCTATTTTGGAAACAAAGCAACTGTCTTTAATGGATTGTTTCCCTAAAATGACTCTGCAGAGGTCTGTACAAAACCAGCCAAAAGCTAAAACGCCCCGAGCTTGCTAGGAAGCTGTGCCAAGTCACCAGCGCATAATGCCGCAAGCCAAGCGGCAGCATTACGCTGTTTGGCACGGGCATGAGGGCCATGCGAGCAGACGGGCATTAGTTCTCGTGCATGATGAAATGATAGGATGGCCAATGGGGGAAGGGAGCGGTTCTGAGAAGCAATCAGTTAATGCAGAGTCCATCCAATTTCACCAATCTAGAAATCGATTGAGTGACTGCTTCACAGAACACGAGGATCATGAACACTACTAGGTGAGAGCTAGACAACTACCCAAGACTACCCAAAATACTTGACAAAAATCTGCACTCCACAAACTACTGAATCTTTACAGTTGTAAGAGCATTTCACTCTATTTTAACTATAGGTCTGGCTGGTTTGCGTTAGCGTCCTCTTGTTTAGGGTTTTAGTCCCTCTGCTGTCACTACGGCCCTAGTTGGCACCGGTCCGACCATTACCCTGTTGTTCCCGCCGGGGTTCCCTCCCAGCCTGTAGTTGTTGTAGGCCAGATGGCTGTATGGGTTGTACCCCACAAACCCAGGGGTGGTGGGCATTTGCTGATGGAGACAAATGAGACAAAACACGAATGAGAAATGATACAAACAAGGAAGGAAGGGACAAAAAAAAAATGAAAAGGAAAACCTGTTTTGTTTCTGTCATGATTTGCATAAAACATGCAAAAAGCAGCAATCTTTGATAGCAGCACAACCTGGCATTATTCTACATCCATTCGTAGCACAGCCACAGGCACTATGGTTGGTGGTGTTGGGCCGGACTCAATGAGGTGCTAATAGGATTCATTAACTGTACTGGCTTTAGAAATAGAATATTTAAGCCAAAAATGCCGTGTTAGCATACTGCCTTCTCTCCTAATGATCATTTGAGGACTGGGGCTGTAATCTGTCCAAAATAACAGTGTCTGCTGTGACCGGGACAAAAAAAACTGTGATATGGAAATACTTCTCCACTAACCTTTAAAAAAAATAAGAATTATCTAAGCGCACGAAGTCACAATTGGAACGACGTGTCAATGCGAAATTTATCGAAAAACAGTTTGTGATGCATGATGTCAAAACGGGCAGATCTCGGCAGGCTAGTATGGGTCAACTCGAACAAGCCGGATGTGTCCACTCTCCTAACATAAAAACAGCCACCCCATGTGATACCGTGACCTTCCCACAATCCTCTCCTCCCATCTTTAGTTAACCTAAGGTATAGGTTTGGATGATGGAGGGGAAGGGCCATATGGATGATTGGCATGTAGTGGATACTTACTGTTGTGGGGGCTGGGGCGGGGGGAGGGGCATAGGATGGCCGTTCTGTGAGAGAAAGGGGGAAAATGAACAGGTTGTGACAAATTTGCCCTGGCCCACTTGGTATAGCCACTGGGCAAAAAATCCAAGTGTCACTTTCAGTAAAGCCTGCTTATTCGTCACATTTGCATAAATTAAGACCCTTTAGAGGCCATTACAGATGTGATTCTACATCTAGTATTACCCAAATACTAGGACAAGCACACCTAGATAAAAGATTTGCAACACTTTAATAAGGTTGTCTTTTGTTAACATTAGTAAATGTATTGGCTAAAAGTTTAATTCAGCAATTATTGATCTTTGTTAATGCAAATACAATTGTTCATGTTAGTTCATTTGTGCATCACAGTGATCGTAACCCAAAAATGAAAATTCTGTCATAATTGACTCACTGTCATTTCAAGCCTAAATGACTTTCTTCTGCAGAACACAAAAGATGATATTTTGAAGAAAGTTGGTAACCGAACATCACCGGCCCACCCATTCACTTCTATTGTACGGACACAAAACCAATGCAAGTGAATGGGGGCCAGTTCACAACATTTTTCAAAATATCTTCTTTTGTGTTCTTTGGAAGAAAGTAAGTCATACAGGTTTGAAATGACATGAGGGTGAGTAAATGATGACAGATTTTTTGGGGGAGTAAACTATCGCTTTAATGTTAACAGATGCAGAACTTTTACTTTTAAAATGTATTAGTAATACAAAAATTAACAAGAACCAAGATTAATAAATACTGTACAAGTATTGTGTCATGTTAGCCAATGCATTAACTAATGTAAACAATACAACCTTATTGTAAAGACTTACGAGTTATTTATAAAACAAGTGCTGAATATGCTTAATATAGCCATTTTGAAAGTTTAATAAAAAACATGGATGGCATTTAAACAATCTAAGAGGTCTAAACTAACTGTTAGTTGAAATGCATTCTTACTTGACATCTTGTTTGTCGGATTGAGGATATCAGGCTATCCCCATCATTTGGTTCTGTAATAGGGTAAACACTTATTAGTCATGCTTTCATTTTGCTTACACAAGCTGGAAATATCTAACAATATTAAACTTCATTAACTCAACATGATGAAAACATTTTACGGCCATTTATTTATTCCTTCACTTGAAAAACACACCCGCCGGTTTGAAAAAATTTTGTTTTAGGAACTGCTACATACGGGATAATCCTCAGGGTGTGTTGTATGAACAAAAGCTTCATACATATTTATAGGATGTATTTAGTGTGTTAAAAAAAAAGAGAAATTCACATGTTTATATGATAAACCTCAACCCCGTGCTGGATGAGGATAATGGCGCACACAATGAGGCGAGCAAGCATACAGCTCGCTAAGACATTTCCCCGTGAAGAAACTTTGTAACATATATTGAAATACGTCTTCAATTAAGTATAATTAGCACAAATGTGAGGTAACGTGTTGTTCTTGGCTATCTATAAGCTTCAAAAAGACATGAAAGAGAGCTGGTTGAGATGCTAACATGCACAACATCAATGAATGAAACAGGCTAACATTAACGTTAGCTGACTAACGTTAGCATCACAATAAAACACGAATCTAACGAGGAAGACAAATGCAGTCTTGTACTTCGGAAAGAAAACGTGACTTTACATAGCGGTTTATTATGTTCAATGTTGGTCAAATCATCTTACATTTCTTATTTTATAAACGAAAGTCGTGGTTAGCTAAAATCCGATAACCACTTTATATGCAAAAATCATACTGTACCTCAAAAAAGCGTCTATATTACACTCATACATTCAGAAAATATCGAAATATAATATTAACAGTATGCTGCTTGCTGAAAATAATAACATATTTGGAATAAACCGCAAGACGTTTCCGAATACTCACCCCTACTCCTTTGTTCCCTCAATGTTGCTGCTCCGCCAGGATATGACACACTTTGAGCTTCATCTGAACAGGTTTTCTAGCGCCCCCTTTTGGTCACAGCTGGTGTGTTTGACTGCACGCGGCGCTGCGCAGACCAACCGGCGTATAACAAAGTACCGCGAGAGCGAATGCTTTCGAATCGATGTCGCGGGACTTTGATGTCACACCGATTGATCTGCGCAGTGCCGCATGCAGTCAAACACAAATAAGGAAACACTGATTTTGAATGCTTTTTTAAAGATAAATCTACATCCGCTTGACAGTTATATTGCTAAATGTCTCATTTTATGACAAGTCATTTCACAGAAGCACCTGCAAAAACACCCATAGAAAGTTTCTCCAACATTTTAATGACATTCAACATTATTCATCAAACTCAACCATGTGATTCCGTGTGACCATGTGGCAAATCAGTTGTATTAACTTTTGCAGTTTTACAAAACGCCATTCAAAAGCTATTATGAGTAAAGAGAAACGTTCACCATGACCACTTTATTGGCCAGATATCACTCGATTCATGTATCACTGCAAACACAGATGGAAGGCAACATGCTTAAAATAGTCCAAGGCTTGAAATCCCTTTGTTTGCCTGATATAAAAGTTTATATCCTTGTGTAGAAAGCAAAGGTTTCCATTGACAGCAACACACACCGATTGCACCTGCTTTGTGGATGCAAACAGTCAGGGTGGACTGTACCTCAGCAGCGTGCTGAAAAAGCACACTTTTATCTGTCCACGTGAACAATATCCTGGCTGATAGAACTCCAGTCAAAAAAGATAAATGAACAACTGCTTTCACTGTCTCTGGTTGATATATCGGCTACTATTATAAACATATAAACAAGTATAAAAGTAGTTTCTTTTATATTGAAGAATCCTCTTTTCCTTTGTTTTATTGATAGATTCATCTTTCAGTATTTGTCCAAACGTCTTCTGTCCATCATTTGTATTCTGCAGCTGCTGCCGGAAATGCCAAAGTAACTTATCAATGTCAAACCGTTATTTCAGAAGCCATTCGTTCACTGGAAAGAGAAGCAGAGAAGGCACTGTCAGATAACTGCTAAATCAGATTTTCCATTTCTGTCTGTTTCAAGAGCAATGGTCATAATAAAGCAGTTCAATAATGAGAGAGCTCAGTTTTATTGAACATTGTAGATTGAGCATGCATTATTGCAAAAATTTGCTTACGATACATCTCGTGTACGCTATTTATGTGCAGTGTGTTGGCGAGACAGACCTCTGTACTGCGTCCTCATCACACGGTTGTTGGGACAGTCTCTTCTCTGACTGAAGTTGATGTTGGTGCGGATGCAGCGCTGGTGGAGCGCCTGCGGTGGTCGCATGTTGTCACCCATACTCAGGAAGATTTGAGACGGCTGGTTTTGACTGAGAAGTCGGAGAGATTGCATCTGATGACAGTAAAGAGATTAAGTGTCAAGTGCTAAACTCTTCATGTTACAAAGTCAAAATGATCAATCTAATTCCAAAACTGTAAATGTCCATAGGTAATATTAGACCAATGTACTGTTACCTCTATCTGTGAGATGTATATTGGCCTATTCATTAAGATCCAGGTGGCTGTCTCAAGGCACGGTGGAATAGTTATGGACCCCTCATATGTGATAAACCGAGAGGTTTCTGGATACAGCTCTTCAATATCAAGCCCCATCAGTAAGTACGCATCATCTGAAAAGATATAAAATAACTGAGATCTAGGCTGAGAGGTTTTACACGCATTATAATAATATACCAAAAGGATTTCAAGATCCCTAGATATATTCCTACAGGATAGAACAGGATCACTTCAATATTATTAGATGCAGAGAGGATAAAATATCACTATATATCACAACATTGCCATAAAGGCAGACTCACATCCGCCTCTGCTATCTTTTTCAATAAAATGTCTTTCTGCGTTATTAAAAGTACCCCCAGTTTGTAAGAGAATACAAAATACATTTAAACTGCCCCAGGCCATAGTGTTAAACATTATTATTAGTGGACACTTACGTTTATATGTAATCCTTGTAACGGTCTCTCGGCTCAGCATTCGGTTTAGAAATGAATTAGTAGGCTCAGAAATCTGAAAGTAATGGCAAATTAAAAAAGCACAGTACACAAACCAGATCTGCTTATTTATCACCCTTGGAAATAACAACAATATTTTTTTTTCATAATCTGATGCCACACAGGTTTCACACAAATGGTTTCAGAAGACATGGGATATATCAACCAACCGCTTACAGACCACTTTAATTGTTTGTTTGTCCTTTTGCGCTTGACATACTATAAACTTGAGTGTGAAAAGTCTTTTGTATTCAACAGAAAAAAACAATAACATATGAGCTTGTTACAACAAAAGGAGTAAATAACGGCAGATTTTTCACTTGGGGTGAACTATCCCTTTAATAAAACATTTCTTTGTTCAATACATTAATCACAAATGGCATAAGCTAACGCTGAGACCTTTCATTATGAGATAACAGTATCTTCAGTACACAGTAATTGTCTTGTAGAATTCATTCTGGTGCATCTGCCCGTGTTTTTCCGATTATTGAACACGTATGCCTTTCATCCAAGTGGCTTCATTAGTTGTAGAACAGTTCTTTCGATTCCTACGCATCACATGCACTGTGTGAAAGCAACACTGCATCCTTTCATCTCAACCCTGCAGTCCTGCCCCAATTTACACAGAAGGCACGATTTACACCACCAGGGAGCTGATACCCACAGAGATTTGCTAGTCGTGTGATGTCACAGTGTGAGATAAAGTTAAATGCTGGACAATCGCCACCATTTTCTCTTCAGTTAAGATGGAAAAGACAAAATGTGAACTAAAAGCTCTTTTTAGACATGATCAATAATGTCTTAATTTGTATTTGGGTGGTAACTCCACGACTTGACTAATATTTAAGTGCTTAAATGCAGAATACAAAATTGCTTGGTAACATTTCAAAATAGCTTTTATTAACCGTTAATGCATTTTAATGTTGCCTCAGTGTCATTTTTTATTTTCTTCACACTGCAAGGAAACTAATGCCTAAAAGATAGCAATAAAATGAATACTTTGAGTAAATCAATAACAAGCTTTTTTGTGGTCATGTTACTTTTAAAAATCAATTCCTAGCATTATGCACTATGTAGAAGGCGTTTTTGTGCTGAACAACTGCCTTCAGAAAAGCATTTTTGTACTTTACACATATCAAAAATATGATTCGTTTATTAGCAATGACTAATAATAACAGAAAAATGTTAGAGGAAATGTTTGTTGCAATATTGTGCATCAATGGAATGTTCACAAATGCTATGAATGCAAACGGTATGGATAATTTATTGATATAATATTCTGATCTATTAATTAATAATCAATTATTACTAACTGTATTTTTAATATTTAATGTATGTATATTGTAAATAAAAGGTTTTTTATTATTAATTCTGGTTAATGCCCTATTTCGTGATTTGTATTTTTTGCCATAAATCATTATTATTATTCATCCTTTATGTTTGTCACTAAATCTAGTCAAATACTGTATCTCACCAATAAAAAGTGCTTTTCAACTTTGACAACGCAGTATTTAATGATTTAAAAGTACAGTGTTTTTTCATTTCCTTAAAAAAAGTGAATTTTGAGTTATTGAAGGGCAGCAACAATATCATATATAGGACTTTGTGAATGTACATGAACTACTGGTCTTATAAGCATTATATCATGACCGTCAATAAAAATCATCTTTTCAATATTCAAAGGACCTGAACCTACTAACCTTCATGAAAATAGAAACAACCGCAACTCCATTAGGGCCCCTGGCAGCATCACTGTAATTTAAATACAAGTCCTGATTGTAATGGATGAGCTGCACCTGTAAACAGAAAAAAACACTTTAGATAACACCTGCAGGGAAAATGTGCATATGGAGCAATAATATTACGGCTTTACGTCTTAAACAGTATATATCTGCATTCATAAATTCACTTTTTAGTGTCAGCTTGTAATCTAAGTGACACAGTAACGAGTTTCAGTACATCACTCTATATAAATTATTTTGCTTTGTTTTGCGTATAAATTGTTAATGATGTGTTAATGGGAAACATTATGAAGGTCCTTTATGCTCCTCCACCGTGTTTTATCGTTATTTCAGTGCAGCTCAATGGAATCAGCAAGATGGAAGCCAGCAAAGCTGCCGCTTAATTTTCAGTTGCTCAAAATTGCATTGGAGCTCATTAGAAAATATGCTACAGTCATCAGTTATAATGAGCTCGCCTGTCTGCCTCAAAATGAAGTTGTTGGAAAGCTGCTGCCCATATAACCTCATTTGGATTAGGAAAATGAAGTGAGGCTGCTGACGGCAGTGAAATCAGAGGTGAGGTGTGGATCACATCAGACCGTACCCGCTCGAGTGGGAGCATGTAACTCTTAAGATATTGGATATGTGTTGCTTGTATAACCTGATGATTAATCTTGACCATTTAAAAAAGGCTCTAGTTGGAAAGTTTGTATTTCCTTTTGAAGTATAAACTAAGTCGGTTCTCAGTTGGTTTTGCCTTAGGACCCAGATGTCGTGACCCAGCATGTACCAATATTGTTTAACACACAAAATGAAATGCCAGCCAATAATTCATTGCGCAAAATACTAATCTCTGTTTGACCTTGTTGCAGGTGGACCTGTATATTATTGGATGAGGTCGCACAGCTCTATGTTGCCATCTGCCTAATTTGGCTATTGCTTCCACACCCGTGATAGATGAATTTGCGCCAAATATCATTATGCTTGAATGTCCAGACTCTGACCCTTAAAATGTTTCTCTTTCCTTTTAAGAAGTTAATAAGCCTATTTTGTTATCTTTATTGCGCTGTGCATGATTTTATGGTTATCTGCATTTTATTGTTTGCATTAATCATTGCATTTCCCTGCTGTACTCAACCCTATCAAAACATTTTTGGGTCACAAACCACTGAAGTAGTCTCCAACAAAGCTTTAAAAACCACCTGCCTGTGTGATGCATGGGGTCCATGTACACACAAAGCTGCTGATCTCATTCTCAATAGAAAGTGTTTCATTACCAAACTATGCAAACTGGGATATACAGTAATTGACAAAAGTGATTTCCAGCTTCAGAAGACTGACATCTTTGTTTTTTATTCAACACAAATATTATATACAAAATATTACCACAAAATAGGATCAACAAATCGTCGCCTTGTAATTATGAAATTGAGTTATTCACAAATTCTTATTCTGTGACAATTTATTAACATCATGTGATGTTTTTTCTTAACGTTGTGTACATATTGGGATTTTTTTAGAAACAAAAAGGTTTTATTTGCAAAGACAAATGGAAATCAGAAAATTTGAAGCTCAATGTTTCAAAACTGCCCAGAATGCATATAAGGAGTTAAGACGCAAAACCCTTTAAATCCGTCAGGCGACTTTTCGTTTAAATGACAGTTATTATCAAGCACCTACATTTACTTTCAGCAATACCAGATTTTTCAGACGGGGCAGAGTGCGGTATTTAGCAGCTTTTGAATCTAATGAGTAACGTATACTATGTGTGGAGAGCATTCACTCAACATCATAATCTCATTTTTGAAGGAGGTGGCTTTTTGTGGGTTTTGCATCTGAACTCTTCATGTAGAACCTTATAATTCCAAGGCGATGAAATATTAATAACAGATCAAATTGTGCTAACTTCTTGTTTTTCTGTTTTTATTGTTCTGCGCACTTTTGCATACTAAACCCATATTCCCTGAATAATTGTATCTAATAAATACCTTTAAAGTTTAGCGTTTTCTCCATTTTGTACCATAGCTTTTTGTACCATAGCTACACCTCATATTTAGTTTAATTTTAGGGGGCATTAAAAGCAAATATTGTATAAATACGCTCCCCAGCTATTGCAGTACAGTTAAGCTTGTTGTTCAATTTCTTTACAGTTTCAATGTAGTTCAATGCCAGTGCAACCCCCACTTTTATAAAACTGACCTTTCTACTAAATCCAGAATAAAAAACATTTAATTTATGCTCAATAGCACTGCACCATTCACATTTTCGGAGAAATTACTGCTCGGATGTATCACTCTAGTGAAAGATGGAGGAAATGACACGGCTTTGAAAGATTTTTCTGAGACCACTATGTTCAAATGAAATGTCACTGCGGTCTTGTAACTCTATTCCACCTTCCTGTTATTGGAAAGTCGACCGAGGAAAGTAGATCTTTTGCGTCTTGTTCGAAAAATCTGTGATGAAAGGGACTAACTTCATTTCTGCTAACTTCATTACCTTCCGTGCCAATGCCTTTAAAGGTTTATCACACTATCTGGACTTTTGAAAGCCAGGTTTAATTTAATCCCTCAGCAGTGATGTATTTCCAGGCTCTTTGTTAGCTCACCTCTCCAGGGAAGGCCTGGCCGTTGAGCAGGTGCTCTGAGCCCCGGCTGTCCTCGCTGCCAAAATGAAGCCGGATCTCCTCCAGCCTGTAGCTGTAGCTCAGCGGCCCACCGGAGATATTCACCAGGTGCGACTTGTCTGGGCGCAGGGACACGTGTCGACCTGTGTTATACATGGTTCCGCTGACCTGTAAAAGCACTTGGGTTATATTTTGTGGATAAAATTTTCCTGCCATTCTCATCCCTGACCTTTTTTGATAAAATGCAGTTCTGAGTGCCTCAGACTCACCTTGTATAAACAATACGTAACCTGTCTGCAAAATAAAGCCGATTTCACCTGGTTAGGCAAAAAGGCATTATCTGCACTGCTGGACATTGTGCCTGCAGCGCGAGGAATTCTCCGAAAAAAGCATGAATGTAGTACACGGATTAGTTCGGAATGACAGAGTGTCATTTTAAGGTAAACATGTCAGGCAGGTGAAATTGCTAAGGTAGAAACTATGCAGCAAACAGTCTAGGCTGCAAAAATAGCACATGTGAACAGATGCATTACGGCAATTTAAAAGTTGTGATTACTAATAAAGAACAAAATGTATCTTATTATGGCACACTAGTGAACAGGAACACCTTTCTAAAGAGCTGTAAGCGTATTCACAAGTGTATTCTAATGAGGAGGATTTCAAATTAGCCAATATGGATGGCTCATTTGTGATCTTGGGAGAGTTTAAGAAGTGCTGATCCCTCAGGAACAGGAGGATAAGCAATAAATTTAGCCCGACTCTTTCATCTCGATAAATTCGTAGCGAGTGGTAATTACGTTCACTTTGGTCTGTGGCCTGATATAATTCAATGTAAAATGGAAAGTTAAGCGGAATTAAACTACGTCACGCTATTATGAATGACACTCATTATTTTTCAGCATTAATCTCGACTACCCAAGACAGACGATCGTGATAAAAAGAGAAGCAATCGAATATTTTCACTCAATAATTTAAGAATTAACGAATGCCTGGCAGGTAACATCGTTTGTCCATCTAGAAAAGACCATCAACGTTTCCATTACAGCCTTAGAGTTTCCATGCATAAATACCCATTATATAACAGCCCCCCTCCACCGCCCGCCCGGTAACTAATGCAGCTAACCAATCAAACTCCCTCAAATTCACAGAGAACATTTAGGTCTCCAATGGAATTTTCTCCAGGAAAAAAACGGAAAACACAACCATAACAAGCTCCAAGGAGCAAAGCATACATAAATGTAATTAGGTCTCTTGAAATAGGACCAGAAACATCTCACAAGAATATCGCCAACTTTTATTTGGGCTCCTGTCTGGGATACTAATGTATTATTGAGTGAAGATGGACTACAGTATATCCTCTATAACCACAACCTCTCGTAGCTTCCCTGGAGAATCCTTCACTGACATCCCCTGTCAGCACAGATGGTGTGTCTGCCTAATCTCCCCCAGCAGATGCACAGCAGCATTAATCATAAAACAGGATGTTAAATGAGGAATTAACTCTTTCCCTCCTGCTTTCTGAACTAAATCCCACCGTTTGCTCTCGGTGGATCTAAATCTTTTACATTTCACTTATAATCAATAATCGAACGCCGCATCCGTGTATTGTAGTAATGGCAGTTAAATGAGTTTGGTCACACTAATATGCTGACAGAATACAGGTGTGCCAATTTTCCATGCCAGTGAGTATTTGTGATCTCATTACTACACCGCTGTAACAAACTAACAGTTTAGAGCATTAGCCATCAGGCCGGCACATCTTCAAAGACTTAATTTGGAAAGCTTTACTGCTATGCCTTGCAAATATAATTGAGGATCTGGTTCGTTGGATGGTATAAACCCGCAACATTAACATTCAGCTGTGCACTTTAACAAACTAAACAACTGGCTGTCAAATAACAGCAACCAAAGTGAATACAGTGGGTGATTACATTTGATAAATGGACTGGCCATGGCAGCTAATCTAAGCTTGTGGTTTATAAACCAAACGTGTCAAAATCCCTGTGAATTATGGCACTGGACCAAAGCAAATAATGATGAAATCTACTCCTTGTAGAGCTATCCGTCTTCTAGCAGTTTGAAATAAATTACAGATATTGTAGACGAGATTATAAGGCAGTTGTCTATCATGGTGTTATTGCTATTCTAAGCCATGAGTATGATAAAGGGTTTTATCATTGCCATAACTTACCTTTCGTTGCCCGGCGTTGAGCCGGAGCGGGCCGAGGAAGGGGTCAAATATCATTCGACTGGTTTCGATATTTATAGGCGACTGTCTCTTTCCAATAGCGCAAAGGTTCCACGCAGTGTTAACCAGTCCCCAGAAAGACGGCACTGATAATAAACATAAAAACAGAGTCCTGAAGATGTGAGAATTAAATTTCAGGGTTTAAAGCAAAAAAAACATTGTTGATTCGATAGCTGTGGGCTGCTCGCTTTGCTGTTTTGCAACGGGTCACGATGTGATTGGCAGTGGATATGTTTGGGATTATCTCAAATTGCTCATCCCAAATTTAGACGGTGAGTCTCATCCACGGTGTAGATTTGGGTTGTGGGTTTCTGTAGAGAGGGTGATATTCAATCTTCAGTCTAGCAATCAATTTCACTACTCACTGTGCTGATTCTCATTTCAAATGAGGTCGATATCGTGCAGGTCCTTCATCCAAATCTAAGAACTGTGTTAATGCGCCTCAGTTTACAAAACAAAAAAAAAGAAATAAAACCCACACAGACGAAATTAGTCAGCAACATACCCAAAGGACAGGCTTGACCTTATATGATTAATTTATTCTCCGAGATATTTCACTCTTCTAAAAGCAACTAAGCAACTCTTTTCCCTGATGGGAAAGAGATGTTTGGTGCATTGAACCACAGAATGCAATAAGACCGAAGGAAGCATCAGCCCGACACCAGGGGAATCCCTTCCATTAGCAGGACCCATCTATTGTGAGGTGTGAGAAACGTGTGCCTGTGTGAGGGAACAGGGTGCTGTGTATGTGAGCCTGCCCATAAACCTTATTAAATCATCTGCAACTAGACTGTTTCATTGCAAACAGCATCACCTTTTGTCCCCATAGGATGAGATTATAAACAGATTAATCCAGCAGATCGCTGACCTGATTCGCTGACCAGCTCTGTTGGAAGTTTCCAGTGAAACTGGACTAGGAAATATGAACTAAATACGTTGAAGAATTTAATTAGGATGAGAAAATGCATAAATACAAAGATTATCGGATGTGTTGAAATAAAACACGAGCTCTTTTCATTAGAATGCATCAAAGCCTAGTATTCCTGTATTTTCAGCATCGCTTTGTACAGTGACCCAAATAAATGATTGTTTCCACAACCGTGATCTAACTAAAGTGTAATCCTGCTTTTGTCTGACATCCTGACAGCCACTGAGCTCATTATGTGGAATCCGTTTTAATTTTTTCCCCGTTGAAATTCCTCTTTCTGTGTTTCCTTAAATGTCAAGGACAGACGGAGTAGGAAGCTGCAAATAAAACTGTGAGCTAAAACCAATATAAAAATGTGCTTATTCGAGTAGAATCTTAGAGTCCCAGCTGGGCCAAGATTTTATTCATTCTATACATTTATAGAGCTTGCCAAAAAACAAGGCATCATAGTCTTTAAGACATAAAGTTATAATCTTAGAAGGGAAATGGAAAACAATTTAAAAGGCTGTTTCAAAAGTTTTATTATCTCATTTGTTTCTCCAAGGCATGTAGTGAAGTTTATTTTGTGTGCCAAGAAGTGTCACAATTGAGTTTTTGTGGCCATTATCCATCTTTTCTCACTGACCGTTAGAATAAAACAGTTTTGCTGTGATGGCTTTATGTAAACAACCTCATCAGATGTGAAATGAGATGCAGCACTTTACTGTGCTCACACACAGTGTACTTTTTATTGCCCCATCATTTAAGAACAGTCTATTTGCAAATCATTGTGATAGATTAAAGCAAACAGTTCTTCTGGAATTTTGAGAAACAGTGTCTGTCATACTGTGGCATTACTGTAATAGTTTGTTTATATATTAGTCGTGAATCCGCACAGCTAAAACTCTCAATCCATTGTTAAGGTCAGACCACTAGCCGTTGGTTGTGTTTGGAGTGATACAGTGATTTTGCTGTAGCAATTGATGAGTGCTAGACAGATGGCACCCTCATCCTCAGGGATCTGTGCCAGATTTGGCTTTGGGTTCAAAACAATAATGAAAACTCTCTCAAAGTGGTTTTGGGGGTATGACAAGGGGCAAATACTGAATAGTCACATTACAACACAATGCAACACTAAGCGCTGATGTTGCATCATATGTGTATCAAAAGTTGCATAATTACAGCAGAAGTGCATAAGTTCAAATGCAAGAAATGTTTGCTTTTTACATATTGCACGCCTTTGTTTGAACATATGAGAGTTTATTGGCACATTTAATTGTTGAAATGGGAAGAAAGAGATTAGGTAATGTTTGCTCTGTTAAGACTTTCTTGGAAAAAGTGTTAATGGGAGTTTGTTGAAATACATTTAATCACATAATGGTGAATTGCTTCGGAGCTCTTCGTAATAGTAGAACATGAGCGCAAACACCAGAAACGTTAGCCAAACAGTTAATCATTATTTATCTTTCAAAAATGTTAATGAATTCAAAGCAAGCAATGAACTTTCCAAAGCAGACGCTATTAACTGAAACCCCCCCAAAGATAAATGAGTGGTTGCCAAACGGGGGGACATCAAGGTGAAGATGAATAGAGGCGAACTTTTTTAATTAAAGACTAAATTAACATTAAAACCATTTAACCCTCTAGTGTACAAACCTCACAACGCCAATATAAAATGATAAAAAAAAAAAATGCAAGTACACGCACACTTTTCTCATTAATAACTAAATCCTAATGTAAAATATTTTGTGTTGCTTTAGTTTATGTCTGTGAGTCCTGAGGGAGGAGGTACATAGAAGGATGTTTATTGTTTGAGGAGGTACGTAACTGTAAAAAGTTTGGGAAACACTGACATAATGGATCTGCCCATTATAAAGTACTTGCGCATTAGGGTACTAAGATTAATACCACAATTACGCCGGCAACTCAAGGGCATTGGTCAAGATCTCAAAAGCAAAAATACTAATAATCCTTTCATTTAAAATAAACTTGCGCTGTTCCATAGCCTCAGATAGCTCACCAACGGATTGCCTGCAGTTTAAACAGCAAAAAGCATAAGACCAACAAAAAGTACAACATGTCACGTAACAGTCTCAGCTCTTAACTCATAATCAGGACAGTTATTCATTCATTAATATGTACACTTTTAATAGGCTGTTTATGAATATGTAACATCATACCTGACTGAAGTTATTTTAATCCTGACTTTGAAATTAAACCGTGCCCTTTAATTGTCTGAGATGAAAGTGTAAACACTGTGACTCTGTGGTGGTCCTATCAAACCATTTATCTGTCTTTTTAAATATTACAACCAGTTTGACACTGCAACACTGGCTAAAAGTTTAGAGCAAGATCTATAAAAAAAAAATGTGAAGCAATATACATGATCTCATACATCATACACAATAACTGTTCTTCGCCGACTGAACCAAGTGTCACAAGCACTTGAGGAGAATGCTTAAGTTAAAACGATGACTACTAAAACTTTCTCAAACATTGGACAAGGAAATAAATGCTTCACATATGATGAATGTCTTAAAGGGGTCATATGGCGCGAATATGTGTTTTTCCGTGTCTGTGGTGTGTTATAAATTGCCCATGCATGTATTAGACACATAAAACTGCAAAAATTAAAGTGTCGGAAGAAAATCTAAAAGCAAACACTCACCCAGACCCGCCTGAAACGCCTCGTGTAACCACACCCCCACAAATCTACATCAATTCGTGGTATGATTTGAATAAGACCGCCCAAATGTATATGCAAGTAAGGTGGGTCAGTACAATTGCTATGGAACTGATGTTCCAAATATGGTAAGAGGCATAACATTTCCGTCACACGCTTGCAGTATTCGACCAATCACTACGCACTGATTAACCGGCCAATCATAGCACACCTCGCTTTTCAGAGCGATGAGCTTTGTAAAAATCTGTGCGTTTCGGGCGGGGCAAAGAGGAGATTCAAACATGAACGGTATGTGGAAAATACACCATCTTTAACCTTTAATCGTGTGTTCACATTGCATCACATCTTAAACAAATGATAATATTCGTTTTAGCCGTGTCATATGACTCCTTTAAGATTAGTCCAGACATGCTGTGGGGAAACGCATGACGTTTGCTTCTTGAAAGCTTTCTCATTTTCTTTCTTCCCTGGTAGTCTCAAGGACATTTATGCAATATTAACCCAGTGAGCTTTTCTCTCTCGCAGAACATTTTCTAAAGAGGTAAATTTCGGTGCAATACATATATGTATGAGTTGCTATAGGGCTTACTTGATATCCGGTGCGGTTATGATTGATGCTATAGGCTGTGTCCTTGTACAAGCTTTCCTGTTTTGAAGTATTCCACGGGAATCATCTCTGATTGTACAGCTCTGTCTGCTGTAGATTTTTTTATTAAAAGCTTTTAAGCATGCAGGAGAGGAAAACACCATTAAAGTGATCACTTGTGTTCAAAGAGCTCTTTTGATGCCTACATACATTTATTAGCCTTATACATTACGTTGACTAGACGATGAATTACTTCAAATAAAACTCATAAAGTGCCTCTGCAGCAGTTGTACGCATGAATCAGCTAGAACCTGCTGTAAATATAGATTACACGAAATTTATTTACTCTTAAACCCAATGAGTCCTTTAAAGTCGAGGTGTGTAATTTTTTAAACTGTAAAATACTTCCTGCCATCCCACCTTAATGTGTAGAGACAACTATAAATAAGCCATTTATGAGTGTAAACACAGTGACGCAGCAACACTGGCTTTACCAATAACAGTATGTATAACCAATGAGAGAATACGACTAAATCATTTTCTCGCATACATCACTTAGCCAGCTTTAAGGTAAAATTAACCTGATCTCAAAATCTAAATACAAGCACGAACTTCACAATTAAAGGAACAGTTCACCTAAAGATTACGATTCTGTCTTCATTTACAGGTTTCAAATCTGTCTACATTTCTTTGTTCTGATGAACACAAAGAAAGATTCTTCCAAATATCTGTCTCTGTGTTTATCAGAACTAAAACATGTATACCGATTTGGACCAGCTTGAGGGTGAGTAAATAATGAATTTGTATTTCTCCATTGCATGTCAAATGCTGTTAAACATCTTTTTACATTGTCTTGTATAAAAAGAGACCCTTTACAATCCATATATATATTAAACATGTGTGAGTCAATTAGAATGAAATATTGAGACACTGGTGTGATAATGGTATATGACAACATGCAAAGCCTGAATAGGTTTGTGCATAGCGAGCAAGCTTTAGTGTGACGAACAGCATGTCTCTTGACAGGCGCATTCTGCATAGTCTCGTCTTTTCTTTAGTTTTTTAAAAGGCTTACCTGGTATAAAGCTCCCTTGGACAACATCTTTGTATGCCCACCAACCATCGTGAAGCTTTGATGACACCGGCTGTGCTGCGAGAAAAGAGAAGATTCACACATCACTCACCCACGGCTCTTTGAAAATACAGTCACACCTGTAATAGACCTCGGCTCCCCACGGAGAGAAGTTTTTGCTGTCAAATGTGACGATGAAGACGTTTCTTCCCACATTTGAAGGCCTCTCAAAATTCCCAGCGTTTTGTGGGAATTGTTTTTACCTGCGCCAACAAATTAGACTACGATGTAGATATATGTAGACGTGTTATAGATTAATATTTGCATAGCGTACGGCTTAATTGGCCGAAAAACTAATTTGTGAGATGACAACAGAAGCATCCTGGATGCTTAGCTCCAGGCCCTATCAGAGGAGAGGGAAAGTAGGTCACAGAGCCAGCAGACTCCAGCATTTTGAATTCACTCTGTTATCTCACATCACTATTCACCTCACCTCTCTCCCTCTGCTCCAGGCTGCAGCTTGCATCATATCCACTGCCAAGTCAAGCACCCAGGGCCGCTCTTTAATACACCGCACCGCACCACAGCCCTACCCTCACACCAACTCACTTTGATGTGCCCGTCAAGAACGGGGCAGAGGATCATTCGGCCGCAATTTGCTTCCACACCAATTTATCGACATCTGTATCTAGAATATGAGAAGCTGGTGCATTTTGCTCGAGCCACTCATTGGAAGGCGCTATTCGGATCAGGGTCGGCATCTGGAGCGTATGAAAGATGGACTTGGATTGCACGGATTTGTTACATGTGCAGGTGGAAGGACTGAAATTCACACACTCAAGTGAGCCCCAGCTAACCATATATCCTCTAAAATACATCCTCTGAGTGTTATAAAACGAACTGAACATAGCGAGGATTGCATAAAAACCTTTTACATAAAGCAAGACCTCGCTTGTACAGCGGCGGTGACCCCTACACTTCAAAATATTCATCTCTCATTCTGCATTTTTGATACGCGTGAGTCATTGAGACAGTATTGACTGGAAATAAGAAAATAAACCGCATGGATTTGACCAGGTGGCACAGGCATCCTCAAAATATTCGATTTAGCTCAAATCAAACTTTGTGTCTTTAAGGCGAGCCACTTGCTTTTCAAATATATTGGACCTTCAAGCACTCATCCCACTCTTTGAAGATCTAACTTGTGTTTGTGTTTGGGTGATGTTCAACCCCCGAAGAGAAGATGACGTCAAACTCACGACTGCCAAACCACTGTGGGTACTTCAATAGCAAGTGGAAAAGAACATAGACTCGAGATGAGCCTTACTTTGAGCTTCAAGACATGACTCACCAACAATCTTCCAAACTAATTTTTTCTTTGAAAATGTGTTTTATCACCAATAGAGCATATGTTTATATTTATATTTACGCATTTGGCAGACGCTTTTATCCAATGCGACTTACATTGCATTATCCTATACATTTTACATAGGTATGTGCAATCCACTGGGATCAAACCTGACCAAAGACCAAATATGTTGGTTTATTTAATGTATGATATTTGCCAGCAATACAAATATTTTTAACATATTTCCACATTATGAACGTTACACCAAGGACAGAAGTGGGTTTTTTTGCAGCAAAATGATCAGGATGCCAAATGCAAAAATGTCCAAACAAAAACCCGCTCTTAAAATATGAGTGTGAAAATGTTTCACAAAAAAAAATATTTTTAATGACCAGTAAACATTTAGGCTAAACAGTAAACATCAAGCATTCCAATGTACATTTGTAATAGAATCACTTGTCAATATTAAATATTTACATTTGTACGTAAATGCATCATCAGGCATCTTAAAATAAAATAAAAAACAATAAAATACTGCGCTACTACATGTAAAACAGTTCATTCTTCATTCTCGTAACTATTAAGAGATTCTCCTATGAACACAACTTACCTTCTAGAAAGATGACGTTAATGTTGAGAATGAGAATGAACTCCCAAACGTGCGGCATTCTTCATTCAGTCCGTGTCCATCACGCTTGTCTTCAGGTTATTAACTCTATACCACTTGCTGAAAGTGAAAAGCGGCACGAGCTCCGTCGCTCTCTGATACGGGCATCATCCTGTAAGTCGCGAGCCCGGACCCTCAGTTACACGCACTCCGTTCTCAGGTCCGTTCACGGAAACTTAAAAGTCTCGAAATGTGACTAGTCGCTGTCACTCACGCAGAAAGAAAACGTTTGAATGTCTGCTCGTTCGTGCTGTCTGTGAGTCGCGGACGGTGTTGCTGCGCTACCTGACCGTGCGCGCGGATGCGAGGTTTAGCGCGCGCTAATCCTGCTGCAGGCGGGGCTCGCGCTCCCGTGACGCTCGCTTGAATGCGGTTAGTTTGGACATCCATAAATTCTAATGCAATTACTTTCGCACTGCTGTTGGGCTTAACACGATTAATAATCATCAAATTCGTGTTAAATACTTACAAAATTAGTAAGGCTGAGAAAATCACAACACGTGCATTTATTATTAGAGAGATCATTGATGCTTTGAGCACTAAGCTGTCTTTACAGTTTATTGACAATAAGAGCACATGAATTACTTAAAACACATGGCAGGCTTGTAAACAGCCACTTAATTAATAACACATTTAGTTTTAAATACAAAAATAAATCACTGTGTAAACACCCACAAAGTCAGGCAGGTCACAACAATGTTACTATTTGGACAAATACCTTTTCATCACACATTTATAAAAAGCCTGCGATATATTCAAAACCCTAAGTGTGAAATTCTGTGAAAAAGGATGAGAAGTAGAGAACAATATAAAGCCCAGTGGAAATCAGAATGAAGCTGAAACAAGCCGTGTTTGAGAGGAGGTCCCAACTGCATACGCTATGAATATTTTTGTTTGTTTTCTGTCCTGCGAATGACATGATTAGCATTCACAATTGGAGCCCTGTTTTTTTGTTAGTTTCTTTTAGCAAAAATGAGGACTTTTTGAAGCCATCAATGCTTCATGACCTGATAAAAATCCACCTAATGGCTGATGGAATCCATTAAAATACATAAACCAAGAAACCATCAGAGGAATGAAAGAACGACAGTTTTTGTAGAAAGTCTCGAGAGAAAATACAACACTTAGAGCGCAGAATGTACAAATCCTCACAGAGTTAAAGTAAAAGGAAAGACAATCAAATGCGGTAGGAGTACAGCAAGTGATAGTTCACCTAAAAATGAAAATTCTGTCATTCACTCACCCTCTTGTCCTTTCAAACCTGTATGACTGTCTTTGTTCTGCAGGACACAAAATAAGATTTTGAAGAAAGTTGGTAACCCAACAGCGGTGACATTCTTCAAAATATCTTCTTTTGTGTTCTCCAGGAGAAAGAAAGCCATACAGAATTGATGAGAGTGTAAGTAAATGATGACAGAATTTTGACATCTTTGTGACATCTTTGGCTTAACTGTCACTTTAAGAAACGGTAACAAAACAAAGAAACGGTTTGCATCCTCACAACTCTCTTTGGGTTAATTGTATCTGGGATCCAGACAAAGTTCATATCAAATCAAACAGAGTTAAAAAAAACGTTCTCTAAAGTCTTCTGTCTGATAGAGACAGTGTCAGAGCACTTTCATCAGTAGTACTGTTTGTTGTCTGTCCAGCTTGTGATCCAGTGTTTCTTCTTGGTGTCAATGATCAAGAAGCCCTCATTTACCTGGTACTGTTCCGTCTTACTAATCTTCATTGCTTGGTGTTTTTGCAAAGTGTGGAAATTGGCAGCGCGCTTAAAAAATCCACTCTGTAAGACAACATAAGAGAACGTGAGACAGCATTCTTTAACTCACAGCAAACGTTAACAGCTTTTTAGAAAACTCTGAGATCTACATGAACCATTCGAATGCTGGGAAACCATCTACTGTATACACTTATTCTTAAATTACTCAACCCTTAATAGATATACAATTTATATGCATATTTATTTACTTCTTCTAATTCAACTTGGATATTAAAACGATTTATGGATTGCACCTATTTAAATATTCACTATAGGAATGTCCATGATTATTATTATTATTTTTGAAGTATTATTAAATGAATTAATGGCAAATGCAAGTGCCAAATCAGGATTCATTGCGACATAATTAAAGCCGACTGTTTTGTTTTTTAATGGGAGAATACCTGCTTCCCCCAAGCATCCTATTTCAATAATAAATACGTCAACAGAGGAGAAAACGGAATTCGATGAGTGATGTAATTGGGTCTTATACATTATATAACAACTGAGAAAACTCAACCCAAACTATGAAGATATGAAAACAGAGAGCGTACAAAACACAGCCATGAATTCTACAGCAGGTTTTGAAGCGGAAAGGAAAGCTTGTTTGTTCTGCAAGAAAAGAAGTGATCAGAAAGAGTTTGTTGCCTCGGCTGAAAGCAAAGCCCTCTAACAGCGACACAAAGAAACGAACACCGTATCACAGAAGGAAATTATTAGTCATGTCAAGGGAAGAAAGACTTTCACAAGTTGGATTAGAGCAATATACAGTTGCTGTTTTAAGACATCCGTGTATCTCCAAGATAACAGCATCAAACGCCTGAGGACATAACAAAGAGTTTCACGTATCAATTTGTTTCAGAAAAAAAACAACCTCTGGTGCTTTCGAGAGCAATGATTAGACTCAGAAACAGACACAAGGGAGGTGTTAAATTGCGTCTCATGGCGCAACAGGAAAAGAGAAATATGGGATCGGCGGAGCTTATGCAGAATAAATTATTGTTAATTAAGCAAAGAATTTTAGAGCTGGAGAGCTGTTGACTGTGACACCTACAAACTTTGCGATTTGTGACAGAGGCCCAGTAAGGGCGACAAATCTCAGTCGTCCTCTGTAAGCCGGTCATTTTCTGATGGCTGAGTTTTCATCTCTGCTTTCTGGGCCTTGGCCTCATAAAGCTCTCTGGTGTTGGCCCTCTTGAAGAAACCACACTGGGGAACAGGATTCAGATATGAGCAGTCAAACAAAACAGAAGATATTGAAGAAGAGATCCAGGCTTGAAATCACTCAACTGTTCTGCTAGAACATGTTGTACAGCAGATTCAAATACATAAGCACAAATAAAATATATCTGTCTACCTCAGTGTACAGTAAGCTGTATTCTGTACTGTTTATATTTTAATTGTATTTTTAAGATATTGTCATGTAATGTGTGCTGCACCATTCTGTTTACCAAAGATTTTCAATAAAGGCATTGAGAAAGTGAATTAAAAATGTGTTCTTCTATAGTGAGGTCTGAGACCTGAAATAATTATATTTTGCAGCTTATTAATTTAATGGTTTTATTTATATTTTTAAATTATAGTTTTAATAGGGCTGGCAAACGATTAATAATTTCCAGGAAAAACGCTTGTTACTTATTTATAAATACAAAAACATACATGTATATTTATTTAGGAAATATTTATAATAAATAAAATATATCATCAAATATTTTATTTATTTATATTTACCAATATTTAAAATATATAGTATATATATATATCTATATATATATATATATATATACATTTTTATATTTATCTTAAATGCATGTATGCCTATGTGATTATAAATAGACAATTAATATGCACAGTACGCAGACATATATCATGTAAACTCAAACTTTTATTCTGGAAGCAATTAATCATTTGACAAGCCTAATTATTAACATAATAAAATAAGAATTTTAGATTCGCATTTTCTATGTTTCCGTTGCTTTAATGACAGTGTGGATTCCAGATGGCATGAACACTACATGTTTGTGTAAAACTTGATGATCCACGTTATCACATGATGTGAGAACCCTCCAAAAAGCACCTTGTGTGTCTCTATGGAAGCAAGGACAACCTGACCTTCTGTATAAAAACGTGATTAAAAATCACATTAGTGACCTACAAAAAATGCATAGCCTAGTATGTGTGCAAGTATATTTCATTCTTTTTTTTTACTTTTAAAGTTTAAACGAGATTTTGAATTCTAGATTTCAATGTGGACTTTTGAACCCCACTGTTCTGTATCTATATACATCACATAAAAAAGTAACTATTAAAATGTGTGGCAGAATGTGTTGTTGATCCTCACAAGTTGTTAAAGGCGTTCAAGCATAATAATGTGATCAGGTGAAGTTGCCATACCATCCTGAATGACACATGAATGCGAGAACACAATGAAAGTGTGGAGCACTTCAAGCATGACAGATCCTCACCTTCCATAAGAGAATGACAATCAGACCTAGCAGCATCACTCCTGCCAGCACAGACACAATGATAATCCACATAGGCGCTTCATATGCCAGTTCTTCAGCCAGTGCGGGATCTATAACTACCGTGAACTAAACAGTGGAAAAAAATTTGATGTCATTAACTAGGAAACGTATAGTGAAAAATTGCCTCATTTTCATATTTATTTGATTTTCCCTCGCTTATGCTAAATGTATGCGAGAGCGAGTTCTAGAAGATGAGGAAACTATAAGATGTTGAGTTAGTACCTCACGGGTGTCGTTGATCATCTTGATGGTGGCTTTGCCTGTTTTTAAACTCAAAGTGGCATTACCAATTACAACTACCCTTGCAGCAGGATGGTCCTAAGAAGACAGCAGTAGAAAAAATTATTTTTCACAACTTTAGAAATTGTGTTACTAACTGTTTGGTGTTTTATTTGGTGACCTAGTTAGCCATTTGAAGGGATAGTTCAACAAAGAATAAAAAACTGTTATGTTGTTCAAAACCTGTATATTACTTCTTTTTTAAAACAAGGTAGGCTACTTTGAGAAATGTCTCAGTGGTTTTGTGTCCATACAATGGAAATCAATGAGGGCCAATGTTGTTTGGTTACAAAAGTTTTTCAAAATATCTTCTTTTGTTTGTTGTAGAAAATCATACAGGATTAGAAATGAAGGTGAGTAAATATTAAACATAATTTTATTTTTGCATGAACTATCCCTTTAATGGTATATTTGTATATCAAAAATATATTTCCAATTTGTCTATAATGTAAATATCTTAAACCAAAAGATAACTATCTAAAGGAAAATTCTCACATCATTTGCTCATCCTCATATCATTCCAAACCTGTGTGACCTTCTGTGTTTCTTCTGCAGAACTCAAAAGAATATATTTTGAAGATGTTGGTCACCAAACAACACTGGCACCAAGGGCATTTGCTAGTGGGGTGAGAGGTGGTGACAATTCTAGGGGCCCCCAATGCCCAGGGGCCTCCAAAACCCAACAGTTATACTATAAAGTCACCTGTTTTGTACATAATTTGAATACATTAATTGTATACATGAGATTTTAATGAAATCCACAAAAGCATGCAATTTGGCGAAAAGTTTTAACAAAATAATTGTGATTGCCCTCCCCCCAAAATGGTTAATATTTAGTCTGAAAGTCAGATAGCTCGTGAACAAAAACAATCAGAGTTGAGGAGGTGCCGTGGCAGGTTGCTCAGTGAAGTATGCTTTGGTGAAGAGAGCAGGAGAATGAGTGACTGAAAATGTTGCGGCAAAAATCAGAAATGTCATAAAAAGGAGAAAGGAACTCAGAGAATTGCTGTATCTATCAAGACAATCCTTAAAAGGTAGGGCTCTATTATTCCCACGATGTGGAACCGAGACGGATTCGCATTATCCAGGGGTAAAAACATAACGCGGATGTGTAACTACATGCGTGATCCTCATGGAGTTGTCATAACTACATAAAGACGTAAACACATGAACATCTCAGAGCTGCTCTGAGAGTTTACTTCACTCCGCATTTCACGGTTGCTTTCCTACTCGCACTGAAACTCAAAGGTCTTTGCAGCGGGCCACCAAAATAAAAGTCTGGCTAATTTGAACAAATTATGACCCACACATAAAAAGACACAGTAGTACACTTGTAGTATTATCAGTATTAGTTACCATTAGTATACTGTAATATATCATAGTGATGGTATAGTACAGTATAAGTACAACATTTTACTATATACAATAGTATTCTTTGTGCCTTTATTTAAGACAATGATTCATAAGTTCTTATAACATTTCACTTCTAAAAAAGGGTTTACAATAACATCACCATCTTCTGTTAGATGTAAATAGACTAGGTCAAAGTGATATGACATAAAACTTGATATAAAATGTCTCTCGGCGGTGGGGGACCACATCAATGTTTTTTCAGGGGGCCAAGAATTCACTAGCAACGGGCCTGCAGGCACCCAATGACTTCCATTATATGGACACAAAACCCTGAGACATTTCTCAAAATATCTTCTTTTGTGTTACAAAGATGAAACAGTCATATATAGGTTTTGAATGACATAAGGTACATGAATGATGACAGGATTTCATTTTCGGGTGAACTATCACTTTAAAGGTTCCTGTATCTAAAGCGCAATACTTGTTGTATGTACAGTACAGCAAATTATTTGCATCAATTAATTTATAGATAAAACATTAGAGCCGGATATACAGTAGTAACCAGAATATAGAGATAAGTAAGACATTAATTTTAAGAAGTATTTTAATTCTGCAGAAATGTCCATGAGTTTTTAAGATTTTTAATATGTAATAATTTCCTGGAATGTTTCAGACTCCAAAAAAAAGCATAAAATGTGAAACCCTATGAACCCACAATAAATATAAGCGGGCAAAAACCTTTCAGATTTATCAGATGTATCCTTCAGAGTCTTACATCTGACAAACCTGCAGTAATGAGATGAGAGGTGGTGAAGTTTTGTCTGAAAACTGACCTCAAGCATGGTGCTGTTCCATAAGTGTGCTCTGACAGTGAGTGTGGCTGAGGTGTTCATGTCTAGCAGGGGGCAGGTAAAGGTTTGACAGAGTGCAGTACCTGTGGTACAATCCTGACATTGAGAGCCAATGAGGAGTGACAGAAAAACACTTTTTGAAAAAACCTGTCAAGTCTCTGTTGTACACTTGATCATGCAAACTATCAGAGAAGACATGCCAGTTTTATCCAGTTGCTTAGCAACCAAACAATGATTAAGGAGACTGATATATTCACCAGGTTGACAGTTTTCCTGTGGACGCCCTGTGGGATAAGAGAAGCCTGTGGCTTAGATAGGTCAGATTCAATGGAGGTCTCGTCTCTCTTTTTCCTTCCAGACTTGTGCTCTGACACCTATCCATGGGACATAATACATGCAAATAATTAACAAAGGACATTACATTAAGTGCATTAGAATTAGAAAAATTGCATTCTGTCAGATGAAATCATATTGATGAGCGTAAATCACCTTCAACCAGCATATTTTTGATGTACATATGATGTTCTCGAATTGTGTAACAAAGGATAGAGTTGAAGTTTCCAGAACCGGAACTGAATAGCCATGGTTTAGATTCTTCCTAAGGCCTTGCCTCACTAACTTATAGGCACAGAGCGACAGACAGTCTAACTCCCAGATGCACCTTCTATTTCTTATTAGCTATAAGCATTTTAAAAGGTAAATCCTTATACAGCTTATATTGGGAGAGATTTCTCTGGTGGGAGGTACGGGTTACACATTTTTGGAAAGGACGAGCTCCACAATTCAGTGCTCTCGCTATGTGATTCTTGTGAGAGGGATCAAAGGTAAAGTACACAAAAAACTGAAAACCCTTTCATCTTTTTCTCAGCATAAGGTCCACACAAGAATGAATTTAGGACACTGATAGTCACTTTCATTGTATAATGCCAACATTCTGGAACAGGTAGGTTTTTACAGGTAGTCTAAGTTTAGAAAGACATGAAAGTAGCCCTTTAAGTGCAAGTGAAACTGACGGTCATACATCCAGTGACTTACTGTCTTATTGAGAGGGTTTATGATGTTTCCTGCAGGGACACAAAAGGGTTGGGATGTTCCCGTCATCTGGATCTCTGACAGGTAAAGTAGCCACTTCTCATTGGCCTGTGCATAAGGCCACTGAAAGACCATTTCTAGATGGCCCAGATTTCCTGAAAGAGGTTTTCCTGAATGCACCACCTGCGGATAAGTGAACACACACAACATTACACTCTTTCTTTATTTACCGTAACACTATTTTTTAAATAGCGGTGTTCTGATAACTGTAGAAAAATAGGACATGAAACTATATTGTGAATTATTATTTTATATTTTAAAAAAGTATATGTGCCTTGATGCCCAATGACTCCTGAGATAGGCGCAGGCTCCCCGTGACCCGAGGTAGTTCGGACAAGCGGTAGAAAATGGATGGATGGATGGAAAAGTATATGTAGTGTAGTAGGCGGGGCGAGACTGTGAGTCGAGGCCGGTGAGTGAGTGTTAATGAGCGTCAGCTGTACACACACCGGTCTCGTATCAAGGAGGAGATCAGGAGCATAAGAGGACGAGTGACCGGACCGTCGAAGAGAGAGGACCGGGCCCGGACACATGTTAAGTTGATTTACGTTTGTGTTGCCGGCAGTCGTCCGTGAGGGCTGTTTATTTACTTTGTTATTCTTTAATTAACATTTAAATGCTTGCCGGTTCCCGCCTCCTTCCTTCCTTTTATTGAACCTTATTACAGTATATAAAATGATTTATCAGTTATTGTTTTGTATATCTATGACAAATATTGCAGGTCATTTTACATCATAATGAATCATTGTCTTGGTGAAATGGCAACCCCCGACACAAAATGGTGGGCACTCATTAGGATTTTGATTCTCATATTTAGTTTTTTAATAACTTATTTGTGATATGTGAGTAATACTTTATTTATGCAGTGCCACATGGACTGGAGAAATAAAAACCTTTAGACATCGTAGAAAACATCTAATGATAACATTTTCATTGAGGTGAAAGTTGTTAGAAAGCAAGAAAGTTGAGACAGATGTTACTTACATAAGCTATTGATTTCCATTTAAATAATGTAAAGGTGTTATTTTATTTTATTGGCAGTTTTTGAGCTGTGGGTTGTATGCCAAAGACTGTAAAAACAGTCTTACCGTAAAGTTGAATTCCACTGGGCTTCCCATATCGCTGGTGGATTTTATAGCTGATTCCCCCACGACTTTGCCACTGAATTCTATCCTAAACTGGGAGGGTAATCTACAGAAAAAGTGAAGATTTTTAAACAAACTATAAATAGGCATAAGACATAATCAGATTTGTATGTAGCTCTTGCTAGTGTTTAATGTCAGCCAAAAAGAATATAAGGTGCCAGGCTAAAATGCTGAATTCACAACTGTAACATGAGTCATTTTTGACATTACTTTGAAAAGCAGTGAAGATGCGCTGAAATGCTTTAAGCGTAAAATAGCACATAACTCACACAAGAAAGGAAGGCCGGAGGATGTACTCCACCATCAGCACTCTCGACAGGGGCTGTAGATCATTTTGATCACTCCGCCTGAGAAGTGCAGATGAAATCATCAGAAAGGGTCCAAATCTGAATCAAACCCTTTGAACTTTATCTTCATGTAGTTAAAGCAATAAGCCTGACTAATGAATCACTGTGGGGAACTCGCAATGCTTATGCACTGGATTCTCATGAAAGAAGCAACAGTGGCAGTGTTATTGATATTAATAGGTGTGCCTTGAATAGAGATATCCTTTTTTTACAGTTCAATTTAACAATCCATCTTAGAATCTGAATTCATTCATATCCTTTCCGTACGTTGAGAGTTGCAACTCGGTCTGAATCTCCGGCATATCTATCGCGATTCCCGTCGTTTCGAAGGTGATCTCAATTTCGACCTGTGAAAGATAGAAGTGACCACAACAAAACAAATCCATTACAGCTCTCCTAGTAATGCTTTTCACTACTTGATTCTATTCTACTGTCGCCAATACATAATAATAAAAAAAAAACATTGAATACTAGATGTAGTCCATGCATCATAGTGTAGCTCTATATCGTGTTATGTACAGTATGTGTATAAATGGATTCGAGTTCGGTAGTGGTTATGAGAACCCACCTTCTGACTGCTTTTGAAAGGATCTCCCAGTGTACACAGAAGAAAAGGCCCATCAGGAGATAACTCAACACTCAGGTTCTGTAAAGCAACAAAATCATGGACTGAATAAAGATATTCTAATGTACTGTATAAGAATATGTGTGCAGAAATAGTAAAGAACGGGACTGGTACGCCTTTAGAAAGGTTAGGGGGCAGTAAGCAAGACCCCATCAATCACAAGAGCCAGATATCAATTCTCTTAAGATTAATGATACCAGTAAACTATGTGCTATAAACAGCGTCTTATCCCATAATGATACATATTTGTTGTTAGTAAAAACTCCAAAATGTAATTTATTTGGCTCATTATATAACCTTGTAGACAATACAATTTGAATGCCTTTTTAGTCATGTGTATTTCACAATGCAAGACTCATCTCATTTGATTACTTTCTTTTTCATCTGGAACTTGATAGATGCATAACACAAAATGAGATTACTCATAACAAATAAATGATAAGCATCACTGCAAAAACAATCTGAGATTATATAACACTTGAGTTAAAAACAAAAGAAAGAATTGCATTATAAATGTGACTGGATGAGCCTCATTTGAGGCCGTTATATAAACAGCTGAGAGACACACACACACACATCAGTTTAATACTGCATTAATATGCCAATTCGCTATTCAACAACCTACAGTTACAACGTGTTTACACAGGACACAGGTGTTACATGACAACATGTAAATCCATCCCACTATAATGCTGGTATAGTATAAAAATGGTACAGCAGAATGCTAAAACATTTGTGGCCGTCTGTGAAATTCAGGATAGAGTCTCAAAATCAAATTATGAGATTAAAATACTCTAAAGTTCTTTGAGGAAGTCTACCAGAAGTTAAGTTTGGGCCACATATAGCGTTTGTTTATGTTGTTGCCGCTGAGACCATCTATGGAACAGATTTTGAAATACAGTATTCCAATTATCATTGTATATTAAATTATCATTATTATTATAATACTGAATACTAATTATTTGATATACTGAAAATAATTATTTTATTGGAACTTTTTTTTTGTGTAAGATTTTTAAAACGTAAAATTGTACGTAAAAGAAACGTAAAAGTCTTTGACACGGCCTTACTCAGTCCATAATAAATATATGAATATCATATCTTTACAGAACTTTCTTTACGTTGGATGATTTTATGTAGTAAATCACCAAAAAATTTCAGGCAACTTCACATTTCTATCTTTGCATATTATGTGCCAGTCAAGACATGATATTCACTGTCAAAAATCATTCAACTTTAAATCGTCGACTTTGTCGCTAAGGTTATTTTTTGTACCTTACAGGTATACAGAACATAATATAATTGTACCTTTTGGGTCCATTATTGTTCCCTAAGGAACTTTTCAAAGGTACAGTTTAATGCTTTATACCCCCAATGTTTAACGGGTACACAATAGGTCCTAATAATAATAATAATAATAATGATGTTGAATACCCATAAATGTACTGTGGCATCATGAAAGGGTGTGTGTTATAGGGAAGATACATTCCCCTAAGATGGCTGGAACAAGGGGCCGTCTGGGAAAGAACTACAACTCCCAGGTGGCCACATCGGAAGCTGGGAGGCAAGATGGGCACCTGTTGAACAGCTGCAACTAACGAGAGACATTGTTTTGGTGTGAGAGAAGAGCAGTCGCGTGGCTAGACGACAAGCGCAGTAGAGAACTTTAAGTTGACCTTTTATGATGCTGAAGAGACTTTAGTTGTAATTCAAGGACATTTTCTGTTGATCATTAAACTGAACCTGCATACTGGAGAAACTCTCACGTTGTGTTTTCTGAAGAACTGCATCAATAAACGATCCTTGGCCTCTCATAGTGCCACAGTACAAAAAGGAACCTTTTGGTCTACCACCTCAGCGACAGAAAATGTAAAATTTTAAACCTTTTTTTATGACGGTGTGATTTTTTAAAAAACAATGAGGAGCGTTACATGAGAAACTGGTGTGTACTGTGTAATGAATTATTGAAAGTTTAGACAGAAGTGAGCTGAAATGAATAAAAAACTCAAATGATCTTAAGGCCTTTGGTTCTTACCTTGGGGCTCAGACTAGAGAAGCTGAGTGAGGTGGGAATAGTGACATTTAAAACAGCACTGTAAGCATTTTCTGCTCTCCTATCCTCCGACGCAAAGTTGGTTACAATTACCATCAACCTCAGCTTCTTCACTTCAACGGTGTAGAGGAAAACCTGCCGGCCATCCTGACTGCAGAAACACACCGACGTTTATTAATAAAGCAGCATCACGCAAGCAAAAACCCTTCTGGTATACTAAACCCTTAAAACGCTGTTTGGCCAATGTTCATATATAGTTCATTTGACGTCTGTTATACGATGTCTTTATTCAGTGTGGGTAAAAGGAAAGACATTTGCAAACCCAATTGCCCTTGTAAGAGGTAAAGATCTGATTGGCTGTATTCTTTATAGCATTATACAAGACATTGATTCAGTCTGTGAATTGAAGCACTGAATCATCTATTTCTCCATTCACATGAAGAGCACTACGTGACTTACGTGGGAAACGGTCTGTTCTGCTCATCTGTGTACACAGCCGTCATTTGAAGGTTGCTCTCGCATTTGTTATCCGGTCCACAGGCTTTCTGAATGTGAATCTAAAGAACGAGATGGCATTGGTTGTGCGGAGCTGAAAACACAGCCAGGTGGTGCAGGGCAAACATTACGTTTCTAATAAAACTCTATTTGCGCTCCAGCAAAGCAAACTGTGCCATACCTCAGTCCTGCCTATCAGAACTTCCTTCCGGCTGATCACAGGAAAAGCACTGAGATCCTCCACCGCCGCTCCGGCTGACGGAGGAGGTTCCACCAAAGACATGTTCAGCAAAAAAACTATCGGAGCCACTTTGTCTTGAATGGTCTTGGACTGTCAAAGTTAGACACAGACAGAGAGACGTTGAGCCACATACACGTGACAGAATATTCCAAAACATATGAGCTTCTGCATCAAAGAGTAATAAGATGAAAGGTTTAAAAGCGGCCTTGTTTCATACCACAAGCTCGAGAGTCAGAGAACGACATTCACCAGACGGATTAACGGACATTCTGCCCTCTCCGTTGTCACGGAAACGAACACGAGGACTCCGGTGATACGGATCAGCATCTACTGTATATTGAAAAGCTGGCGAAACAACAGAGCTTTCTTAGACCTAGATGTCGGATCTGAATCCAGACACTCAGAATATAAAACGGCACGTTGAATCATGCTTGTAGGATGCTTGGATGTGTATTTAGGGTAAAACATTGTGATGTAGCACTTACTAATACTCTTCAGGGAACTGGCACTGCCAGTGCTTAGTGTGTAGGAGAGACAGATTGTTGCCTTTATACTGGAGCAAGAAAAAACAATTGTATGGTTTTAAACAATGCATGGAGAGGAGAAAATAAAGAAGTCTGACATGGGAGAATCACAAATTACACTTTTGGAATTGTTTGTCTATATTTTTTTTTCAAAAACGTAGGATTTGTGCCTACAAAGATGTATGTATCAATACAGTGAATTTTGTGCATTTCTATGAAAGTCAACTTTTGTACCAGGAATCACAATCATTGGGGTCAATAACTTCAGGTGTCACAGTAAAAGTCTTCTTTAGGTGAATCACAGGACGGGCCCTTATGAGGAATACAGAAGAAAATATCGTAAGATAGAGTTACCAAAATGCTACACCAATACATGTTGTGTATTTTTGAATCTGTTTTATATTTGTCAGCTTTATGCTACCCAACTTCACTATCAACTCACCTAAGCAGAACCACACGGTCATCTAATGATCCAACCAATACATCAGGGTAACTGTTGCTGTCCACATCCAAGCCACCACTGATGGAATAACCAAATGTCTGGAATCCAGCACCTGCGATATCTTTCCCCTCAATGACCTGGGGAACAATGTAAAAGCAGAAGTAATACATTTGCTGTAATATTTGAACATGAATGTTATTTATGTACGGTATGTTTTTAATGCTCGCTCACTTTGGATTAAGTTGTATAGTTGTATTTTTGTATACAAACAGTTAAATCAGGAGCGTTTACCTCTATTTGTTGCAAAATAAAACCTGATTCTCACATTAAAAGTATTATTGAAAAATTGCAAAAATGCAACACATTAACACGGCCTATTATCACATGTCAATAGAACTTTTAAAGTCAGCATAAAATAGAAGTTGTGATGGTGTTTTCTTCTGAATTGTGACGTATATCTGAGTGTAATGACTTCTAAATTTAGAAAAATGTAGGGCGGTGCTTGATTAGACTTAATTAAGGCTGGCCATTGGACAGTCAATAGTCCCGCCCTCTGGCCGAGACATATCATGTAGAAAAAAAAAAAATTAAGTGGGAGGGGACATTTCTGATTTTAATGAAAGATTATGCATGCACATTGACAAATCACTCATGATAAAAAATGCAATATTCCATTATAAAATAAGAATTGTCATTTTGATTTCATGGTCACTTCATTAACGTTTATATTTAATACAACAGATCTTTTCAATTTTGCAGTGACGCTAGATGTCTACATTAAGTAAATAGGATCAAATTATAATTAGATCAAGTAAACCTGCATTAAATAAGTATGATCAAATTTTGTTTATTTTAATGTTTCCAAAAACATAATCTTACCTGACTAGGCGTGTGTGATATGCCATTTTTGTTGCCCAACCATACAGACACCATGCCTGACTCATGATATGGAGCCCCAACAGCAAAATCTAAGAGTAAGAAACAATCAGTGAGAAAATACTTCTTAGTGAAGCCACAAGAAGGCAGCAGAGTGAAATGTTCTTGGCCTCAAGCATGTGCCGTGCCAGACTGACCTCGCACATAACGGTGAATTACTGCGAATAACCACCACATTAGAAACCAACATTCATGTTCCCTACACAAATCAAACGCAGGGTGCAAAACAAGCAAATCTTCCTCACATCTTACCTTGGAAACCGTCCTGGTTAACATCACCGATAGCAACAACAGCCATGCCAAAGGCAGAGTCTTTAGACCCATGGAGGACCAGGTCGGCTTTTGGGGGAAAAGCTCCATTCACGTTCATATAGATATACACCGCCCCACCTTCAAGTTTACTCCGCTCAAAATAAAAAGGTGCTCCAACGATCAGATCCTTCCAGCTGTAAGGATAATAAGAAGACTCCATTTAGGACTTCATTATGTCTAAATCAAGGATTCTTGTTTAATCGAGGACCGCTAGTTATGGAGAAATAAGACAAGACTTGTCTTTACCCGTCATTGTTAAGATCCACCAGAGCAAGGCTGTTGCCAAAATAGGATCCAGTTTGCTCCCCCATGAGAATCATTTTGACTTGGAGTTTTCCTTCCATGCTACTGGTTTTTAAAGATGTGGCTATGATCACTGATCCATTGGCTTCATGTCGTGGGGCTCCAGTTACCACTGTGTATTCCTTAGTGCTTAATATCCCATGATCCATTGCTACTGAGTAACCTGCCAAGCAATCAATCCATCAAGATCAATCACCAATAACAAAGTGCAACTTTCAGTTTTAATATGCTGTTAGGACAATTCTTGACACAATATGTTGAAACAATAAAATTGGAAATCGAAAAAGCAAAATAACTATCCATTGCATCCAATCACTGTTGTTATTATCTACTGTAGTAAATAATGAGTGCTTAGTTCCAAGTATTGAATAAATGTCCATCACTGATTCTTGAGATAGGGCACAATGCCTATCAAACTTGTATCCTCACTCCTTCAGGATTTTCATACTCCTGAATAAATCAGCAAATGTCATGGGCAGCTTATAACTCTTAAGACCCCAGTGCACACTCTGTTCCTCGTGTGAATATTTTTTCCAGTATGCTCCTGGAGACCCAAAAACCCACCACTGGAATGGATTTGTTTAAATAAAATATTACTTACAAATTAGTTAGCTCTTCTATTTTGTCTTCTTGTCTAAATCTGTTTAGATCTCTTTATCAACACCGTCAGTAATTCTCAGCATCATCAGATGACAGTTTTGATTTATTTTGCAAGAAATATTAGATTATTAGATAATATATATTAGATTATCATTAGAAAATCAACTAAACTGATATCTTATTTCCCTAAAACATTGGTTAAATATGCTTGCCATTGAAAGGAAAAGAAAAGAATGGGAGAATTTGGAATTTTCATAATATGTGAAAACAGTGTATCACTTAGCTTTACTGAACACCATTATTAAATAACCAAATAATTTATGCTGTTGTTAAATGATTCAAATAAAAAAGCTTGCTTTTAAGTATGTCTGACAAATTTGACACAAGTAATGAATAAATTAAAATTTTTAGGAAAATAAACATCTTACATAATCCGTTATCTGAGACTTTTGTCTATACACTGATTCATTCCTAATTAACGAAGTACTACAAATAAATAGCATTAAAGATGTGTATTTGTCCCTTATCAGTGCTAAAAATCCTAAGCACTAACAAAACTAATGTAATTGTTGTGTTTCACAGGGAATGCATTAAATGATTAAAACAAATCCACCAAATCCATAAATGAAAAGACAAGGTATATTTTAAGAGATAATATATTATTTTCATATTAGCTTTCCTGTGGCTCAGTGGTTAGAGCATGGCACTAGCAATGCCAAGATCATGGGTTTGATCCCAGGGGATTGCACATAGTCAGAAACTAATGTATAACACAATGCAATGTAAGTCGCTTTGGAGAAAAAGGTCTCCCAAATGCATAAATGTAAATGTAATATAATAGAAACACTGCACTCTGCTTTAGATAAGAGTCAAAATATGGTCATGTAAATCAGAGAATGCACAAAGAATGAACATTTTCATAACATACATTTTCTGGTGAAAACCATTAGTCAAGTTTGTTCACTTTGAACACACAGTATTTATCATTAAAAAAGTTCAGTGTTTTTTCCATTTCCTGAAAAACAGCAAATTTGGACATCCAAGGTTTCAGAAGGACAGCATTGATATGAAAGCTGTGCCACTGTCTTACCCATATAAATATTCCCTTTATCCCCTGAATCTGGAAACTTGCTCTTCAGTGTTTGCCATTGATCTGCAGGATCATGCCACTTCAAAAATGCATTCCCTATTAAGAGAAAGGGGGAATTTAACAAACATCATTCTTTCATTGTATAACTGATTTAAAATATTGGTTTCCTGGATGCAAACTTCCCTTACCTTGCCAGTTGTAGCAACCGGGAGCACCTAGGATGACATCAGTCTGAGTAAAGCCAGAAGACATTCCAGCAAGACACATGCCCTCATAGTCTTTATTTCCACTGGGGTCACACGCCTCTTCGTGTGACTGCCATTGATGGTCATTATTGTCATACATTAAATTATTTCCACGAATGAAGCACTTTCCAATCATGCGGAAGTTGGATGACATGTTCCGGATGTAGCGATGACCACAGGCCTATCAGAGAGATAAATATTATATGTACACTTATGATTTTTTTTCCATTCAGTTGCAACACAGAGAAGAGTAAATTACGACCAAACTTTTTGACCTCTTTAAGAAGGGGGCATTATTATGAAACTCACCAATACACGACCACCTGGATGACTCTGACTGGCAACAGACACACCTAGCCACATTCCTTCTATTACCTCAATGTTGGGGTTTGGCATGTCATCAGGATCTGCATAAGACCAAGCACACAATGATCAGTATATTATATAAGCTTCAGCTGCTTTTATAAAAAAATGCTTAGTGGTTACCGATACTAAACTATGGCCAATACTCATTTAGCTCATTTAGTCTTTCAGGAAGAACTAGTGGACAAATGTTACATTTAAATAATTCCACCATTAAAGATAATTGAAACCCACGTTTTAATTATTCCTGCAGCACTGTGTTTTAGATGAGAGAAATTATAGATAGCAAAACAGAAATTCTGTGATTATTTATTCACCCTTATGTGGTTGAAAACCTGTATATGTCTCATTGTTCTGCGGAAAACAAAAGATGAGATGCTGAGAAATGTCTGAGAAATGTGGTTCTGTGCCCATAGAATGGAAGTCATAATATCTTAGATGTTCAACAGAAGAGTCATGCAGGTTTGGAATAACATAAGCGTGAGTAAATAATGACAGAATTTCATTTTGGGTAAACTATCCCTTTAAATATATATTAAAATAGCTATAATGTGACATAATGATAGAATAATATTTTCCAAAAGTATAATATTGAAAATAATACTATTAAATTTAATTTTATATCAATTACATATTTCAAATGTAAGTTTGAATGGCTGGAAAATTACTTGATTTAACAAGGTTCAGTCTTTCACAGTCTTTGGGATCTGCTGTGATTGGACAGGCATACATATCTCCAGTCTCATTGGCAGGCAGCCCAGACTCCGCCTTCTCCTTAGGTGCTCCTACAAGAAGTCTGGAACAAGCAAAAAACGTATTCAGCTAAAGTCTGTCCTGAGGCGATATATAAAGACACAGCTGTCACAGAGACACAGTAACAGTTATTTAAGACAAAAATGCACACTATTAAGGAAAGGACTTAAATTCACATTTAGCTGTGTATCTATTACTTGTATTTCATCTTATCGTCAAACCTTAACGCAGACAGCAGATAATCTCAAGCAGGTCTAACCCACATCTGTCTGGGCTTGTTGGGGTTGTGAAATGATTTTGACTGGAAGGACTTGTCAGAACCCATTACCACAGGGGAAAAATGCACATAGTCACAATTCTAGTGAAATCAGCCAAGGTAACTTTATCCCCCCCTACAGACCGGAAACGCGAGCCCGTCCAACGATATTTCGCTGCGTAGCAAAGTTCAAGTTTTGTGAACTCTGGCCTGCAAATTCACATCACGTGAGTGAGTGAGACCAATAAAAGATCAAAACGTCACAGCGTGACCTCTCAGTACAGAAATGTAAAAAATGGAAGAATCGCGCCCCAACATTTTCGTACCACCATCAGAACGATCTTCACATGCTCAAAGTCAAGTCTGACCGCGGCTTTAGTCCTGTGTCAGCCGCCGTAGTGCTTCGAAAGGCAGGGGTGAGTGGTGGAGTGAGCCGTTGGTTGCAATTCGCAACTAGATGTCGTTAAATGTTATACACTGGACCTTTAAATGTGGCTGTTTAACCTACAATATATAAAAGCAAAAACTAGGAAAAATCTCAGTGAGTTGTCATCACTACTTTTCTTTAATCCCACAGGCGTGAAATTACGTTGTGCACCCTGCATTCTTAACCTTCACGTACTGGAACTGATGTGTGACTCATGTGATTTCAATCACAAAAACTATGCATCATTACAACACAGTCATCCAGATCTCCTGTAATGGATCAAATATAATCCCCAAGAGCCATTAAAATGTGGGCCGAATTAAAGAGGCGTTTCTTTGAAATATCATCAGTTTCATTTCAATATTTTTCTGAGAATATGACAGACATAATCACTCCAGAAGAGATGCCTGCATTAAAGTTTTATGATTTTTGGACACATGCTTTAGCTGCTGTTTTATCCACCTTTCTGCCTGAGACCTCATAAATATTCCGCTGTGTGAAGGCTGAGTGCTCATCTGATCATGACTTGTGTCTAACTGGATTATAAATGGCCGATGCGGTTAATTCGTCTACTTTAAACTTCAGACTGGTGTTTTAATGGAAACATTATATTATGAGAAAAGTTATGTTATATGTAACAGACGAGACAATAGCATGGCTATTTGAGTGTTACTATTTAATCAAGTGTGACAGTATTTAAAGCAAAAAGGGAAGTTTGCTACAGGTGAACCAGTGGTTTCTAATGAGAAGCATCTGCACACTTCAATAGTTCAGTCACGCCAACGTTCCATGTCATGTTTGCAGACATTTATGCTTCACCATTAAAAGATGCCGTCTTTCTTCAAAATTGGAAGGCAGGTTTAGCCAAGTAAATGTTCTTCTCGTCTTCTTTCGATTGTTATCAGAAATAATATACAGGCACTCTATTGTTTGTGAATGTGTACAGGCATGCACAGTAACGTTTGTTTATGTTGTCACTTTGAAACCGTCTTTTCTGTAGAATTCAATTTTTTTCCATCCAAATATTTCCCTTGCCCATGAAGTGAATATAAAGTATTAGGAAATACACAAACCATGAGGTCTCCTTGGCTCACTTTGACATTCCTTCCATTCTTCTTAAAGTGGGTTTATTCTCATTTACTTGTTCATATGCATCGCACATTGTGTTGAGGTAGACTGTGATGAGGACACACAGCCAAAGTCAAGGCCGGATGAAGGAGACAGACATGAGCAGACAATGAAAGACAAAAGGTGAGGTAAAAGACAAAACCCCTCCCTGTGGGCTTTATATCATTTGGACCCTCGATGTCAAGCCCCTCAAACCATCAGCACCACCAATCTGCTTGTGTTCCTGCCTCATGCTTGTCATGTGACTCTAAATCTGGTTTCATCAAGGACAACACAGGAAATGAGAAAGTCAGGAGAAAGGTGAATGATAAAGAAGGAATGCCCTCTTCTCCCTCTTATCTGCACGGTAAAGAATCACAACCTTTTCTTTCCAGGTTAAAATCATGATACATATCCTTGCTGTAAAGAGAAGGGGTATTTGCTTCTGTTTGAAAATCAAATGGTGTAATCTAGATTAAGGGCAGCAGACATGTAATATTTATTTTTTTACATTAAATGGGTGTCAAAATTCTTAAAATGGGTTGTAACATAATAGAGGTTGGTAATTTGTTTATCCAACTGAATGTGCTATGCAAAATACATTGAAAAAAACACCTCCAGCCCAATTAAAAAAGACTTCTCATTGAAACTACTAGTTCTGAAATCCTTGAAAATCTGACCCAAAATACATCTACAAACGTCCCTAGACATTTCTGTGTTTAGTGTTTGCAAACCTCTCACATAGGGCACACTATTATTATTGAACCAACATTTAAATCATCATTCAATACGCACAAAATGTTTAATGAAAACCAATGTAATGTGAGAGCCCAGGTAAACAAAATACATGTTTTTTACACTTCCATATGTATAAAGTAATGTCACAGATTATTTAGTCCGGAATAGGCAAAATCAAACTGCACAGTTAAGTACACTTGAGTGCAAGTTATGGTCGTGCGTAGGACCTACGCCGTAGCCTCTACGCCATAGGCAATGTGCCAGTTTTCCTTCATACTTGTGTGTCATTGGGTTTTGGCTAGCTAACTTCACAGGCATTCGCACTTCAATACCGCATTATTTTTCTCGCGCTGACAACAGTTAATTACTATGTTTTACTATTGTAATGTTAGGTTTAGGGTAGGTGTAGGCATTACTGGCTAATGTCATTTATTATAATTTAATTTTGCATCACTTCCGGTCATAGCTGTATCACTTCTAGCCACAACCGCGTCGTTGTCCGCATCGACAGGCAATGACCACTAGGTGTGTTCACATGCGTATTGCTTGTGTAACCAAGACGAGAGCCGAAGAAGAAGCAGCTAAATTAGTATGTCACAAATCGTAGTATGTTGAAAAGAGTATTCCAAAGATTCACGGACGGTCTACTACTTACGGTAGAAATCCGAAGTGTAGAACGATGCACAGTCTAACGGCTAATATTACCCACAACTCACCGCAAACAGCCGGAGTTTAGTGATCCTCCACTGCATTAATAAATTATATAACTGATGAGTCACTAAATGACAAATGGAAGTATACACTAAACATTACATACAAAATAATGAATGAATAAATACCTTAATGGAAAGAAGAGCTGTATTTTGATGTGAGTGACAGTTAATGGCCACAATGTTGTCTAGGCAACAACTGCCACTTCTGCTTACTGTTATTATGTCCCAAGCTGAGTCTGAATTTGCCCCCTATCTCCTATATGGTGCACTATATCGGGTGTCCACTATTTTGTATTGTTGTCCGAATTTTGAGAAAACAACTCATTCCCTACATTTGTTCACTTAACATTTATAAATGTAAAATCATTTTAAGATTGACAGCTTTATATCAAAATCCTTCCACTCCTAACCTGCGGATAAAACAAACCGGAGCAACAGTTACAAAGTAACTCAATTCCACTGGAAGGCAACACAGACCGGCTTGCACCGTTCCAAAATGTCGTACGACCTCCGTATAGCGGCCCATAGAAACAGATGCTAATGCAGCATGGAGTTGATATCTATGGTTTGAGAAGCATTAGCAGTGATAGCCGCAAGTAAACAGTCACTTTTGTTGCAGCTTGAGATGTTAAATACATAAGAACAAATCATTTGACCTTAGGGAGGGGTTCAAAGAGACCAATCACAGTGCTTGCAGTCCGCGTTGAGTTGATGCGTTGTTACATATTTGGAGAGGTGCACGTCAGGCTACGCAGTAGGGCTGCAGCTATCGATTATTTTAGTAATCGAGAATTCTACTGATTTTTCCATCGATTAATCGGGTATTCGGATAATAAATACTTTTTCTTTATGAAAGAGCAATACTAAATATACAAGAGAAAATAAGACGGGTCTCTTAAAATGAACAATTAATTTGTTTCCTTTTTAGAAAAAAATTAAAATGTTATTGCTGAAATTGCATACATTAATATCTGTGAAAAGTCAACCCATTTAATACATTACATTCATTATGCAATATAATACAAATGTATAAATAAGAAACATTAATAAAAATAGAAAGAATAATTTTAAAGGTAAACAACTAACTTCAGCTTACGCATGATGCATTTAGTTTATCTAAATTAGTTATAGTTTCTTTTTTTTTACTATTAAATATATTACTATTTGTCCACATAAAATACTGAGTTAACCGGACTTTTATTTTGGCAGGTTGTCGAAAGATGCTTTTTTTTTAGTATGTCTGTTTCTTCCCTCAAACAATAAATTTTTGTGAAATAAACTCTCAGAGCAACTCTGTAGATGAAGTTCATGTGTCCATGTCCTCATAAAGCGCAGACGCAGACAAATTCATGAGCATCACACTCGTAGCACGTTAGACTTTGCAGCTCATTCAATCAGATGGGCAGAACAGCCAGATGGCAAGTGTAAACAACAGGATTCGGCATCCACTAGTCCGCATCTAGTTTTATGGACTCAATGCAGCCGGAAAACAAGTTTCACTCGCAAAATAGACTGAAACTAAGTAAAATAGCAGTTCACCATTTCAATAAGCTATCACTTATTATTCAGCATGAGAAATACGTGTGAGCGTGAGAATAGACTAAAACGAGTGTGTCTCACGGTGAAGGTGTGAGACTTGAGAAATAGCGTCTGGCTGCAGAATTGCACTTTCAGACTTGCAGTCTCAGACATTTTCGCTTCCTGTGACATCACATGCAATCGACACAAATAAACCGGACAATTTATCACTCTAGAATAGAACTACACAACAAGGATTATATCTTTGTATTATTTTATTTTAACATTTAAATAAAGTATGACTAGTGTATATAAATGGTATATTATAATATATATACATATATATATAATATTTAAAATAAATGTTATATTATAATATATATATATATATATATATATCAGAAAATCCCCCTGGACCTCTCACATCCAAGCCATCATCTCTTCACAATGCTGCAGTCTGGTCGGCGCTTCAGAGCACTGAGCACCAAAACAACCAGACACAAAAACAGCGTCTTCCCTCAGGCCATATACCTCTTAAACAGCTAAATGTTTTTTAACCACCGTGCAGTTTAATAACTCTGTGCAATAATAATTAAGTGCAATATTAATTATATCCTCCAGATAATACACCATCTATTTTTTATTCAACTTTTTCTGTAAATTATATTTAATTCTGCTGTATATAGCATATACCTTGTACATACAATAGTCTATTCTTATTCTTTACTTGTATTTATTTGGAAAACAACAGCTTTTTTAAATGGCCTTGCCAGTGTAGCTTTATTTCCTCAGTGTGGTTGGTTTCAGGGCAGGGCATAAACTACAGTGGTACAATGTGCAATGTGTTTTTTTTTAGAAAATGGTTGTTGAATGTTGCATCTGCAAGAAGAAAACGATGAGACCAATATATGCATACATTTTTTATTTGTTAACGTTAGTTAATAAAAACATTGTTGTTTATTATATATATTAACTTAACAAATACAACTTTTAAATGTAATAATGTTTTAGTAAATGTAAACGAATGCTTTAGAAGTACAGTTATAGTTTTTGTTAACTAACGAATCTTACTGAAACTGTTTGAATGTAACTTATGTCAGTAGGTTAATGTCAAATCGACACCATCAAGCACTTCCACAAACTTATTTTCACCACAAATAATTAAACAGGGACGGTACACTATCCTGTGGTTTCGACTTATATATATGCCATATAATTAGCTAGTTTAGTTTATGTTTTAAAACGAGTGAAGGACAGACAGAGAGATATTATGGTTGGCTAGTTCACCTATACAAATTCTTTGTATAAACAAGTAGTCAGCATACATAGACTGACAGCATTTTGTAAACTGGATATAATATACTATCACACATGGACAAAACATTTAAACTTATGACAATGACCGTAAAATGTTTGCGTGCTTGTGGTACGCGTTCAAAAGGGTGTCGACTGCAAGTGACGTCACAGGAAGCGTAGGTGTCTGAGCGTGCAAGTCTGAGAGTGCAAGTTTATTAACGCAGTGCTCTGTGTGTACTGTAGTTAAATGGATTAAACAAAGATGATGATTTTTTTGTATTCGAAACTCGAAAAATCGTTTCAGCCCTACTACGCAGAGCTACGTACAGCCTACGGCGCAGGTCCTACGAACGACCGTAAATTACGCTTTAGGCTTAGATCTTCTCAAGTTTATCTTTAAGGAGCATGTATGTAATAATTTTACTGTATTGAATCAAAACAATACCTTCATATGTTCGTAGACATTTAGGAAACATGCTTAGTTCATATATTGGTTTGTCCAAAAAACATTATGAAATGTGCGTTCAATGCCAGAATTTTTTTTTTGGTCCGTGTGACCCCGCCCACTGACGATTTACCCACTAGTGTATTTCGACAGCTCGGTTGCCAGTTGTCGACAATCACAGCATATTGCAGCAAACAAACAATCTGGGTCAGAGCAGATTCCACCCTTTCTTGTACTTTTACATTGCAAACTATTATTTTACAACTTACGTCGAGGAATGTACAATTTTATTACGGTTATTTAAAGAAGACAGCAAACCTCTGAAATGAGCTGCTGATTGAGTTATATTTGCAAACCACTGCAAATGTGTAAATGATCAGATAAAACCCTCACCAATATTTAGAATTTAGACTGCGATACCAATCTCAACCGCTAGGTGTCAATGTTACATACAGCTCCTTTAAGTTCTCTGTATACTAAGTACAAAACTAGTGCGTGAAAATAGAGCACTTTAAGTACATTTAACTGTATCATAGTGCACATTGTCTATGTGAAGGATGGATCAGCGCAAACCAAAAGGGGGTCAATGTCTAGCAAGTGTTTTATTATTACTAGTTTCACATGCCCTGGCTTTACCTGAAGCCAGTCTGAGGGATGAGGAAAGTAGAAAAGTTATGAAATTTTTTTTTTAGAATTTAGGCATAACTTAAATGATAACACTTATGATGAACTATCTGAGATACCGGTCATTAAGATGCCTTTCATAAATGCTCTAGATTTAAGAACAACTGCTGAGAATACACAATCACTTTAATACAAGTCGCATGACATGGATTTTAGTACAATTACACACATAGGTCACCGTCTAGTACTAGTAGAGCACCACATACCTCAGAGGCAAGTTATGGAACTGGCTGAGGAGCTCTTATGTACTGGTGCTTAGTGTAATAGAGGCTACGAGAGTACATGATTTAACATAAATAGATCCTAAAGAAGGTGTTACATCCTGAAAGTCTGTCTGGTGTTTCTCTGAATGAGTTGCAGAGCCAGAGTTCACGTTGTGGTTTTATTTGGTCTATGTGTGTGTGAAAGTACATTTCACACGAGGTGCTATCTTAAGGGCCTGGCCTTTAAGTAAAAACAAATAGCCCGCAGAGAAAAGATCTTGCTGCTGCGCTCTAAATGAGATCGACATGCTATAAACAAAAAGCTGGATTTAAAGTTAAAACAGTACTGCAGAGATTCATGTTAAGACAGGTATAATGCATCTCCAACATGTACATGACAAATGAATGGAATGTAACCAATAGTGCCCACATCTATTTTTTAACAACTTTTTTCAATGCACACAAAAAATACTAAATCAACAGTTTATCATTCAGTAATCCATATGTAAATATATCTAAATTAATGCTTATCACTGTAGCAGTTTAAGTGATAATCACCCAAAAATGAAAATTCAGTCATTGTTTACTCACCCTCCTGTCATTTCAAGCCTTTATGACTTTCTTTCTTCCGCAGAACACAAAAGAAGGCATTATTTTTGATAACCAAACCGCACTAGACCCCATTCACTTCTATTGTATGGAAACAAAACCAATGCAAGTGAATAGGGTCCAGTTGACAACATTTTTCAAAATACCTTCTTTTGTGTTTTGCCGATGAAAGAAAGTCATACAGGTTAGAATTTTTTTTGGTGAACTATCATTTCAAAGCCTTTAAATAAAAAGCAATTTAATAATCTACCACAAGACTTAATAATGCAGAACTTTCACTTGATATGTTAATTCACCTCTTCACCACTAAAGGTGTCTTCAGAAAAGTTAGGGCTGCTCTGTGACTGCTAAAGATTCTTTGCAAAGATTTGATGTCCATAAAAGACTGACTGAATTACACCTGCTTCTGACCCTCCTCTGTCCCTAGTGTCAAAACAAGTTAATCTCCTGCAACTGTTCAGGCAGTAAGTTACAGGACCTCAGCAGTAATCTGAAGTCAGTTTTGACAGAATTGTGCTCATGGGGATTTAGGAACAGAGTAAAGTTCTTAATTGTTCTTATTACTTGGTGTTCTATCAGTAGTCGCTTCTGCTGCTCTTGTGTAATTCATCACAGGGAGGAAACAGATTATATGAGCGTGTGGGACAAATGTCAAAGATCAGACCCCATCAAGAAGACTTCTCCCAATGCTAGACGTCCTTGTGTACTACTCTAGCCTGAGGCACACAAGGACTGACCCCCATCTTTATGCTTTTGACCAGATGATGAATGTCTAGCCGGTTCAATTATATAATTGCGAATGATCTTGGTTCTCAAATCGTCCTTGGATCAAGATCAAGATGATCCCTGAATGGGTTGTGTGTACATAAATCTTCTGAGTGGGAGGCAGGGTCGTCTTTTCGAGATCTGTAAAAATTATTCCAATTTATAAAAAAAAACTTCACTTCTCTTAAAATTTGTTTTTTTAAAACAGGATCAGCAAAGATGGATCGCTTGAAGGTCATGCCTCATCTGAGACTCAATGACAAGCAATTAGGAAGTCAACAGCAACACAGAGAGAGTTAACATTAGCTGAGAGTATTCCATTTGACAAGGACCGACACAAACATTTAAGCAAAGAAATGGATGGACTTAGTTGTTGACTTGTTGTAGGTTTTAGGATGCTTAATCTGCTGCTTTGAGACTCCAAAACACATCTGAATGGTCTAAAAATACAGATGTTAGCATTGTGAACTGATTTGACACCTGAAGTGTCAAATACTGTAGTGTTACTGTGTTATGTGTCAAGCTGTCAACAATAAGCATGCCATAGCAGTTTATATATTCTAAAAATAACAGCCTTAAAGTAGGTATGATGACATAGCAACCACTCGCGGCGAACATTCTGACTCAAAAATGTGTTCCAAACCGCGTGGTACTAAAATGTGTATGTCATTCAATATCTTCTCCTGGCCGCCTGGTGGGAGGATGTTTTTCCTGAAAACGACGGTAACTACATCGAGTGCAAGCCCCTGAAGCGTTGGACACTTCGGGATTTCAGCCCTAATGTGATTTCAGGTCACCGCGGCTTTCAGAAAATTTGCGTTGCGTTCAACCGGTCGGTGGGCTTCATCTAAGCTTTGGACACTTCTGAAAGATAGGTGGACCTAAATACATAGCTTTTATCTTGTTACTTGACGAAATTCCATCGAAATCCATCGAGGAGAAAGTATTTAACTAAATCGCGGAAAATGGGTAGTAACATTTGTGGCGGGTAGATTAGCGAATGTACTACAGGCGTCGTTCTAAAAAAAACATCGTCTGTATTCAACTCATTCTGACGGTGTTTTTCTTGAAATTATTACTGATGCTATGTAGTTTAATATGTATATCATGGTTTTTCTGACATGCTTGTCAAAACTGTAACATAGTTTACATCACTTCGAGTTAGATTACTGAGGACTAGCCTGTAACTCTGTCTAAATTAATAGGCTAAGAACACTTGATATGACAGTAGGCCTGGGCAATTGAAATGTGGATATGACAAAGTGAACAAGCATAATATTATTTAGATCTTTTTTTTGCACTTTTTCATTTGAAAGAACTAACAAAATTCTACCTTCTATTCAAATTTCATGCAAATATCTGATAAAATAAGGAAGTTACAAGCAAAAATGTGTGAATAATAAGCATTTTCGGTCACACGACTTCTATTGTAGTTAATGTTAACTATTTTACTATATTCCTCGGTATTATAAATATCATAACTTTCGCAATCCTCAACTGATTTTCACAATTCAGGTGTCGTCGTAAAGGGAATGTTCAGCTCTGTCTAGTCATGTGATCCATTTTAAGCTTATGGGTGTTTGAAAATTTTGTCATCATACCTACTTAAAGCACCAAGAGTTTAGAAAACCATCCATAAGTCATTTATTGCTTTTGTTATGGTCTTATTTATTGTTATATTTGCTTAAAGTTGGAGAGTTTATTGTGTGACACATCAAAAACTTTTATGAGTCAGTGGAGTTACATGCATGGCTGACTCACATTGTGAACTCTCTGGAATTCTTATTTCCTGGGGATATGATAAAATTGAAGTGTGCAAACCAATATGTGTGTCTCCTGTAGATCTACCTGCGCTCACATGCTCAGTCACATTTCAAACTACATCTGCAATAAGGGTTTGGAGACACATGCCGCACAAGATGTAACACCATTACAAAGTATGGTGAGAATAGTAATACTGTATTTCTTTGTTTGTTATTCATTTGATATCTTGCCTTGTGTAATTTTCCACACTCGCTTGAGAGCTCCACGCTAAATATTTCCTCATTAAACCAGTGGTATAGTCATACGTAAAACACGTTTGTTCCCATTCATTTATTGAGAATCATAAGTTGATAAACAAAGCAGCAGTTTTGGCGACTGCCATCAGCAAATTGAAAATGCTTGTACAGTTTTCTCTGGGCAAGTTGTCAATATGTAAACATACAAGATTGCAGGCAAATTATTTTCAGGATTAATTCAGCTATTTATTTCCTAGCCGCAATTCCTGACTTTTTGCCCAACTGTATCACCTCCAATAATTACTACACTTGCTGTCCTTAGTGGTCCATGGTTTTGTTATAGATGGTTTTAGCGGCAACAACACAAAATCATTGGCCCAAACTTAACTTTCAGTAGACCTCCACAACTGTTAAGTAGTTTTATTTTATTTAATACAAGTACTATAAAATAAAATATTAATTTGAATTCATATAAATTAAACCTAAAGTAAAGTGTTATGTTGTAATCAAACACAGACCGGAAGTTATCCCTGGGCCAGCACGTGCATTGTCCATTGAAACAATCTGAAGTAAAACTGAAGTTAGCCCAAAACGTTTTGGCATTTTGATTACCATTTGCATTATCATACTATAGAGAAAGGCTGTGGTTACTGCAAATAAAATAAAATGCTATACTTTATTTAATGGCTGAAGTTTAAAAAGTCTTAGTGATATTTTTAATGTCTTTTAATGGTGTAACTGTTAAAAACATTTAAGGTTACCTGACCCACTTTGGTCTACAATCTTGATCAATCCTTTTCTCCTCATCATAAGGTTACTATTGCGTAAGAAGAGTAACGTTACAGAGAATAACGCACGCAGGCTATAAGTCACTTCCGTTGTATAGATCTTGTGAAATGCTTGTTAATAATTTACGTGAGTTAATTTAACGCCACACCTTGAAAAAATAGAAACGATAAAACTCTCTATTGTTGTAACAATATGAATTGGAAGAATCAGACGGGCACCAATCATAAATGCACCACATCTTTTATGACTTCTGATCTCTATAGAAAAAGATACTTTGCAGCTTGCAAACGAATATAGTAACTATATAAAACAAGCAATGCAACTTTCAACAGGTGGAAATGTCTTTTTTATGCCCTTTTTCTTAGTAACTGACAATGAAAACCAATACTTACAGGTATCTCTGTTGTCCAACGAACTGTTTGTGCAGTGAAACAGAAAATCCAAATAAACTGCCTGCAGTTTTTCCCTCTTTGACGACTGGAAACCTCACATCTAAGTTGAGCGCATGACAGCAGCGAACAGCGCAGAGTGTCAACACCAGGACGACCGCGTTTAGATGGACCTTTCGCCGATAAAACACACTCATTTTTGAATGTTATTTTTTAATCCTCTGTGGGACTATACTTTCGTGGTTGTTTTGTTTGTAGAGACCGAAAGCACATAAATCTGGCCGGCCGTGAAGAAGAACAGGCGCCGTAAAACAGTCATTCTTCCGGGGTGTGCGCTGATAGGTAAAGTCTGTACTGGAGGGCATTGAATATTACGGCCACCTTGATAGAGGGCATGCACATGCTAGACTACACACACCCAGTTTCATTCCATAATAATGCTTACGAGAAGATTTAAACGGCGTTTAAAACAAGTTTGAAAGTGAATGGATGCTTTACGAGGTTTACTAATGGTGCATCTGTGATATATCTTATTCAATTGCGTTTTATTGAGAACGTTCAGCAAATTCAGATATCTTGATTTAAAGTGATAGTCCACCTTAAAATGAAAATTCTGTCATCATTTACTCACCCTCAGATTGTTCCAAACCGGTACACATTTCTTTGTTTTGCTAAACACAAAGGAAGATATTTGGAAGAATGTCACTAACCAAGCAGATCTCGTCCCCCATTTACTGCCATAGTAGGGAAAATAAATACTATGGTAGTCAATGGGGGACGAGATCTGCTTGGTTAGTGACATTCTTCCAAATATCTTCCTTTGACGAGATCTGCTCGGTTACTCACATTCTTCCAAATATCTTTCTTTATGTTTAGCAGAACAAAGAAATGTGTTCAGGTTTGGAACAATCTGAGGGTGAGTAAATGATGACAGAATTTTCATTTTTGGGTGGACTATCATTTAAGTCGTGTTTAATCTTCCAGCTGTATTTCTGTGTCTTCAGCTTTGTGCTTGTATACTTGCCTATAAGTACCAACTTGCTTAAACTCACAACAGTTAACAGTTCTCCACCTTTATGAGAAATGATCATCTCTACCTTGTTGTTTATATTACATGCAACACATCAATATTATACGACACATCAAAGCCTATGAAGTCTAACTTTATTCAGTTGACACAAAAATACATTATAAGACGATGTGAATCGCAAAACAATTTAAAGGGGCGAGTAAAACTGTAATAAATCTGTTAGGCAACCCGCAGTGCTGCACACATGGAGCTGCTTGTGACTAATGCTTGGAGATTTACGTCCCTCTTGGAGTCATAGCATTGCCCGAGGAAACCATTTAAATTAGCAGCATTATATTGATATCTCCAAGAAGTGTCAGGAAGGATCTGCGAGCTTCTATGTTATACTGAGACTTAACCTTCAACATGCCCTGGGGCTATACTGATTCAGCCATGGGAATATGCCCAGCGTGCATGTATTGTTGAAATCTATGACACTTGCTCTTTTTTAAGAATCAGCCTGTGTGTCCTTATCTGACCTCATTTTAAATCCGCTCATGCTAAACGAGTGATGCTGGCAAACCTACAAATCCTTATAAATAAAAGTGGCCCTCGATTTGCAGTTTATGTAGACTTTAGTGGATACTTGTTATAATGTGGCATAAACCATTATTGGATCAAATTCATGGAAAGCTATAATTAAGCTATTAGGATGCTATTAATATAAACTTGATTTCTGTGAATATTTCTAGCATTTTTCAAGCTAATAACAATAGCCTTGATAGGAAATACATTTAAGGACTGATTCTTATGTTGTACAGCTTTGATCTCTTTCATCTTGATGTGAATCATGTTTAACAGTAACTAGATTCGAACTAGTAACAAGGCTTTTCTTGTCTGCTGTCTGTCCTCAGGAAACACAGTCATTGATTAGAATCACAAAATGCTGTGGGAAGAGCGCTTGATTTACTTCCTTGTTCTTCATGCGAGGTCTTGTACCAGTTTCAGACATGTCTTTATACGTAGCATGATCTCTGATATGTCTGGTCTGGGCATATTTCTGTGAGTTCTGAGGGTAGGGATGAGTAAGTCACAAATAACATGTTATCTCAGTGTATCATTCATTGTCTTAAGCTTGTTACTTTTGTACACAAAAATGGTAACCATAGAATAAAACAACAATATAAATAAAAAATAATTCAATTAGACTATATGTATGAAAAGACATACACTTTCATTTGTCTTTTTTTCTGAACAGCTCCCAAATAAAAATGCAATTACACTTTATCATGGCCTATTTTTACTTTAGTAATGTTAGAGAGTTGATCAATTTTCCATGAGCCAATACAATTCATACTTTACTTACTTTACTTCCTACAGTTACAAACTCTATTGTTAGTTTGTAAAGTGTTGTCCAGCGGCTGTTTTATTCTGGTCACACTTTTATTTGCAAATGTGACGAACATAACCTCAAAGCAACAGACTGCAACCACTTTTAGGTCAAAGACATCCTGTTTTTTTTTGAGTGTGACGAGTCTCTTGTGATCCACTGTGCTGAACATATACAGTTTGAGTGCCATCTACTGGCCGACAGTAGAAGTGAAGCGGGCTTCCAGAAAGGCTTCTTGCTGATTTCAGCTTATGGTTGTCGATAAATTTTTCATTTATTGTTATATATCATATAGCTATATCTATAAGTTTAATTGTAATAATTTATGCCGTTATTTGTACCTCACCTGCTTGGAATTGCATATTTACAGATGTGAGTGACTGGCTGCGATGTGTCTGCTTTGACAGTTATTGCTGTTGTCAGCATGTCTGTGTTTCTCTGTAATGTACCATTTATTAATACAGTGAGTATATGGAAAGACTTATTTAGTACCATGTAGTTATAATCTCATATAATCTGTTTTCTAAGAGAAGGCATTAGATTTTAAATAAGTTTTAATGCATTTTAAATATACTTTTTCTGCCTTCAGCTGAGGTCGAGACATCTCATTACAGATAGACAGACATTGACATCATTTTGGCTCAATATAAATCATGACTATGTTGAAAACAAGATGTCATCAGTGGTAAAGTGCAGGCAAAAAGGAAACAAGTTATGTTAAGCTAAGCTGACAACACTGAAACATTTCAGTCACATACTGTAACCTAAAATGTGTGATTTCACAATAACCCAAATTAGCTATTGTATTTAAGTAAAACAATATTGTATCTACTGAATCCGACTACAAGAGGTTACACAAGGCACTAACAATGATAACCAGTCAAACTTGTGGATGCCTTTATCCCGAAGATATATGACAATATTTGAATCTCTGCATCTCAGCAACTCACTTGTTTAGTAGCCAAGGCACAGAATTTAATGGTGTGTGATCATTTATAACCAATATTTTGCTAAATAGCTCGAATAAACAACATCAACTTTTTTTCAAGCATTGTGAAAAACATAAAAACAATAAGATATTATTAAAGCGATACTTCACCCAAAAATGAAAATTGTGTCATCATTTTCTCACCTTTGAGTTGTTCCAAATCTGTATAAATTTCTTTGTTCTGATGAACACGGAGAAAGATATTTGGAAGAATGCTTGTAACAAACAGATCTTGACCCATTGACTCCAGAGCCTTTAATAAAAATAAAAAGTTGCACACATAATATATCTACAAACCAGTGAGGCAAAAAAAACATCCCACTTCTTTACCTCACTTAACATTATGATGTCATCCTCCAACAGATGGCAGTATGCTGCATTGTGACGTGTGCCTATGTTGGGAGCTGCCATGAACAACAGTAGCATGGAATGGAGTTACATAATACTGCAGTTGCCTCTCAGTACTAATCAATTAAGTTCACGTGCTCATGTCCTAAGGTATTCACACACAAGTACATGGTTGAAAATCCAAGAACATGTATGACATCATTCATCTGCCTGGCCAGGTGTATCTAGTGCATGTAATAAAAATATTGGAGGTTACTGTCGCTTTGATTGATTACCTTTCCTTCAGCATAAAAACAGACAACAAACTTATAGAAATCAAAACTCATGTACACTGTATTTGTTTGCAAATGCAATTTTTTTATATAAAGTAGATAGAAGAGTTGACCAAAGTCATTGCACAAACTCACATTCATACACACCCATATACTGTAACAGATTGCTTCTTTAAATATATTTTAGTTACATCTCATTTTTGTTTCATGTTGCTCAACAAAGTTCACAAAACGTGAAACCTAAGGAAAAGAGAAAAATACAATTCCAGTATCTTGTTGCTATACAGTTTTTTTAAGAATGTTACATCAACCACAAGAATTGTATGAAACATAATAACACATTTTTGTTTCTTAAATTGTCTATGACAAGAGGAAGAGTTGTTTATATGTAATGGATGCCCCCTTTCCCACCCTTTACTATAACGGCCAGTTATCATTACATCTTATTCTAGCCACATATTCATAGTAGTACAGCATCAATGCATGTACAGTCGTTTGCCCTATGTAGTGTAGAAGACTTTATTACATTCAGCTAACCAATGATAAAGGTCTTGCTTATGGGTAGGACTTGATCTTTGCATTAATAGCACCATCAGTGTTTTACCAGAATATGGCTAGACATAAAACATGGGTGATAAATGTAAATGCAAGATACCAAAAAGAAAAACACTGTACAGAAATAAATGATGGACCTGTTGTCTTTCAGTTTTGTCCATAACTGATCTTTAAAACTTCACGTGTGCATAAACTTTAGCAGTTCAGTTAGATTTACATGTATATTGCTAAACATAGTGCAATCAGGTCACAGCGACCTGCCATCTGAGTTTTGATCAGTTGTGTGCTACAGGAAACTAATCATAGTGAAATTACATCCTGACACAGGTGGTAAATAACAAATGCTAGTATGTCAGCATTTACATATTGAAACACTGCTTTTTACTGAGGCCTGTCAAGCCTCTGAAAAATCTATTCAACCGCTTCTTTGCAAATAGTGTTGCACCTGTGAACTATTCAAAGTCTTTCTCTGATTATTGTTGATCATCCTTGACGAAGGAAGCTTCTGACCTCTTGTTCTCGAGCAGTATACTGTCTAATCCATGGAATGGTGGCATTTTCAACATATCTCATCAGCAAACACAAAATATTAACACTGGTTTGCAATGTGTGTCACATTAAGTAAGATTGTGGACAACTCTTTTTTATGAGTTGCATACAATTCAGGGGAGAAATAATAACAATTGTTGAAATCGGTGGAAATTTATTCAAACCTGATTGGACGCAGTGCGTTCATTGAAAATGGATTGACATAAAATGGTGTAATGGATAATAACACTGCTCTTATAACAACACTGATAACACTATTTACAATAGCAATGCTTTATTTTGCAAATTTTCTGTGTTGTTAAAACGTCTGATATGTTTTCTAGGGCATTTTTGGTTTTCTATACTGTATGCATAAATTAACTTCTGGTTATGATGAACAATAAGAAAAACACTGAAATGTTTTTTTCTTTTTCTTTTTTTACAAAATATTTGTGAAATTGTATGTCTCTTCCTTTTGTCTTTCTGTGATTTCCTATTTCTTTTTTCCTTCAAAAATATCTCTTCCTAATGAGAAGGCTATAAAAGCTAGCTGTAGTTTTGGCTGCTGCTCTGACAACTTTAACTTTTATGTCTGTATGGCACATTATTTTGGAGTACTGTCCAAAAGAAAATCATACAAAAATTCTGACCATCAAATCATAAACAGAGATCTTTGAAAACTGTGTGGTTGGTCAAAGAAGCATGCATTAACACCCGTATAAGAACATACAGTACTTGTTTTTGAAAATACAGAAAATATCTACCTCGCCGGTAGTTTGCTCGCCGGTAGTTTTCAGATCTCTTGAAGATAAAAGAGGGCGTATAGTGGAAAAAAGAGGGATGTTCTTTCTTGAAGTTGGAAATTCCATTCTGTTGAACATCGTGCAGTCAGTTCATCATCACAAACAATCATAAATAATTTGACCTCCAATACATAGTTGTTTGTCACTCATCACAACGGTCGGACAGACCATCTCAAGAAATGGTTCTGTACCTGCAGCAGTTTGAGACCCAGACCTTCTTAAAGGCCACTAGGTAATGCTAAACGAACAAAACACCTCGAAGATATGATGCCATGCAAGAGACAGCCTGACCAGTAGTTCATGGGATCCTAACAAAAGGACTTTATCAGTTGCTCATCTCAGTTTAATTTGTTGGGTGGGATTAATGTTCATGAAGAAACTGCAGTACCAAGAAGGTCGAACTAGCGCTGAGGTTAAGCTGAGTCTTTGGTTTGCTTGGGTTTTGCTAGCGTGGCTCCACTGAATATGTCCCGTTTTCAAACTAGTCAGTCTGTAGTGTGCACAAATCTAGGCTTTCAATTATGGGGTTTGAGTTTTTATTGTGAACCAGAGTTGACCGAGAATTAAAAAAGACTGCTGATCATGTTTTGATCTAGATGTGATTATTACAGGAAGATCATGCTGCACTGTTGGTCAAGATGACTCCTTGTCTGTTGCCATGGTCATGAAGCGTTTGCTATTTCTGGCAGTTGATCTTAAAAATGCCACACAACTGGAGATAACACCTTCTCGTTTGTGGTGGTGGTGTCCTGGTTAAACCTTTGCAAGGTCTTTACAAGGTTTACAATGTCTGATCCAAAGTCATTCATTGCTACAAATAAGCTTCAATACTATGCTCGGAAGCTTCAATTTAATAACGTTTTAATACTAATACTGACAATAAAGAGTTTTTTTTATTGTTTTTTTATGCACAAAGCTCACTTATCGATCCAGGCCAATGAGCAGTCGGCTCTCTTCTTCCTTCTGACTCTCGTTCTTAAGGTCAGCAAAAACCTGGGTGAAGTAATGTGGGTCAGAGTTAAGCTGAAGCATTTTGCTACTCATGCGGTTGATGATAGCCAAGCTGCGATTCCAGAAGGCATCTTTGTCTGTCTCCACCAGAAAGGGCTTGAGCGGGTAAGAAATCTCATTCCCCATGTAGGAATAAGACAGGTAGAGGCAAGTGAGGAGCTCAGCCTGCAGCTCGCGTTCGCTGGACACCTCCGCTGATATGACCTCACGGCAGAGCACGTAGAGGAAGACCACGTTAGCTGGGGTAATAAAGCCCTGGTCCTGCCAACCCTGCAGCAGCAGTGACCGGTCCACGCTGCGCAGCCACAATACAGGGTCAGCGGGGGAGAGGCGCTTCAGTCGGTAACAGCGTCGGCACAGGAACTCACCCAGACTCCTTAGCAGCTCGCTGGTGGAAGCCTGCACGACCACTCTCTTGGGTGTGCCTGCATTGGTGGCTTGGCACACAGATCCAGCGATTGAGGTCCTTTTTGCAGTAGAGGCCACATTGGCAGTGGTCTTAGATGTGGGTATGGAGCTCACAGCTGGTTCTTGGGTGATTTTGGAAAGATTGGCACAGGACTGGGATTTCTTCAGGTTTTGGGTGTTGAGGGTGCCCACACTTTCTTCATCTTGACTGTCACCAGAGGCCAGCTTCTTAGAGCCCTTTCTTTTGGCTGAAGCCGCCACAATGCGCTTCCATGGCAGGACATTAATGAGGGACTGCCGTTTCAAGCCCTTGTCCTTAGCATTTTTGCTGTTCTGCACAGCTGTGTAATGTGCCAGAGGGGCTGGCATTTCATCAAAGAGGGCAGCCTTACGGTAGCTCGGGGAGACTGAGAGGACAGTTCCCATGATGCTTTATTATAAGGAGATTTGTAGATATTGAATATATGCCTGATAAGAGAACATAAAATAAATATTAGTAAAAAATCTGATTCCTAATTGAGCAACACACGAGTTTCATGAAACCACCCTCACCGTTTTAACACATACATGCGTCTGCTGATGAACATGCGCAAAACATATATAGGCTATACATAAAGAATCACAATTTATCAACGCAATCTTTTCTTGTGTTTGAAATATAATTTCAACACATACAAATTTGTAGTAAGCAAATTGTTTGAAAGACTGATCCAACGGGATTTTCCTGTCTACGTGAACTGAACCGGTGGTATGCGATTCAGCATTAAAGCAGACTATGCGAAAGCATCCATCTTAGCTACAAAATGGATGTCGAGAATGTAAACACATTCAGTTTTCATTCATTACTGTGAAAACCCATCTAGCCTACTTGAGGCGATAACGGATATCATTACTTAATTTAATATCATATCGCTCATAAAGCCACAATAATCTCTTACAAATATTATCTGGGTTGAGTTGGCCAAATAAGAACATTAGCACGCTTCAGTAAAAAATAGCTTTTGTAAATAAAGATTTCGCCGTTGGTTATAGTATTACAAATGTAATACAATTAGGGTTTATATATGATATAACCTTGGTGCAAGCAATTTAGCTTTTTAATGTAAGATTATTTGATTTAAACAGCATATATGTATATTTGGTTACTTACCAATGAATGCGTCTTCCGTGCTGTGTTTATTGTATAAAAAAGTCTTGAGATATAAAGAAATATCCGTCGAATAACGCGGCAATAATCTCGCTTCCGCGCGCCGTGAAACCAACGTGTTCGTCGTTGTCCAAGGTGCTGAAAATGGGATGTCAGTGATGAAATAATGCTTCTACGTAAAAGCGGCGATGCAGTCAATGGGTGTTAAGGATTCTCCGGTTGCTAAGGTTATTTCTCTGATGCAAATCACGTCTTCCTACACAAACCGTTCCATTCGACGTATGGCAATTCTTTATTTTTCCTCCCCGAGCTTCACCGTCACACGCGTCTGTTTCACATCTGCCCGTCTGTGATCCCCTATAGTTCAGACGACCGGCTAAAACGAGAGGCTAGAATACTCGAAAAGCTTTATCGCAGACGTATAACTAAAAACACACATCCGTGTCAAAGGTACAAAAATAAATGGATAGTCCTTAACTAGCCAGAGAGAAGACTTTGCGTTAATTTGACGCAATGTTCCCAAATGACAACTGCGAGAGAGAAAAACTGGCGTTGCAGCTGGGTGGGAACTTGGCAGTGGCTTAGCACCATGTAGTCAACTGGTCATGTCACTGGCCGTCAAGTGGTCTGAAATACCCCTAGTCACACCAACATGTATTATATAGCGCTTCATTAGCTTAAACGCTAAAGGTAAAATATTTAATCAGGATATAGAAACTAGCATAGAAACTACAAATTATCATCAAGAACGATTGACTTAAATCCTAATGTGTGCATTAAAACCTCAGTGAATGGGCAACCCCCTTTGATCACTTCTTCCTCACACGCACACGCCCACACACGTGCGATCTATTACGTTTATCCAATCAGCATAGTCAGACATACAGTAAAAGCACGAATAGAGTCATTTGCACCCTTTTATTTTAATAGGTTTAAGTTCTTCCCGTCGTCACGTTCTTGATGAATAGGCGAGAAAAAAACGTTAAAATCTAAAGGTTTCCATTATAAGTATCATCCGCTGTTTAAAACCTTTACAAAATATTGTGTTTCTATTCATAGTTAAAACACACAGAAACCCTAAGCCTATTGTTTTCATTAAATCCAGTAAAATTCCCATTATAACCATTAAATCTATTAGAATTATAATATAGACTATTTATATTTGTACTTCTAGCTAAAACATATTCAAAACCCCGCTTTCTTTCCTTGGTAGCAAATGCCCCGTTATGAATGAAGTGAGTCACGCTGCTTGTTGACGCAGTGAACTCAATCTCCCGGCATGCCTCAGTGTCGCTTCCGGGGTAGCGTATTCAATGATGATTGTTATGTGAATCAGGCAATTGGTGAATTGGTAAGATGGCGGCTGCGGCGGTAGAGTTTCAGAGAGCACAGTCGCTGCTCAGTACGGATCGGAATGCGTCCATTGACATTTTACATGCTATCGGTAAGCGCGTCCCGTCCCGCTTGCCTTCGCGGCACTTTTATGATATTAGAAGGCAAAGCTTTGGTTTGAACCTCGGCTTTATTTCCTTCATGGCGATGTCTAGATCAGCAGCTAAATGTGTTAGCCGGTGTCATGCTGCTGACTCACTGTGACAGGCGTGAGAAAGCATTTAGCTCTATAAATGCTCACCACTCCTGCTAACTTTACATACGAGTTGTCATTTATTATCCTTATATATTGTTTAATTGCGGGGAGCTCCTGGTGTAAGATAAAGCAAATTCCAGTAAACTGGCACCCCGTAGAGTCAGTTAGCCAATCAGCTAGCTTCACTTTCAATGAGCTAGATTATTTCTTTGAGTAAATCGTGACTAAACATGTTTGAGAAACAATGGAGAAAATGTCTTGGTTAGGTGGTGGATTTTGGCGTGTTTGTCTTTCCTCATGAATTGTTTTATTAGGACAGTTATAGATACCGGACGCGTTTCTAAATGACGTTGGTAGTAACTACCAAAACTTTGAATGACAACTGAAGGATAGCAAAGAAGTAGTTTCTCCAAACTAACGTTATTAATGCTAATGATAGGAGCTCCATATAAAATGCTTTGTCTTCTTTTCTTCTAAAATACTATTCATTTATCATGCAGCTAACCAACATTGTCAGACAAGGATTGTGTAAAATGCCATTTAGGCTAAATTGTGTCATACAGTAACGTAGTCATCGAAACGTGACCGACTTGTTATGTATGACCAGAGTAACGTTTACTTTCTCGATATAATCTCTAATGCTTTTTTGTATTATTGCACATTAATGCGGTAAAATGACACTGTCAACAGTTTTGTTTGGCATGTAGTTTGATATGTGTGTGTTTGTCACGTTTAATTTGATACCACACCAAGCCATTTTTTGACTGTCAGCTTATTAATAAATTGAGGAAACTATGGAGACTTTTTGGCTTCAAGGCCTTGTCTTTGTGCAAAACAATATATCCCAATAAAATATGTTAAATTTGGCATGACAACATAAAACTACAGATGTAGATTGTTTATAAAAATATCCTAACACTAAGAAATGTCTTGATTGTTTTAGTTATTTTAGCCAATTTTAAAGCTTGTTTTGTCTTAAATACTTTAAATATCTTGAATGTTCTTGAGGCTTGAATGAAAGTTTGTTGAGAAACACTGCTGTAGTTACAGTTGTTTAGCCATGGTTGGATGATTGGTTAGTTTAAACTTTTTGTCATCAGAAACTAGTGCCTTTGTGATTTAAACTATTGAAACTACGGTTGGGAATCAGAAATCGGAATCAAAAGGCTAGGGATCGGATCGGGAATCGAAAGGAATATGAATCCTATTATCAATTCCTGTGTGCATATTTTCAGAAATGTGCTTGTGTTAACTTGTGATAAAGCACAGGAACCACAAATTGACCATAGTTTCATTATAGTAACTACAGTTTAACCATGATGTAGTTAAGGTATGGTAATACATATTGAAATAAATCAGGCAAAACATGGTACAGAAAAGGGTGCTCCTCATAAATATATATATATTTTTTGTAAACCAGTCAATAAGCAGGCTAAATGATCATACAGGTTGATACTGTGTCAACTGTGGAATTGAAACATGAAAATCGATAAAAATCGGACTCGCAAAAAATTCAAACGATACCCAACCCTTATTGTAACTTTATAGGAGTACAAATGGAAAGCAATTTGCCAAAAACGTGCTACTACACTTTATAATAAAACCATGGATATCGTCCTGTAGGGCTGTACGTGATATTTATTCATCAAATTTGCCTCTTTCATTCCACAGTCAAACGAGACGTCCAAGATGATGATGAAGAAGCTGTGCGGGTCAAAGAACAGAGCATCTTGGAACTGGGCAGACTGTTGGCCAAGACTGGACAAGCTGCTGGTAAAGATCTTCAACTAGTCAGCTTACGCATTACACCTTACAATAAAACATTTTCTTAAATTTAACATTTGGCTCAAGGTCACTGTTGTGTTGTGAGTTCTCATTGGCCTCAAAGCTAATAACTTTTTCGCATACATTCCTGCTTCACATAGAATTGGGAGGTCTGCTGAAGTATGTCCGACCGTTCCTGATCTCCATCAGCAAAGCAAAGGCAGCTCGACTTGTACGCTCCCTGCTTGATCTGTTCTTGGACATGGAGGCTGCAACTGGTCAAGAGGTGGAATTATGTTTGGAGTGCATTGAGTGGGCCAAATCAGAAAAGAGGACTTTTCTACGACAGGCCCTGGAGGTGAGCACCTGGCATTGTAGATTAGAAGCTACATTAGTGGTGCTTGATATCTAGGAGTCCGAACGTGTTTTCAGACGCAAACAGTTCAGACATTTTTGTGAGTCGTATTGTTATTGATCAGATGCTGGCTCAGTGATTTCTCATCAGTGTTACTTGAATCTTTTAGGCCCGTCTGGTCTCCCTGTATTTTGACACCAAACGGTACCATGAGGCCCTGCAGCTCGGTAAGTCTTGAGGAGAAAATGCTTGTTGTTGACTTAATCCTCTCAAGCGTTATTTAAGGCCTATAACCACTGCCCACCTCTGCCGTGTGTCTTGTTTTTCAGGCTCTCAGCTCCTGCAAGAACTAAAGAAGATGGATGACAAAGCTCTGCTGGTGGAGCTGCAGCTGCTGGAGAGCAAGACGTATCACGCATTAAGCAACTTGCCCAAGGCCAGAGCAGCTCTCACCTCCGCCAGGACAACAGCTAACGCCATCTACTGCCCTCCAAAGCTGCAGGCTGCTTTAGACATGCAGTCAGGTAAGTTTCTATGTACTTTTATCCTTCTGAAAGACTTGTGTTCACAAACAGCTATGTGGAAGATTGCTGACCAAAAAGGTTTGACAGTTTCTTAGCATGATTTGACAGAAATAGAAACTCACCAAGTCTTCTGGCAGCTACGCATTTACTCTCCCTCATGTTTACATTTTATGCATATGTCATTTTGACCCTGTATTATTGTTTTTGTTCAGTGAAACACAACGTCTGAGCGTCTTGCATTAGGAGTGGCTGGTTATTTATGCTGCCAAGCTCAAAAACGTGCAAAGAAAGTATCATATGATGAGTTTACACACGCTTCAGACAGCTCACAATGAGCCAGATTGTCTTGGTTTGTGTCCAAGTTCCTTATAAACATAGAAAATAATAAATGGAGTACCTTTTTTGTGGATTATTTTATACTCTGGAGTTTCCAAACATGGGCATTTTCTCTTGCATATTAAAATAGACAATTTCTTCATTCAACAAAAAAAAAGATGTCTACTGTTGCTGTGAAGTCCGTCGTAATGCCAACCCCTCCTCTGTCTGTTCTCGTAAGTTAAATGTTTTTGTTATGATTTATTAGACCAAACACATCACTCTCGCTTTCTCCTGCAGGCATTATTCACGCTGCTGAGGAGAAGGACTGGAAAACGGCATATTCGTATTTCTACGAGGCCTTTGAGGGCTATGACTCTATTGACAGTCCGCGTGCCATCACTGCACTCAAATACATGCTGCTCTGCAAGATTATGCTTAATTTGTGAGTCCTTACTGTTTTTACTGTCTTGAGCACTCATTGTTATACTGTGCATGTCATCATGAATGAGTTGTACTTGTTTTTCATTTAAAAATAATAGGTTGTTTGTATATTTGTTTTCAATGTTCATTACAGTTTTGGATTGTGTGTTTTTTTTATGACAGTGAATTGCTAAGGTATGTTTATGGGTTTACTAACACTGTTTGACATTGCAGGCCAGAGGATGTGCAGGCCCTGACCAGTGGCAAACTCGCCCTCAGATATGCAGGCAGACAGGTAGATGTCACTTCTTGTGTGAATAATTGTGTTCATTATCATTTTGTGTTTAACTAAAAGGCATTTTATTCTGTAAAACCAGTGAAATTATGTTCAAGCTGAAATGTCAAAATCAGTGGAGGATAAGATGGATGAACTTTTCCTATCTTTCTCTTTCTGTAGACAGATGCACTTAAAAGTGTGGCCCAGGCCAGCAAGAACAGGTCACTCGCTGACTTTGAGAAGGTTGGTCAGATGTCCTGACTTTAAAGGTCAATACAATCCCAGTCCACCTGTTTTCACAGTAATGATATCGTCCTTCTCTTTTATCATGATTTAGGCTTTAACAGAATATAAAGCTGAGCTTCGGGATGACCCCATCATCAGCACCCATCTGGCCAAACTCTATGATAATCTGTTGGAACAAAACCTTATCAGGGTCATCGAGCCCTTCTCCAGAGTGCAGGTAATGTCTTGCTTGATTTTGTAAACTTCAATGGACATTCATTTATGCATGCGATATAAGTTATTCAAATAACATGTTTTTTCATAAACCAACAGATTGAACACATCTCTGAGCTGATAAAACTCTCAAAGGTAAGGATTTTTTTTTAACTTGGTACTGTGACAGTTTTTTCCCCTATTGAAACATCCAGCTGCTACATTCGGATTAGTCAAGCAAATGTTCCTTTTACTGCCATGTGTATCTGTAATTTGTTGGCTGTTGTTTTAAGCATCCTTTTGCATTATCACCTCAGGGGGATGTTGAAAGGAAGCTGTCACAGATGATTTTAGATCAAAAATTCCATGGTATGATTTCACTTAATATATACAACTGTTCAATACATTGAAGTCTGCAATAAGTATTTTCTTTGTTTTTGTGCCTGATGAATAATATTTTACTCAAATCACAGGAATCCTTGACCAAGGGGAGGGAGTCCTGATTGTGTTCGATGAGCCTCCAGTAGACAAAACATATGAAGCCGCCCTTGAAACAATTCAGAACATGAGCAAAGTAGTGGACTCGCTCTATAACAAAGCCAAGAAATTGACATAGGCAAGTCTTTTGTATTATGTTCTTGATGACCTGAACAGTTTAAGTATGTTCGCTGCTACGGCTGGGTGGTAAGAAGGTATGCCGTTGCGACAGAATAAAATGTGAACCACAATAGATTTTGGTTATTCTGTGTATACCACAATATATATTAGTACCGTAAATTACTTGTATTGTGAAACGTGTTTGTGAAACTATTACTTATCAATTTGGTGAACTGGACTTTATTTTTTGCAGGTTGAGCATTGGACCCTGCAGCTGAGAGCATGGCCAGTGTAGGGGACCCTGGGGGAAAGGGAGAGAACGATGCAGACATCAAGATAAAAAAGGTCTAACACCCCAAAAACTGACTGGTTCCTGCCGTCCTATCTGGCTTTCACTTGGACATTTTTTACCACCTTCCTCAATGGACGAACTACTTCTATAACAACGGGATCACCTTTATTATTAAAATGTTTTGCTGGTAATGCATTTCTTTGTATCATGGCTGTGCCTTATCAGCCATCAGGGAATCTTCGAAAAAATAAAAACTCCCCTGCATTGTAACTGTTTGAAATGTATATACATAGATCTCTTATAGAGCAAAGCTGATTTGGCCAATCCTGGGGCCACTGATTTGAGTTGTAGACTGCATTCCCTATCAAACGGTTTAAGGCCTAAGCCCACTCCCCCCCCCCAAGGAATCCCCTGCCTACCTCTCAGCTGAGACAGCATACTTGGACTTCTGGGATTCTGGAAAGATGCTGTTTGGATGGGGATACGAGTGGTTTTCATTCCCAGGCCCATGCATTCCTGCCCTTCCTCTTTGTATATAACGTTGCCAAGCGCCTCTATCTGGCCTGTCATGCTGTTGCTCTTTTTTTATAAAGCAAAAAAACATAATAAAGTCACCAAGAGAACATGACTGATTAAGTGCTTCTGTACATTATGGAACATCTGACATGTTGGTATAATGTTTAGTCTAGTTCTTACATTTTAAGTGGGTCAAAATTATAAAGATCATTAGACACGTCTGTTGATGAGCTATTACAGACTTTCACTCATAAAGTGTTGCGGTGATATATTTAGTATCCACAACATCCGGGTATTGACACAACTAATGGTTTGCGGTGTGTTTTACCCATTGATGGAAGGTGGGGTGGGGTTCAGGTCACCTGATTAAGCAGTCTTCCAATAGGGTAATCTTTTTGTCTCACAACAACTCTCTCTCATTAAAATAAAGGATCAGTCCTCATAAAAAGAACCGCTTCTACCAAATGGGTAGTTTTGAGAAAGTGCTTAGAGCGCCCTCTGTTGGCGCTATGAATTTTTGCCTGGACTACAGTTAGAGCATTTAGGATAAAGAAAAGAATACCTGTAGCAGTTATGCTACTCTCCTTGTGTTATGCTTGAAGTGGTTTCACACTTATTTCTCTCCAAAACGTTATGATTGCACAAATACTCGCGAGTAAACCAATAATATGTGTAAGCGTTCAATGTAATTTAATCGTCGCATCAACCATTATTATTGTGTGGTTGCCACGTATACACTTTTTGGAAAGCTGATGTACGATGGCAGCCCTGAAAAGGAGAAGAGACGTCACATTGCGGGGGTTAGTTTTAGGCGCGACACCTGTAATGAAAGTGCGCATGCGCTGATCTCGCCTGTGTTGCTGTTCACTGCTCTGGTGCTGCTCTATCACTGCTGTGCGCATCACCCAACGCCAACGCAAAGATGGCGACCCGGGTAAGATATGCTTCCATTTAAATTACGAATAAACAACGATATTAAGAATGATCTTTTTTCTATACTATTTATGTAGAAACGCATCTGAGATGAGCTTTGGCTTGTCATTTAACAAAAATGCAGCATATTTTTTACCACCTTCCTCAATGGACGAACTACTTCTATAACAACGTAATCACCTTTATTATTAAAATGTTTTGCTGGTAATGCATTTCTTTGTATCATGGCTGTGCCTTATCAGCCATCAGGGAATCTTCGAAAAAATAAAAACTCCCCTGCATTGTAACTGTTTGAAATGTATATACATAGATCTCTTATAGAGCAAAGCTGATTTGGCCAATCCTGGGGCCACTGATTTGAGTTGTAGACTGCATTCCCTATCAAACGGTTTAAGGCCTAAGCCCACTCCCCCCCCCCCAAGGAATCCCCTGCCTACCTCTCAGCTGAGACAGCATACTTGGACTTCTGGGATTCTGGAAAGATGCTGTTTGGATGGGGATACGAGTGGTTTTCATTCCCAGGCCCATGCATTCCTGCCCTTCCTCTTTGTATATAACGTTGCCAAGCGCCTCTATCTGGCCTGTCATGCTGTTGCTCTTTTTTTATAAAGCAAAAAAACATAATAAAGTCACCAAGAGAACATGACTGATTAAGTGTTTCTGTACATTATGGAACATCTGACATGTTGGTATAATGTTTAGTCTAGTTCTTACATTTTAAGTGGGTCAAAATTATAAAGATCATTAGACACGTCTGTTGATGAGCTATTACAGACTTTCACTCATAAAGTGTTGCGGTGATATATATTTAGTATCCACAACATCCGGGTATTGACACAACTAATGGTGTGCGGTGGGTTTTACCCATTGATGGAAGGTGGGGTGGGGTTCAGGTCACCTGATTAAGCAGTCTTCCAATAGGGTCATCTTTTTGTCTCACAACAACTCTCTCTCATTAAAATAAAGGATCAGTACTCATAAAAAGAACCGCTTATACCAAATGGGTAGTTTTGAGAAAGTGCTTAGAGCGCCCTCTGTTGGCGCTATGAATTTTTGCCTGGACTACAGTTAGAGCATTTAGGATAAAGAAAAGAATACTTGTGTTAGTTATGCTACTCTCCTTGTGTTATGCTTGAAGTGGTTTCACACTTATTTCTCTCAAAAACGTTATGATTGCACAAATACTCGCGAGTAAACCAATAATATGTGTAAGCGTTCAATGTAATTTAATCGTCGCATCAACCATTATTATTGTGTGGTTGCAACGTATACACTTTTTGGAAAGCTGATGTACGATGGCAGCCCTGAAAAGGAGAAGAGACGTCACATTGCGGGGGTTAGTTTTAGGCGCGACACCTGTAATGAAAGTGCGCATGCGCTGATCTCGCCTGTGTCGCTGTTCACTGCTCTGGTGCTGCTCTATCACTGCTGTGCGCATCACCCAACGCCAACGCAAAGATGGCGACCCGGGTAAGATATGCTTCCATTTAAATTACGAATAAACAACGATATTAAGAATGATCTTTTTTCTATACTATTTATGTAGAAACGCATCTGAGATGAGCTTTGGCTTGTCATTTAACAAAAATGCAGCATACAGCATATTCATTCAGTTGTTAACCACAGATGCTGTGTACGTACAGCAGTATTGCTCGTTGCTTTTCATAGAATGGTAATGTGTGCATAGCCTACTGGATGCACGGAAGGCTGATTAACATTTGTTGTCCAGCAAGATATTTGTATGGACTGGTGAAATTTAGGCTGTTTTTTATATAGTCTGAGCCCGTTGGTAAATCTTATAGCTACGCAAAGGTTGACATTTGCTATTGCAAATAATCCTTTGCGTACAGCACCAAAACATCGGGCTATTGTGTTTGTTTCATCAATGATTTCACATCGCTGGGCCTGGTGTTTGTTTGTAGTCGTGTATGTAGCATCGGTTTTCTGCTGCGCATCGGTGTTTTGGAGCGATATATCACAGGACACCGTGATCCATTACATTGGGTGATCGTGCAGGGGATTTAACCTTGACATGGCTCGCGTAATGCTCACATAAGCGCATCACATTCGCTCACAGTGTCTTAAGATAGGCGTGTGGTGTATAACGTTGAGCAAGGCGATTAATGTAGGCCTATTTGCTTCAAAATATCGACAGAAACATATTTCCCGATGGCAATGTTTAGTACGCAAAGCCTCTGTACAGCCACCCATCGCCTATGCGGAAGACTCGAGTAGAGCGCGCTCGCGGTGGATTGGTAGTCGTAATAGAAAAGCTTTATGAATAGCAATTTCATCATTATTGCAGTCATAACATGAAAATGTTTGCTGATAGATCGAAATAGTCATTTATCATTTAGGTTCAGGTTTAACTTATTAGGCCTATCTATTTTGTAAGAGGATCAGCTTGTTTATTGTGCATTGATTGTAATGATGTAATTGTACCAGGTTTTTATTACACTCATAAAAACCTGGTTCTTGGTTGGTCCTTTAGGGTTGAGACTTGAATGCCACATCACCATAATGAAAGTCATCCACTATTGCAATGCAACCAGTGATATGTCATTGCTATTGCGATAATATTGTTATTGTGAATTCTCTTGACCACAATAATTGTGTAGTAAAAATATTTTCTGGTACGCCTCTACACCAGTCAGTGTAAACCAAGGTTAGCTTGAGCGAATTTATTGTTTGAATTGTTTTGGTTGAGAAAAATGAATGCATTGTGACTCATTCATATGATTTTTGAAAATGGGAGGATATATGTTTATAAACTGCAAATAAAACTGCAGGAATCCATATGATGTTGAAATCCTACGATGTCTGAATGGGCATGAATTTAATGTTGATGGTTTTATTCTTTGGTTTGGTCCACACGGCTAATTAGAAAACACCATCTTCTGAGGTAAAATTTTCGGTTATGCATTTGACAGATACAAAACAACTAGAATGCATTTCAAGATATACTTTTTATCACTATATGTCTTGCTGTGTTCTCTGGGAATTAAACCTACAACCTTCGTACTGATAAAGCCGTGTTGAGTTGAGTCGCTTGGTTATTGCCAAAAGCATAAGGCAAATTCATCAGGCTTAATTACTCATTAAAACCAATTTTAATAAAAGCATGCAGTTCTTCCTGCACTCAGCCCACATCTTCATTTTGTAATTTCACAGACCATAAAACCATGTCACTTGAGACGCAGAACTCATCAGAAAAGATTTTTAGTTCGCTCTCTGCGATGGAAATGTTTTCAATAAGGGTCTTCCTCTGGGGTGATTAATGACAAATAAAAAATGTATTTCTTAAAAACGTTTTGTTGAAATTGCAAGTCATGTTACAGCAGTGACATAAAATTTGGCAGCCCATAGCTTAACTGAGCTGTAAAAGGTAGACCAATTGGAAATCCTAAGTAAAACATGATTTTTAATAATAAATACTTTTATTAATTTGCTTATTGCATGAGATGAGATGCCTTATTTTGGAGAATAATGTGTGGGGGTCAGACGTTTTCTCTGTCATATTGTTTTCTATAGTTTTACACATAAATAATAGGTTTATCCTGACGCACACCTATCATCATCCTCCCTAACAGTTATGCTTTTGATTAGAAGAAGCAATATTGTTCCATCCCGAAGTATCTAGCTGCTGTATAGGCTATATATTAGTTTGGATTTATTTATTAAGATTTTTTTGTATTTGTTAAAGCCTTTTCATTATATTTTATGTTTATCATCTCACTGTGTAGCAGTTGCTTATGAAATTGGCATGTAAATTGAGGCAGTCATAAACCAATACTGCTTAATCATAGTCTGGAGGTGGAAGAAGCCATTTGCTTATTACACAAGCAGTTGAATTAAGTCCAAAATTCCCTAAACAGTCTGAGATTACTTCTTGACGGTATTGATTTTCCTTATTTTGTATTACTCCAGAGTCCAGAGGCACAACCTCATTAAATATGAGGAGCAGAGCTGCTTGAAATCGTCTTTACTGAAAGATGAAATGACAAGCAGCACATTTGGTATTTGTATTGCGCCGAATTAGTATGTTTAGAAATATATTGTAATTAATTTCATGATGGACCTTAATGTTTCCTGTTTTATATCAGACGTTTTCTAACATTGTTACATTTCAACTATAAAAAAAACATATATGTAAGGAGAGTTCATAAGGGCGTGTCAATTTAACGCTTTTTTATTTCCACAATCATGATGGCTTGTTTGCAATTGAGATTCACTACAAAATTTTAAGTTAGCGATCATTTGTTCCCAAACTGTATGAAGTTGTGCATGTTTGCATGTTTGGCACGCAATGATGGTGAACAAAAGCTGCTCGCACTGATCTGATGAACGCCAACAAACACTGACAAATTCCTTTAAATTTTAAATAATTAAAAATTCATATTTTTCTGTGTTTGTTGCCGTTTGTCTCTTTAAAACGTCAAAAATGCAGCAAAGGTATGCATTCCCCCACCTTGTCTGGGTTTAGTTCGCATTCGCATGCAATTTGCTATTTCTTTAACCCCAATCAATACAAATTCTGCTCTGCATGCTGCACACTCGACCACACGCGCATCTGCTCTTTTTCGGCCGTTTGAGCTCAATGTGGAGCTTGCTATTTCAATTCACTTATGTCCTTTTCCCCTCCTTCCTGCTTGCATGCATTGGCCCCCTCAAAGGTCGTAATATTTTTCAAGGTATGTATGCTCTCCGAATGCCCCCTGCCTCCACTTGCCTTACTTGCCAGTCTGGGCAGTATGTTGATATGCTTCAATAGCTTTGTGCTCATCCTCAATGTCCTAAAAGCTAACAGGCCATAACCCCTGTTGCTCTGAGCCTTCGTAGTAGCATCACCCCAGGAGAGGTCTACAGCACAATGTCTAAACAAGGCACCACAATGCTGTAGTCATAGCCTGCTAACCACAATTCAGTATCCTCACATCATCTGCATCTGGTCTCACTCTCAGGGCGAATAAAGTTGGCCTATACCGTAGCAGTTGTGTAGTGTGAGTCTGTGTGGTGAATTTATTGTGCATGTTGTCAGGGGAGAGCTCTTGAATAAACCTTCAAATTAAGTTAAAGGGTTATCGCTACTCTTTGTTGTAAATTATGGACACCTGTTGTGTTAACCTCTGCACTTTGAATCTGAATAATGAAGCGTTATGTTTTTATTACCTTAGAATGAGCTCTTTCTATCTTCATACACCGCGGGTCTCCTTACATGGAATTCACCATGTTGTTTCTACAGTAGCCCTTAAGGGACAAACTGCTCTACAGAGCGCGTTACGTTAATACGTGATCTCCTTCAGCAAAGAAACGAAGACGTGATTACATCTTTGCACTGTGTGAGTGAGCCATTGGTTGCAATTCGCAGCCTCACCACTAGATGCCGCTACATTTTACAAACTGGACCTTTAATTCACTTAAAAATTGAATATTCATGTATCTTTTTCTACAGCACACGTTTCATGGTGTAGACTGAGTCTTATTTTTAAAACAAAACAACATCTAAGCTGGATTCTAGATCCATTACTGTATACATTGAAATGTTGTTTCAGTGATGTCTTTTCAGTTGTTTTGTTGCAGTCTGCAGCTGCTGTTTCTGTACGGCTCATTCTGCGCTCATTCTGTTCTGTACTTCAAATACCCGATGGGAACGCCTGGTGCTTACTGCCCTGCTTTTATTCTTCTTGTTTGGGAGTTTTATTTTTGTGCTTTTGTATGTGTAGCAGCAAACAAAAGAGGAACAAATAAAGCTAAAACACTAAACCATTATTGCCTATCAGACCTGTTTGTCTTTTCTATTGCTGCTGACTCACCCACTATGTTTTTCGGATGTTTCCCGCTTTCATGTTTCTTGGTTTTTCTGTTGCAATAAAACATTATGCATGTAACCCTGAAGGTGATTTTTAGATCATTAGATCGAAATATTGACAATTCAGGAATAATTATTGTGCATCTAATGTTTGAAATAAATCAGCTCACAGTAAAAACACTCAACCTTCCATTTTGCTATTTTGTACAATGTACATTTTGTTATTTTTGAAATCCTGCAAATAATCAATCATGTGATATGGTTTTTAATTTTTGATGAGGGGAAAGACTGATCTTTATACTTGAGGAATCCAGTAGGCTTATATTCATATTTTAAATATCGTACACTCCACCACAATGTTGTTGTGTCAGGCTGGTATTTGTGTTAAAAAAATTTTTATAATGCAAGGCAAACTAAGATGACACCTCTTGGCTCAATCTCACTCTTTCTCCTCCTGCAGACGATGCAAGCGGCCCGATGCCCGACAGATGAGCTGTCACTGACTAACTGTGCTGTAGTGAATGAGAAAGACCTGCAGTCTGGACAGTGAGTATCCACCTACACCACAGACCCTCAGAGATGCATCATGGTTACACATTTAAAGTGACCAAAATGTTTTTTTTTAAAAGCTGGTGCTGACCTTTTAAGTTATGTAGAATCATGTAACAACTTTTGTGTGCGTGTAGTTCAGACAATGTATTTGCAGTTTTATCATGTGATGTGACTCATGAGTGATACTGTAGAGAAAGTGCACATGGTCAGAACTCCTGCTGCAGAACTGAGGATTTTTCTTTAGGCTTGTAGAGGGTGTGTGTGTGTGTGTGTGTAATGCTGATTCAGTCCAGACGTTAACTCAGACTGACAGAGTCTGCCGCAGTCCTGCTGATGTCTCATGTCCAAGGGTGTCACAACATGAAGTGTGTGTATGTGTAGGTTTGTCCCACATTGATGCATATTGAAGTTTAATATACGCAGATTGTATGTTGTATATTAATGTACATTTATAATATATGTCAAATTTTTACACACGGTTTAAGTCAATTTTCCATTTCAAATGCTGGTTTTACAATAAAGAATATTGTCAAAATCACTGGTCAAATAATAAGTAGAACATTATGTTGACAGTAACACGTGTCACTTATGACATTGCTGTGCTGTACCTGTAATGCATTGACATACAACGTGTTGTCTCATTGCTGTTATCAGAGACGAATGGTATTGTTAGTCAGACTGTAATCCCATGCACTAATCTCAGATAATTTAGATTGGTGCACATGTAAATGTGGGCGGTACTTGAATAGAAAGATGCTAGTATACTGTAATACATCCTGCTACACATTTTCTCTGTTTTTATATTATGTTATATAATGTTTTTGTATTAAACCATCACATACTACATATTCTATATTCTGAGATGTAATAAACTGCTAATAAAAAATCATGCTAAATAAACAATTTATCCACTTGTCTTCTCATGGTTTTCAGTCTTTCAAGCATTGTTCATAGAGGCTTAATCCTGTCTTCATCTCTCTTCAGGCATGTGTCTGTGAGGATAACACCCACCCACAAGTTTGTGTTCACAGTGAAGTGTCATCACTCTGTGGTTCCTGGAACAATCGCTTTCAGTTTGCCACAGGTACACTACTACCGCCAACATCCTTTATTTGTATCACAATAATGAATGCCAGAGGGACAAGACAAACCCATAAACCACACAATTTAACAACACACAACTTCACCAGACAGCATATTTAGCTATTTATTATTATAAATATTTATATTTCCCCTCTTTTTTTTCTCTTTTACATAGAGGAAATGGGCAGGCCTGTCCATCGGACAAGAAATAGAGGGTATGTTCTACTGGAGATGCTTTAAAAACAACATTTAAAACAAATTCACAGTACTTTTTAGATTGTTAAATGAACCTAGTCACTGAAATATGTTTTCTAATAATTTTCTTCTCAGTGGCAAACTACAACTTCGACAAATCCATCCAGTGCATTGGTGCCATGACCATTGAGATTGACTTCCTGCAGAAGAAGAGCACTGACTCCAGTCCCTACGACTCTGACAAAATGGCCACCGAGTTCATCCAACATTTCAACAATCAGAGTTTTAGTGTGGGACAGCAGGTTAGAGCGACTTCACCAAACGCTAAAGTGAAATTGAAGTATATTTGATGTTTTATTGTAAATAAATCATTATATCTGTCATAGCTGGTCTTTAGTTTCTGTGACAAGCTCTTTGGCGTGGTTATAAAAGATATTGAGGCTATGGACCCCAGCATACTGAGGGGAGAACCAGCATCTGGCAAAAAGCAAAAGGTACTTTGTGTGATTTCTTTCTCTTTCAGAACAAAGAAGAAAGTATAAATAATCCTTTCAAATCATGCAATCGTGTAAAATATATATTAGATAATTGAATATGACCTGTTTTCACAGATTGAGATTGGTCTGTTGGTTGGAAACAGTCAGGTGATCTTTGAAAAGTCAGAGAGCTCATCTCTCACACTAGTTGGTGAGTTTTATACACTTCGAAAATAATTTATATGTAACAGCCTAGTATTCTCTATTGAAATCCCTTCGTTCACCAGGCAAGGCCAAGACCAAAGAGGCACGTCAGACCATCATTAACCCTGACTGGAACTTTGAGAAAATGGGTATTGGTGGTTTGGACAAGGAGTTCTCGGATATCTTCCGTAGGGCCTTCGCTTCCCGAGTCTTCCCTCCTGACATTGTGGAGCAAATGGGTACGCTTGGATTTCTATTTCCGGAATTTAGAAATGGTTCTTAAAGATTGTTTGCCGAGATGTTTTAGCTTGTACACATTTCTTGTTTAAGACTTGTGGTTAAAGTGTCTCCTCTGCTCTGCAGGTTGTAAGCACGTGAAAGGCATCCTTCTCTTTGGTCCTCCTGGCTGTGGTAAAACACTGATGGCCAGGCAGATCGGTAAGATGCTGAATGCCAGAGAGCCAAAGATTGTCAACGGTCCAGAGATCCTCAACAAGTATGTGGGGGAATCTGAGGCCAACATTAGGAAGCTGTTTGCAGATGCTGAGGAAGAACAGAAAAGGGTGAGATGATAAACCAAAGTGTCAAAAATATTTACACAGCCTATGTACTACAAAACACTGTACTTTACTATACATTTACATTTATACATTTTGCCAGACCCTTTTATCCAATGTGTGTTTTGCCATATTTGTTTTTTATGCTGATAATGCAATACTCTATCTGGTGAACAACAGGATCACTGTACTATCTTATACTACACTACACTACACTACATTAACCGTACTATACTAATGCTCTGTACTATATTATATTGTACTATATTGTATTATACCACAATATGCTACACTACATTACACTTTACTATACACTATATTGTGCTATACTATTCTATTACTATACTATTACTACCATGCTATCAATACTACACTATTCTACACTATACTTCCCTACCCTACACTATACTCTTTATTTTGCTATATCTCAATACTATTCTCTTTTTTTCTCTGCAGTTGGGGGCTAACAGTGGTCTGCACATCATTATCTTTGATGAACTGGATGCTATCTGTAAGCAGCGTGGTACAAGTGCCGGCAGTACAGGTGTGCATGACACTGTGGTCAACCAGCTCCTGTCAAAGATCGATGGAGTGGAGCAGCTCAACAACATTCTCGTCATAGGTGAATAACTGCACAAGTTACATTTGATCTGTTTAAAATAAAAAATACAACAATAATTTGGTCTTTAGGAGCTCATAAAGTCACCGGCTATTATATCTTGGGTTGTAGATATTTTTGTATCTCTGATTGACTTGCTGTGCACTTTTCTTTGTCTGAAAGGCATGACCAACAGGCCTGACCTGATAGATGAAGCTTTGCTGAGACCGGGCCGATTTGAAGTAAAGATGGAGATCGGTAAGACTTAATCTTTGTTCTGCTGGAGGTATGTATGACTCTATCTGTGTTTAACGTCACCTGTCTGCGTCTCTGTCCTCATTTAGGTTTGCCCGATGAGAAGGGCCGTCTTCAGATCCTGAACATTCACACTAATAAGATGAGAGAGTTTAACCTCATCGCTAGTGATGTGGATGTTAAAGAACTGGCCACCGAGACCAAGAACTACAGTGGAGCTGAGCTGGAGGGTCTGGTTAGAGCCGCCCAGTCCACTGCCATGAACCGCCACATTAAGGTGCTGAGTACTGCAATGTTGTTCTCTCTACATCATGTATTTTTATTGTACCTTATTTGAAAGGTTTACACAAAAGGTGTTCAAATAAAGTTTTGAACAGTTATAGTATAACTGTAACACCATTGTGGACAGCAATACATTACATGGTTGTGAAATAAAATACTTTATTTCTTGATTTTTAATTCAAATGTTGATTGTAAGAAATATTTATTGCAAAGTTGCCAGCACAATGAATAAAGTTGAGTAATCATGTTCCAGGCCACATCCACTGTAGAGGTGGACATGGAGAGAGCAGAGAAACTCCAGGTCACTCGTTCAGACTTCTTGGCGTCTTTGAATAACGACATTAAACCTGTAAGTATCTGAAAGCTAAAAACCTTTTGCAAGCAAAAAATAATATCACTGATTATTTGTTTTTATAAACTTGTGGGGGATTTCATGTCATTTCGTCTCTTGTTAGGCTTTTGGCACCAACCAGGAAGACTACTCCAGTTATATAATGAACGGCATCATTAAATGGGGCGATCCGGTCACCCGTGTGCTGGAGGATGGAGAGCTGCTGGTACAGCAGACCAAAAACAGTGATCGCACACCACTGGTGTCTGTGCTTCTTGAGGGTTTGTTTTCATTTGAATTGTTTCAACAGTATTATATCTAACACAACGGTTTGAAGCAGTATTCAAACGTACTCCTGTGTGTCACAGGTCCTCCTCACAGTGGCAAAACAGCCCTGGCTGCTAAGATCTCGGAGGACTCTGAGTTTCCATTTATTAAGATCTGCTCTCCAGACAAGATGATTGGCCACTCGGAGATCTCCAAATGCCAGGCCATCAAGAAGGTTTGTGGCAGTGAACTCGAATATATTAGCAATGTTGTGGATATTTCATGCATTTTGTTTTTTACAACGGACACTATTCCCTCTCAGTTCTTTGACGACGCGTACAAGTCTCAGCTCAGCTGTGTCGTGATTGATGACATTGAACGTCTATTAGGTTACAACTTTCTCCTTATTCTTATATGAATTGGTGTTTATTGGAATAAATGAGACAGTACTAATGAATTTTGTGTGGTAAAACAGATTATGTGCCCATTGGCCCCCGCTTCTCCAACCTGGTCCTTCAGGCTCTGTTGGTTTTGCTGAAGAAAACTCCACCTCATGTAAGTGCTCGTGTTGTGATTGGAGGTTTGCTATATATTAGATTAGATTGTGAGATTATAAACATAAAGTAACATGTCCGCTCTTCCTCTAAAGGGTCGAAAGCTGCTGATCATCGGTACCACCAGCCGCAAAGACGTTCTGCAAGAGATGGAGATGCTGGATGCGTTCAGCACCACCATTCACGTGCAAAACATCTCTTCTGGGGATCAACTGGTTGATGCTCTAGAGGTGAGATATATCACAGGTTACAATCATAAATCACACATTCATAAATCTGAAACTTTGGAGGACAGTGACCCTTCAGATGCAGGACACTTGAACGATCCAGCAGAGGGTGCTGTTTGATCACACTGAATCATGTTACACACCACCACCTCAGACGTTTACAAACACAAACTGTTACGTTACTAATCTTGTTGTTTTGTGTATATCACAAGCTCCTGGGCAGCTTCACGGATGTTGAGAGATCCAAAATTGCCCAGCATGTGAAGGGAAAAAGAGTTTGGATTGGCATTAAGAAGCTTCTCATGCTTATTGAGATGTCTCTGCAGGTAAGCTATAGGAAACAATACTATTCACATGATCCCACTGGAGATCTGTTGTCTGTAAATAGTGTTTAGGTCATTACATTAGCTAAGCCCACTGAAAAACGCAGAATGAATCAGAAATTTGAAGGCACGTCTATTAGCATTAGATATGATGTTGATTTGTGAAGATGTAACTATGCTATGTGTGATGTTTTGTTGATATAAAATGAATTTTTACGGCATTAAAGTAACAATTCATAATTCAATTTAGATGCAGTCTTTCACAATCAAGAGACTATATTACTGCATATATTTTACATGACATAGTTTTGACTATTATTAGTTATTCAACAAGAGCATTTAAGTAAACTGCAAATAAAAAACAATAATAATACTATTATTATTATAATATAATAATATCAATTAATACAATAATGAATAATTATATAAGAATAATAAAAATAATTAATAATGTTTAACTTAATTACAAATTATATTAATAACTGTAAAAAAAGTTTCCCTTGTACATTCATACAAAGTGACTTAAAACATTGATGTTTAAAGATCAAGTACATTTTTATGTCTATCATATGAACTCATCTTAGTTCTGCTAAAACTTTGCTTTTGTGCACATCACACACTACAAGCAATTTGTGAATGTTATGGAATTGGCACAGGAAATATTTCCATCGTCACACTTCATTTTTCAAGTGCAGCTGCAGTAATCTCTTAATGCTGTGAGGTGTGGACCAGCAATTTAATGAGCCCGAGCGCCTTTCCAACATGCATCTTTGAAAGGAGATCTAAATAATTCATTCATTTTATTTTTGTACGCTTTGTACTGCCGCTTGACATGTTGTCTCGCATCTAAAGTTTGTCAGTCTCATGGGTATCTTATGACAGAACTGCATAGAGAATCAGATAACCCAGCAATGAAAAGAGTTTATTTATAGAAGCTGATGTTTACTCTCCTCTCTGTAGATGGATCAAGCGTACAGAGTCAGCAAGTTCCTTACTCTGCTTAAAGAAGAGGGAGCGTGAGTATTCGCCATTACTTCATGTTCGTCGCCGTGATGCATTTAAAATATAAAACCTACTCCGGAGACGAGATCAAAAACCTAATTTGGAGTTCTGATGTTACTCGTTTTTTTTATGTTAATTGACAGGCTGGATGAAAACAATCACATCCGAATTTAACATCAGCATGATGGTAAGGGTGTACGGTAGTGGAGTGTTCTGTACTCAGAGCCGTCCAAATAGTGGCTTTGAACTCCCCTTATCCTCAGTTTAACCCTTAAAGGGATAGCTCACCCAATGATGAAAATTCTGTCATCATTTATTCACACTCATGTCATTCCAAATCTGTATGACTTTCTTTCTGCTGCAGAACACAAACGGAGACATTTTGAAGTACGTTAGTAACCAAACAACACTGGCCCCCATTGACTTCCATTGTATGCTCAGAAAAGCACGAAGACGTTTTTCAAAATATCCTTTTTGTGTTTTGTGTTTGGAATGAAAAAAATGGGTAATCAAAAATGACAGAATTATTTTCCTGGGGGGTTGGTGAACCTTCCCTTTAGGTAGAAAACCTGGAAAGAGAACCTAGTAGATCTAGTGTCCTGTAGCAACTCAACCTGTGGTCTGTTTATATCTCTGCTTTGAAAAGTAATATAAAAGACAAATGTAGAATGTAAATTTACCGTACTATCCATCATTCGATTCTGAAATTGAGTTTTGACGAAAGTTCAAAGATGTGATAAAAGAGTACAAAGAAAAACATTTCTTTATTTGCAACAACATGCACCTGTTAGTCGTCTACAAAGCAGAAACGTTCAAGCAGAGTCAGTCTTAGATAAACAGTGAAGTAGGGCAACTGTTTACTTTCAGATGGCTGACATCAAAGTCACTGTGTCTCAGAGTTTGTCTTTAAATTTGGACTCCCCCTCCAAACATCAAACTGCACAGGGGACGGAACCAAGGTTGAATGAACACAACGCAGAATCACACACCCTTTCACCGAGTACAAAACCAACGGCATCTCACCCTCTACCTTCCTCTACAGAGACCGTGGTTTCTGCGAGTAACACAAGACAGAAGACGACCGGAGGCATTCGCTGCCCTCTGCATGTTCCCTTGGCAACTTCGATCAAACTCACCATCCTCGCAATTGGATATCCCGACGGAGGTCTCCGAGCCATCCTGTGGTCTCCGCTCCTATCCAGCCACAATATCGAATATCGTCTTGTGCTTTGTGTAAAATTTCTGTATGCTGTTTGTTTACAAGAATATGTTTAAATCAAGTTAATCTCGGTCTTATTGAAGCCATGAAGATGTAAAAAACATTCTGATAAAAAAGAACATGTACATATGTTGCTACATGCAGAACATATATATAGGGCGTCTATATCATCTATAAGTAGGATTTAAGAAAGCTGTTAGTGTGTATACAGTGAAAATGAGCTGTGCTGTGTGTAGTGTGTATACGCAGAACCTTACCTTTGTGATAGTGTTGTGGTAACACAAGAAAACAACATATACAGTAGATCACAGTGTTATATGATTTTATTCATAGTTTGAATTTAGAGTTCTGTTTTTAATTTGTTTCTATTTTGAATGTGGGTTATGGTGTCAGAGCTGGTAATACATACAGTATATAATATACGTTCATATGTGTGTGTAAGCACCAGTGTTTGAGATCCTAGCACTTTGTGAAGAACCTTGAATATAATATATGAGATCAGATCTACAGTCGATTGATAATCTGAGTGTGTGTTTTAGTGAGTGAGTGAGTGAGTGTGTGTGTGTGTGTGTCCAGAAGCTCCTTCCACAAGTCAGCTTAAGTCATCATATTTGTGCGGGTGTATTTCTTTGTGTACAGTGTGTGTAGATATTGTTTTTGAATGTATTATTTATGAAATTGTTGCTTTCTGTATTGATTTTCTCTGCCTGAACTTTGTTTTCTCAATGGTTTCTGTGACTAGTGTTTGATGTACAGATCTCTGTGATCTGTTATGGCTATTGGAGATGTACAACCAGATGCAAAATTGTGTTACTGCAATAATAAAAAAACAACAACAACCTAATTACTCTGATAGGTGTTGTCTCTTGTTTTCTCGTGTGGTGAAGAACTGTTTAGTGTAATGTTCGCGTAGCCACCACAACAGTGATCTCTAGTTTTATGTCCAAAATTATTATTGTGCACTGTATTATTTATTTATTAAAGGGATAGTTTACAAAAAAAAGAAATAATGTCATCATTTATTTACCCTAATTTCACTTAAAACCTGTATATGACTCTTTTGTGGGACACAGACGAAGATATTCTGAGAAACGTTTTCCATGTTTTGTGCCCATACAAATGAAATTTATTTGGGGGAATGTTATTTTGTTACCAATGCTATTTAAAATATCTTCTTTTGTGTTCTGCAGAAGAAAGTCATACAGGTTTGAAATGACATTAGGATGAGTAAATGATGACTGTATGTTCATTTTTGGGTGAACTGTTCCTTTAACTGTCCAGACGGTGGCAGCAGAGTCCAGCTATACTATGTGGAATGCCCCAAAATGATCTCTAATAGTTTCTTTGGCTCTGTTTTGTTATTGAACTAGCCTTTGGTGCCTGTCATAGCCCTTTTTATCTATTTTCATAGGTCATTTCAACAATATGCACACATCTATACATTTTGTTTAAAAGAACATTATGAGGCAGATATGTGTTCAAACCATTGATAAGAATGATTCACTAGAGTCTATTGAACTATATGTGACTATTCATATTCATTATAATTCACTCACCAAAACAAAGAATAGATACAAAATAATAACCGTAATAATAGATTTTAAAGATAAACATTATACGATTAAGTATATTAATAGCTAAATTAAAAAAGACAAACAAGGCCCTACAAACTATATACAGATGTGTTGACGAACGAAAAAACCTTTGTCTCCAAAATGGTTGAAAGTCAAAGGAATTAACACAGACAACAAGCATGATGCATTAATTCCGTTTAAAGGTCGCAAACCAATTGAATCGTCACTTCTGCGCATGCCTTTAAACGATTTCACCGCGAGGTTTGTCAAGTGAAGTGCTGCCAGAACAAGATCCTTGAGCACACATCCTCCACACACACTCGCACTGCAGTCTGAGCAGGTCAAAAAGTGGTAAGACAATCACATTTAAACTTTGTGTAATTAAAGACTGAGAGTTGAGGTTAAGCGTTAGATGTTGAGCACGCAAGAGCATGGCCGCGCATGCACAGCAGGTATCTGCAGGATGAATCATTAACGTTACACTCTCTCTCCCCAACAGTGTGTCTTACCATAAATGTGTGCTTTTCACCATCTGTATTGTTAACTCAAATGAAAGACCTGTTAGATGGAATGGCATCGTGACCAAAAAGAACACGATGTACTATGAATGGCTGATTTTGTTAGGAAGAACTGCTCTCTGCATGTCTTCTGTAGCAGAAAGTACAGGCATTTTAAGGACACGCTGTTGTACAGCGCAAACAAGTTACTATGGCGAATGAAATCCTATTTCCTTTCAGTTATCTATATTCAAGAGATTCATGTTCAAGTGAGCTGGTCTGGAAAGTGCCTCGAAAGGTTGTCCTTGGTTTTATGTTTACTTTAGCAGGCCTACATATACAAATACACTGGAGCACTTCAGTTCAAGTACAAACGTCGTGCGTGTAGTTCTCTATGTACAATTTCTATGTTTTAATTTTGGACTGGTGTCGCTGTTCAGGAAAGTGAGACTTTTGTAACCATATAGCCTACAGATTTGTGCACATATCCATGTTAATGAACATGTTTTCAAACTTTTTTCACAACCAAATGAAAATCATCGTATTATAATGGCAGAATTTTTAAGTCCACACGCGTGTGAGCTCGTGTGCCATGACTCACCCAGTTACATATGGTTGAGGGTTTATCACTTATTATGCAAAGATACAAGACAACCGCCACGAACTCGGACATAACTCACGACTCACACACACATGTCTGGTTTACTATCTCCGTGGGGACAGTCCATAGGCGTAATGTTTTTTATACCGTACAAACTGTATATTTTATCCCCCAAACCTAAAGATCATAGAAAACTTTTTGCATTATTACATTTTGAAAAAATATTGTTCTGTACAATTTATAAGCTTTTTGCCCATGGGACCTCAATTTTGGTCCCAACAGTGACACGAGTCCCCATGTGTTGGTGTGCATTCAGGTTTAGGTCCCCCACGGGATATAAAAACATGTACACACACAGCTCTTCAGAAGAGATTTCTGAGTTTAAAACACTTTCATGTTTCATCTCTGCTTTGCCCTGCAGGGATGACTTTGATATGTGCTTTTATGGGATCAGCTGTAATAGGATTTTACACAGTTATTATGACCCATGTTTCTGATCCGCTCTCTGGTCCTCTTCTTCTGCATAATCCCCACATGTTCTACTCAGTCTTCATTTTCTTGCTTCGTGGGAAGCCCACGGAACATGGGGAATGTTGTCTTCACACAGCCAGATCGCTAGCAAATCTGATCAGATTTGTGCACTTCATTGTAAGTGCATTGGTAAAATGAGAGATTTTATAAGATTTAATATTTACCAACTTTTTTAGTTTATTCATTCAGTTGTAACACAGTTTACCTTTATACTTCAATAACCAATAACTGTCTCTATCTTGTGTCACGAAAAAAATCTTGTGGTTCATTCTCTCCATTTGCTTTCTCCAGCTTTAATCCTCTAGTAGCATGGCCTTGTAAACTAACGGTACTGTTTAGCATGTTGACAAAATGTTATATGCTCTCCTTCTTGTAAGTCACTTTGGATAAAAGCATCTGCCAAATGAATAAATGTAAATGTACTTATAATTCATTCAAATTAAATTGCAAATTGACAAGTGTTACAAATGTCTAATGACGTTTTGGACATGTAATAGTAAATAATGCGTCTCATATTGTTGTTGACATACTGCAGGACTTGACAGACTTCAGATTATGTACTGTAGTGTGTCACACATAGTGTGTTTGTTGTCCATGAGGCACCTTGCAGTGTAATACATGCCATTTTGTTTTAAATTCCAGTATCCTGCTTTACTGAATAGGTGAACAAGCTGAACATTGTGTGTGATGGACCAGTGCACTGTGAAACGGGGTACCTGTCTCGTTTTAACGAATGGAGGGGACTGCCATGATGAACAGGTAATGTCACAGAAATGTTCTCATGTTCTGTCATTTAATATAGTAATGCAAACAAACTATATATTTCTCTTCAAAGTACATAGAAAGATAACATGTCTTATATAGCAGACTAATTTAAGTTAAACAAGCAGACTTGTGTCTTTTTAAATACCACAATGTACTAATAGCTAGCAGTTGAATATCTAAAAGTTAAGCTATTAGGCAGGTTTTCTTAGTGATATACTGTAGTTATGAAAAGCAGGATAGAGCGTGATTCAGATAATAGGTGATGCAGAGCGGTTGCGGTCTCTTTCTGTGAATGAATGAACAAACTAATACCTCAAAAACCGATTCGCTTATAACTCTGTGGCTCTGTACAGCACACAGCCAGCAGGGAGTCTTGAAAGAGCATGAGAGAGAAGGGCCAGTCTGCTCGCTCTCAGGTGTGAAAGACAATGTCCCCAAAGATACATTAAAGCCTATAGATTTAAACTGAAGTCTAAACAATGGCGGATCTACCACGAGACCAAATTACAAAAGTGTAAGTGTGAGAGAGGGAAATATATTCTATTGTTGTGAATTGCTTTGCCTCTCCATTTTCTTGGAGGGAGTCTAAATATGTTTAGTGCTGCATTCTCTATACACGCTAATGAAACCACAATAAAGGTATAATCTAATTACCTGTTTTTTTAAATATAAGTTATAATAATAAGTATAATTTTCTGTGCATAATTTATTTTTACAGGCTATAATAAACTGTATGTTAAAGCACACAACAGAGCTCAGTTCTGCTTTCTTATCACCACACCATATCAGCCATTATTGTTCAAATAGAAAGCCAGACAACATTTTTATGAAACTGACAAAATGTTAATGTGGACACCAAGATAAGAGCAGAACAGCTACACGTCCTTCGAATAGGCGAGGCAGCTCCTAAACCACGAGCAATTTGTATTACAAACTGCATCGCAACGCTCACTCTACATGAGCAGGTCCCCTTAATCTCAACTCTTTCTTTCATGTTGAGTTAAATAGAGTTTATACCATTGCGTGTGCTGCTCACCTGCGCCAAACCGGATATTTATGTCAGAATGTATATTTAACTTCCCTTAAATCACTCAATGACTGACATGCAGTACAAGCCCCAGGCAAAGATGTCAATGCAAATAGAAAGCCACATAACTTTTCTCAGTGTCTGACTCCTCTTTGTAATCTTGCTAAAAGACCTCTGGCAAAACTGACATGTACTGTAGAGCCAGGTACAGTATGTGCTTTTGTATGTCACAACAATAATCATCATGTATACCAAAGCACTATAGATGTTTTGGACAAGTCATATGTGCATAGGGCAGTAGTATATTTACACTGTTCTTTGTACATATTTACACAATTAAATATAAGAAATTAGTGTGCACAGTTGCCCCATGATTGTAACAATTGTTGGGAGATTTTAAAAAAATTAATAAAACATCTCAAAAGTAAAAATCATTCCGTAATGCTTATTATTACTAAATATTGTTTGTCTACGCAATGCTTAACTCGTAAACCACCTCCTTAGGATGTCATAATGCTGCTAGATGTTCACAGAAAACTTTTTTAAATTCCGATATCTGTAAACACTGACAACAACTTGTCTCATCAAGTCATGGGGTAATGTATCACAGTGTTTGAAAGGTTTAAGCTGTTGCAAACCTGTAGAGAGCAGCATTTGATATAGTCAGATGCTTCTATACCATCAGCTCGTCCTTACCGTAAAGGGGGTGGAGCGACTATAGTAATGCTCTTGCATTTTCCTGTAGTGCTAAACATAATCGCTGTACACTTTCACAATTCACACCTAGACGAACACATTATGTACCAACTGCCTTGAAGTAGATATTTTCAGAAAATACCATTTAAATTGTGTTTGTGCAAATGTAGCCGTATTTCTCAACAACGTGCATTGCGTGTGAAGCTAATCCGGATACACTGAAGACCCTTCGTAAAGGAGCCCGGCTGGACTTCAGTGTACTCATTTCGGCATTTGGAAGCAGTTTGTCTTTCTTCAAAAGGAGGGGGTGAGTAATTTTCGCAGGTCAGCTGTCGTGTCGAGCTTCTCGCTTCAGAAGTGTCTACTTATGGTGCGCGCAAAAACGCAGAGCAGTACAACATCTGCGAGTAGTAGCGCCGACGGGCAGGCGCGTTCGTGTTTTTTGTGATCTGCGCTTTGCGCTCATGGCCGAACGCCTCTAAACTGGAGTCAAAAGTAGAAGTGCGACTTACTAAGCTTACCAAGACCTCTCAATTTAGTTTCCATATGTGTGGCTTCAATACAATCCTTAAAAAACGGGTATACTGTTAATTACACCCGCGAGGATTGGCGCTGGGGAGAGAGTTCTTCACCGCCCCTATGTGACAACTAGCGTTAGAAACATCCAACGTGCACATGTCATTTAGGTACACGAGGGATCGTCCTGGCGTTTGTGAATGATATTTGAAAATGTAAATGTGCGTTTTGGTAGTGAGTTCTTGTGGCGTGACTAAATCAGTTTACTCAGTTAACTTACACATGGTTGAGGGTTTATCACTTATTATGCAAAGATACAAGACAACCGCCACGAACTCGGGAATGACTCAGAACTGTATGATATGTGTGTGATGAATAAATAATTATTTGCCAGAATATTTGAACGGCTTTGAATAAGATACGAGCCGCTCCACGTCACGAAGGGCTGAATAATTCAGTGCATGTGTACAACGCGGGCGCGCGTCCTTAAAGAACCCAGAGAAGACGATGGGAACATAAACAGTCTGTCAGCTCCGGTCGTCTTCCGTTTCAGACACCGCGGAGTGTTATTCTCAAATAGTGTAGCATACTTCAGGGACCGGTGGGCCGTTTCCTTACGTGCCCTGCGCATTCGGCTAAATTGCTAGCGAGGTAGACGAGCGCGAGAGGAAGGAAAGGAGTTTAGTTGCAAAACAAGCACAGCTGACTTCCCGATCTGCGTTCGCGATATGCTGACGTCAGAGGGGCCGTTGCGGGAGCGCGCAGGTCGAATGAGGGAAAAGCTCGCCTCGTGCACCATACTCTCTGAACATAATGTACCCAGAGTCTAACACGAGCCTGTACGCTCGTGCGTAGCGTTACAGTTGAAGTCTAAAGGCTTGCGATACAGAAATAGCGTAGGGCTCTATTAACAGTGATGTATTTTCATTGCTCTATTCTTGACCAACATTTTGAATGGTTGTAATTTGATTCAGCCATTTTTATAACTCTTTAACAACTCTTGACAGAAATGATCACAGCGATCGTGGTTTCTAATGGAGATTGATGTTAGAAATGAAAAACAAGCTCATATTTTTAACGCACTGCTTGGCAGATTTGTGCCTCAAGATGTGTTGCACGTGATCAGGAATGAGTCACGTTGCTATTTTTTTAGGTAGTCTATAGATTTGTCTGCACATGTTTCAGTAGTACTTGTACCAAAAATACAGCTCAGACACACCTCTTGGAGCTCTCGTATATCTGAAGACTTTATTCGTACATTCAAGTTTGACAACAATAAAGAATGTAAACAACGAGATGAAACAATGGCACTGATATATTTTAAGATATTTCTGGGCAGGTTACATTCAGTTTAAAGTTATTAGGGAAAGGATACATTTAGCTGTCATTAAAATACAATGGGCTTTATGCATGCGTGGCTTCCGCGTTTCACGTTCAGAACCCTCGGCAGTTTACGGTTGGGGAGACTAAAGCTCAGTTTATACTCGTGCTTAGGACCTTACACCGTAGCCCACGTGTCGGTTCTAATTTATTCTTCTGCGTTGTTGTCAGTGGGTGTGGATCTTTCTTGTGTAAATGATGTATTGCCATCATAAAGTCCCAGACACTATCGCTCACCACTGAGCAATTTTTGTAGACCAAACAACAGGATTCCTGTGTAACTAATTAGACTGTAATTGAACTAACTGACAGATGGATATGGTCCCATGGTCACTGTAATGATGACCAGGGTCATCCAATGATTCATCTTTGTGGTCAGTAAGAGCTTTTAGACCACATAGGACTAAGCTTTTCTCTACCTTGAAGATTTTTCTGCAAGGCAGGATTGGCTATGTACATATAGCATTTTTATGTAATGATATGCAAATTAATTAATTGGATTAATCCCAATTAATTGTAAAATCTCTCAACTCCTGTACAGTATCGTGGTAAATTTGTGAATGTAGTCATTTACCGTTTCTAAAACCTGTTTTTAGATCTGTTCTGTTTGTATTGTAAGAAGAAATTTTCCAAACTCCAAACTTTATCCTCCTCAGTCCAAAACACAATCTATTAAACTTAAGCTCCAAACATGACGCAATCACACCTTATTTTTAACAAGGTCCCTGATCATTTTAGTCTGACTTTCACAGTTGGTGTGGAACATGTCCGCACAGATTGTTCCTGTCACTATAATGCGGGGTTCCAAGAGGCTGTTATAGAAGAATGGAGCAGTTAAAATCTGCAGTGTGCTATATTGGAGTCACGCCCACACCTAAAAAAAACCGGGGGAGACTTTTACTGAAGTAGTTGCAAAGAGATTGTGAATCAAATATGTAATGAGAATGTCTCAAACAAACAATGCTCGTTCGCCGAACCCTGTTGATGCATCTTCCAGTATCAAAAAACTCAATTAGCCAATGATTGAGGTTCTCCCTTACAAGTCTTCAGTTTAAAGATACTTAGGCTTAGCTGCTGTAGCTTGTAATTCATCATGTCATTTGAAGCCTGCCATGTTTGTTTGAAATGTGAAAGCCACACATTGTGTTTTGTAGTTTTCAAAAGCCATACACAAATAACATAAACTGATGATTGTTTCCTCTTAGAGAATGATTTATTACCTTAAAGGAAAAGAAAGGTGTACATCTAGCTAGTGCTACCAGCCATAGGGCTTTTAATGGTGGAATGCTTTGGGCTTGATAAGTTAAGATGTATCCACAGAATTTGTAGTATTAAAATTGATGACCATTGAAAAGAATCAAGTCATCCTTTAAAATTGCAAAAGAAAATAACAGCATACATCATGGTTACAGGCTCGACCTGATTTTGCCAAGTGGTTGATGTCCTCAGGACAACATATTTTGTTGACCTAAGGACACATTTTTTGTAAATAAAACCTAAACCCCAACCATAACTTACCCCTAAAATCAGAGGGAAATTATAAGTGTAAAACAATGGTCTAGAAGCACCTAATCCTGGTTGGAAGATTAAATTTAAAATAAACTAAACTTATTTCTGAAATCTGATTGCTTGATTTAAACGTTGTCCCAGGGTCAACATGATGTTGTCCTGTGGATATCAACCACTTGGCAAAAACAGTAGAGCCATGGTTACAGTAAGGCTCTAGAAGTAAACAGAAGATCTAGGTGGGTAAATATAGTGTAACATTGTAACACTAAACAATATTACTTGTAGAATTGACTTAATAAAATCCTCTTAACAATTGGCACAAATATATTTTAAGTACGTACAACTTGCTAACCAGAATAAATTAAATCTACTTATTAAATGTAGTATTTGTGAAAATATAAAGTTAATATTACTTGAAATTAACAAAAAATACACTTTACACTTTACTTTAATATCTTAAATACCAAATTTTGTAGATGTGATCACATGTGTACAACATGTTTTACATGTGCAAAAACACATGTGAAATGTGTGGTTTGGGAAAATCCTTGTGTGAATCCCATGTTAATTGCCAAGTGAAACCCATGGGATAACACGTAAAAAAAAACCATTTAATAATTTTCATAAAATCTACTGAGGCATCATTTTTTTTAGTGCAGTGGAGTTTGCTCCCTTGCTGGGATCTTTGAATGTAAATACTGGCTGCATATTTACACAGGCGAGGTCAGCAAGCAGTTTTTTCACTGCCAACACTCATGCCCTTGTCGCTACTGTACTTATAACATGACATGCATTTTAAAGTCCCAGTGAAATAACAAAAAATTACAATGCCTATTTTTTTCATGAAATATTGCAGCGTTTATTATAAATAGTTTATCAATATGGGTCATTCTCTTTTTAGAAATCATGTGCACTCATGAACTTGAGTTAAAATCTGAAAATTCACCTGCGTCCTGTAATGACTATCCATTTTAAATGATGTGTTTGATGGCTTGGGCGGAGCATCTGTTAACTCCTCCCCTTCAACTGTCAGTCTGCTGCCAGTAGGCCCTTTTCACAATGACGTCACTTTACTTCCACCTTCTTGCAAAGCAGTGTATCATGACATCTGTCTTGCAAAAAACAAGAAGAACTTTCGCACTGGAAATTAACAACAGTGACAGAACACTCATTCAAGTTTTTGCTCTTTTGTGCCAGGCCACTTTTGTTTGTAAAATTGTGAATGTTCAGTTAATAAAAAAAAACATCCCACTTATTCAAGTACTTATCCAAGCACCTTCTCTAACACAAAAAGAGAAAAAAAAACGCCTACCTTCATAATCAAACAGGTACTGTTCAACGAAGTATTTGTATCCTTTATCTATCTTTGATTTTGTCATAAGCAACAATTTGTCTACAAGATGTTGTACATCATCTAGCCGTATTTGTGGCAGCTGTGCAAGAGACTTGGTGAACTCCATTCTGAGGCGCTAGCGGAAGTAACGACACACTGCTTCGCGGCAGAACGGAAGATGCGTGGCGTCATGTGAAAAGGGCCTGTTCCATTTCAAAATGCAACAGTGTTTTTTATACATCCAATCAAATCCTAGAGAAAGACTAAAGCAACGCCCACTATTTTTCTCATTCAAAATTCAATTTCACTCGTAAATGAAAGTAATAAAAGTAAAAACGATCGCAACTTCCGGTTCACAGGGACTTTAATGTTTGTCTTGCTTCATTACTGTATTAAATGGCATACTGTAACCCAATGTATGCTTTTTAACTGAAGCATAATTGTAATGCTATTTTATTGGGTATTTAAACATATGCCACAATTGATAGAGACAAACTTGCGTTGGACCCCTAACATTCCTAAGGCTAAGTTTGTGTCAGGCAGGGGCTGGTTTTGGCCACGGTTCATGAGCCAGTTCTTAATGTAGTGCAGACTCAGAAGCTTACGGCAGTCTGCATGGTTTGCTTGTCTGCTCTTTTAGAAAATGTAACTGTATTAAAACTGTAAAAACTGAACTGTGGCCAGTTTTAGCTGCATTAGTAAATCACTGCGTAGTACTGTACGGTAAGGGTAAGCATGAATTTTGCCATAAATGTACATAGCTTTGACTAGCTGTCTTCTTCCTCACTTCCACATTGGCTGAGAACAATAATGTTATAGTTTACTGCAGTGTCAGAACTTAAAATATTTTCTACAAGACTATGTAACACAAATGAGCTGCATCAATATCAAGCCCTAACGCTTTTTACCAGCTTATAAAACAAGGTAAAAACATCTGAGCAGTTTTTATCAGCAAATATATAATGACTTTATGATGATGGATTATAATTTGGTGGAGAATAATGCACCAAAAACTTTAATAAATCCTGGACTCTCATAACACTAGTGTAAATGTAATCAAAGACACGCGATCCTGCTATGTTGTGTGTGATGAACCAGTTATCATAGAGCTGTGCTAAATGGTCTCTAGTGAGACATTTAAAATGAAAAAGGAGAATATTTAGATTCAATAATGCTGGGATAAATTACCTTTTCACAGTTTGAGCTTTAAAATTGATGCCATGTGACATCCTGACTAAAAGATGAATAAGGTTTCATTGTCATTATACATTAGCTCTGATATAAATAAAACATTTCAATTTTGAATCTACCTTTTAACATAAAGCAGATTTTTGTTTGCTTTCACAATCTTTTTTTCATTAATGCACTGCTCTTTCGAATTTCATCTGTTTTCATCTGATCGCATTTTCTTCTGAATAGTCTGTGTGCGTGTTAGTAAAGCAGGTGCCAGGTTGACTGTAAAGATGTACCAATTAGAACTGAGAGATACATTATCATATCATAGAACACATTAGCCTATGGCACATATTTATGTTTGTTTGCACACCTTGTGTTCAGTGTATGTTGTAAAAATGGCTGTCGGTCTTAAATTATAGGTTGTGAGGTCTATTGTATTTGATGTTAAAGAATAGGAGGAACACCTTGCATGGAGTGTGAACATATCGTGTGATGAATGGTAGCAACTGAATTGGCTTCTCGATACTTGTGAATTTTTGTTAGCCGCTGCAGGGTTTGTCTAATTTCCTGTACCAGGATGCTGGAAGTTGATGTTTTTAGACCAGACTCTTTACTGACAGAAATAGAAACACTTAGGAAGAAAAGCTCTGTTAAAATATCTGAATTAGGTCTATATTCTTTAACACTAATCCTTCTCCCCTTGAACATTTCTAATTGTTTTCTTGTTATTTTGACATTAGAGTTTTAAAGTTGGCAACTTTCTAAGCTTAAGCCTCTGGTATGTAAGACCCACTTTTTTACAATCTAACCAAACCCCTGCCCTAAATTTTTCTTGTTGTGTATCCTGTTGATGAAGTAAAATGGTTTGCAAAAAATGTCCCTTGGTGACTTTAAATAAAGCGACAACGAGCCGTTTGGTGTATGGTTCCCCCATTGGTTGATAAGCGCAATTGTCTGTTATAAATGTCGTAAATATTGCCGCTGTATAAGCCTCAATGTGGGCAGCGCAATACACTTGAATTGGTTGAATAAGCAGAAATCGCTGTTACATCATGTCACTTCATAAACAGTGCATGTACTAAAGCACTCTTTTGGCTCCCGCGGGTTTTAATACTGGGCTATACTAATAGTTCAAACTAGATTTTGAGGTAGCAGTTTGTTGTTAGCCATTAGCGCATAGCGTGCTAGCTACATAGCAGCTAACGTTAGCTACACTACATAACACATTTGCAGTCACCCAAAACACAACGCATGGACATGAAAGGAGTGCCCGTGAGATATTGATTCATGTCCGATCCCTCTCTCTCTTTTCCTAGATCGTTTCGTCTTATTGTCAGCTGTTGGCTAACTTATCCCAGGGTACAGAGTAAAACGTGACATGTCGTAAAGCAGGGCCGACCCGAACACCAAAGTTACAAGTGCAGTTTCAGCCGATAGGAGGCTGCTTAGTAAGCAACGGCAGTAAAATTCGTCCAGTTAAAAGTTGTCCTACCACTAAAATAATTTGAGAGACATTAATTTAAGGTCAAAAAGTTGCTCGTTATCGCTTTAAATAATTGACCCTTTTAAAAAGTTGATTGTGTCGTTTATTGACACTGCAAACAAGTTGGCGGAAGGTTGCTTGTTGGTTAATTAATGACTCCTAGTGGTATACAGTACACTATAAGTACAAGGACACAGTCATTTGGAAAAGTTAAAACTATACATTTAACGTTGTGGCTGGCAATGATCCACAGATTCCCTAACCCGAGAATTAACACTCATGGCTCCGGAATAGCTCTCCCATCCTACCCCCACCGAACAGCATAACACAACACAACACAACACAACACAACACAACACAACACACAACACAACACAACACAACACAACACAACACAACACATGCCATGTAATAAAATGTCCAACTTTGATATGTTGTGTTTGGCGGTGTACTCCATGAGAGTTCAAATTCTCAAATCACTGTTCTCTATTTCTTTTACCCGTTTCGACTGGAAAACTCCCTCAGGTGGTACGATTAAACCATATGCCTGATATAAAGAAATATATCACATTTCTTGACTGCACGGTGTGAACGCCACAGCTGGTGTCAGTGTCAGTCAGATCTGTGTGGCTGCCACTACATGACCTAATTCTGCTTGTTTACTTCATATCCATTTCCTTATGCAATATACATTTAATACACTTCAGAGGTCGTGCTATCGAATGCTTTTCCCAGAACGCTTTTCAAAGGAATTCGATTCTCCTGGTGTGTTTAATGCACATGTGCCTCTTTGTACCATGACCGAAGGATGTGTCGGTAGCCCGACTGTATATTGTGGCAGCTTGTCTAAATGGCACAGGTGCAGTGGAACTGTCCCCAGGGTCAAACCACGACCCTCTGCATCTGCCAGCCGCAGCCCCAATGAGACCTATTGTGCCTTACAGTGACTGCACTGTAAGCAGAAGATTGAAGTAGATCACATTTCATTGGCCTTCTTCTGCCTGCTCACTCAGCTCGTGCTGATCTGTGTTTGTGTCAGTGTTATTTATCAAAAACACCAACAGTTGTTTTTTTTGTTGTATATTATGTTTTTTAATAAATAAATCACAGGAAACTGCCTGCACATGCAACTAGTGTACTGTATGTGTATGAATGAGGATGAGCCAGAAAGATCCTTTACATTCCTGCATGATTTGTGTGTTTGTCAGTCTGCCCTCATCTCGGTTTTTCATCTAAAGTATGTGTATGTTTCTGATGTACTTTGACATGTCTGCAGAGCTGGTGGCACACCTGTCTGTTTTGACACTTTAGATGTTGCCACACCTTGATTTCCATGGAGACACAGTGAAGGTTGATGGTGATTCTGATCGACAATAGCCAGTTTTCCATTACCCTGTTATATGAGGTCTACTTATGATGTTCGCGTGATTTTTACATTAAAAAACATCAAAATCAATAAGTAATAGGCTATTTTTTACCCAGGTCTTGAGGCCAGCTCTACAAACGCTCGGTTTTAATGGGCGTGCAGCATTGAAGACGTTATAAGTAAACGCCAACTGCTTTGATTGGATAGCAGTTTGCGTAGTTGGAGCCTTCTGTGAATTTGGTTCGAGACGTTAGGTTACACATAAGCACCATTCACAGTTTTCACACTGCATTAGTATTATCTGGAGACCTCCTGTGATTTAAACCTTGAAAATGATATATGAGCCCTACAAATCGCAGAGATCCTGATTCGCACGGGCTTAAGATCACAGACAACCTCTGCAACTAATACAAATGACTAGAGGTCCCCAGGTAATACTTATCTCATGCGAATAGTGCTCAGGGCACATCAAGCGATCTCTAACAATGCAATAGTGATCCATAGTACAAAAATGTTTTACTCGCATAAGATTGCTGCGCCATTCCTATCGGATCCAATATTGACGGCACAGCACTGCTTTTTAATTTTAGTCTCTCCACAAATCCAGTGTCAGTCCGTGTTTTGTTCACGAAGGAATCCTCGGAGAAATGAAACGAACAAACGCACCATGTTTTTCCCACATGAGCTGGAACGTCTTTAAAAATAAACTTTAACCACGCATTCCTATCGGAATCCGAAGGAAGGTTATGCAGCACCTGTATTCTTCCACAACCAGGGATGGCACAATATTTAGCTATCTTTAAAGGCATGTTTGTTTATTGCTTGCTCACTCTATCTGGTTCCGCGCCACTTGTGTTACTTCAGAATTGTCTGTGCGAACCAGTGGGGGGGGGCTAGAGAAGTAGTCGTTGATATTCTTTCTGTGGAGGCATTCCAGAACCTGGCGTTCGCTGGGCCTGGTGTCAATAACAGATGTAGTCTCAATAACAAGGGCGTTTTCAGTTCTGACACTTACACGATGTTCACGTGAATACGATTCCCTCTTATATAACAAAAGCTCTGGTTAAAATTGTGATTTTAATTCATGCCTCCAATAATGGAAACGCAGTCATTCTGCGATATTGTTCTAATCGACATTTAGAAAACATTGCTTAATTTTGTGCAAATCAGTAATGGAAACCTGACTAATGTTCTCTCTGGATAACCCATTGAAGTCCACTGGCAACAAAGCCTTTCACCATTTGTCTGGATAAAGGTTTTCACTTTTTTAAAATGCTATGTAGTTCCAGTAGCTCAGCTGGTTGACCTTGGTGCTAACATAGGCAAGGTCGTCGCTTTTATTTCCAGCAAGCACAGAAACGGTGGACATGCAACTAGTGCTTTTCAAAGGAATTCGATGAACACAGGGAAAGAAAGTTGCAAGAATGCTTGTAACCAAACAGTTCTTGGACACCATTGACTATCATAGTAGGAAAAATTGCTTTATACATTTCTTTGTTCTGTTGGACACAAAAGAAGAATGTAGGAAAGCAAACAGTTCCGGGGCACTTTTGACTACCATTGTCTTTCCTTCCTATGTTCGTTAATGATTGCCAAGAACCGTTTGGTTACGAGCACTCTTCCAAATATCTTTCTCTGTTCATCAGAGAACAAGAAACTATACACATTTGGAACAACTCAAGGGTGAGTAAATGAAGACAGTTTTCATTTTTGGGTGAACTGTTCCTTAAATGTTATGTTGGGGTATTAATCCACATCATCCAGCATTAACCTGTCATAGGTGTTTTATGAACAACAGCATATGTGTGTCCCTGTAGAGTTTGTAGCACCTCTTTTGGTTTACAGCTGGTTTACTGTGCTTCATAGATTCTGACGTCTTTTTTTTGGCCTGGTCACGTGTTCACTGGCTCCTCAGGAATTCTTGGCAAAGCCCAGCTAACTTTTAATCTACTGCTTTACCCTGCTGGTTCACAAAACCTTCCGTTTAAAACTAGTTTTCTGTAGATTTCGTAAGGATCGAGGGCTATTGTGAATGCAAAATCAAACATTGGGTTTTTTTGTAGCGTTATCACCACAATCTGAATCATGCTCAATTTGCATTCTTGAGGAACACAAACTCAATGTCGGTTTATTATGCTGGAGGAAAAGTAGTCATTCCACCCCAGATCAAGGGTATGTTGGACCTTCATGCTGAAAGACCGCTGCTTTACATACTGTAGGGCCGATATCGTTGTGGGATGGCTGGGAACATTGACCCAGACTCTTTATATGATTTGGGTACGAAATGCCTCAGAAAGAATAGAAAATGAGCTGTAGCTTATGATTAACTGTAAATCTAATTATTAAATGTGATTTATGACAGCTGTGTGTTAGTGTGCATTTAGCAGTAATACAATGACATCAGCTTATATTTTTGTTCACATTTAAAATAGATAAAACATTTTTTTTTTACAATGCAAAACTCGTCCTATGGTTTGATTTTGACCACTGCCTTCTTTTAATGTCTGTTTTGATTTTGGTCTTTAATTGTCATGAGTTTCTCATGAGTAGTTTTGTGTGTATATAGCTCTCATGATTCTGTTGTTTTGTCTTTGTTCGTTCGTGTTTACCCTACTGTTTGGTGACTGGTGAGTCTCATAGTCAAGGTGAGGTCAAGTAAGTTCAAGTCTAGGCTTGTCTTGTTATAAATAGACTGGAGTTTCTACTCAGCTTTCCTCATGTTGTGACCGAACGCAATTTACATCCAGCAAAAAATGTAATCTATATCCAGGTAACATGGAGAAATTGACCTATTACTGGTATTGTAACAATAAAAATCGACAAAGTTACATTAAGTTCAAATTCTGTGATGATTAGAAGCTAAAATTAGCTATGCATTTAAAAAAGTGCAGGCGTTAAGCAATAAGCAATCTTAAAGTAAGTGCAAATCCCTCATGGCTTGTTCACTTGATGCGACCCGAGGCCTGGACAGTTTCACACTAAATGTACAATGCACCTGCCAGAAGTTCATTCAGTCTTTGTTGCCGCATCTTAATGAATCACAATGTGGTGTCAGAAATGAATCTGATTCTTAATGTCGCCTGTCACATCACATCCTCACAAACTGATTCACTGTTCAGACTCTTTAGACGCAATTGCTATTGACAGAGCAGAATGAAAAGGGACACATGAGGTGATGCAGCTCTTACAGTGCATTTACATCCAGCAGTCATGACCTCAACTGTCAGTGCATGAAATATACTATGACTAAATATTGCAGCTATTCACTTGCTGAATCAGGGACGGTTTCCAGGGCAACACGCAGGAGGTTGTTAGATAGTTTTTCTTGAAGTTTTGAGGAATGAATAAGGTCACACATCTTGTACAACCTCATATACAGTTGTAAAGCCAAAACATGACCTTTTATTTAAAGAAAGATGCATTTTACACTTAATTTACCATTTAAGGTTCTGCAAGTTCCAAGACCCTTTACAGACCAAGTCCAAAAATGGTAAATGTCAGCACAGAAGAAAGGATCCACTTAAAGCTTTACTCGGTCTTTGAGATGTTAAATGAAGGAAGAAATGTCACCACCATGTAATTTTATACTCTGAGAGCCGACCATTGCATTTAATTGGCCCAGAGACGTTTTTTTAGATAATGCTACACACTCGATTTGGCATTTTACAGTGTTTTTAGATTCCACAGATTGAGCATTCAAAGTTTTTATTTTGGCAGTCGCCATTTAAATAGGTGTTTTTGTATAATTATATATGTTTTATGTAGAATTTCCAGTATGGTTTGCATGCACTTTCATGCATTCAGAATAATGCACAGCTTCTTGGCAGGTTTATGTTTTGTGCAGGATGTGACGGGTTGGAAAAAGAAATAAAACTGTAACTGGAATAATAAAAAAGAAGAATTTGCTAAATGTGAAATGCGGTATATACAGACAGGATGTAATAACAGACATTTTTTAACGTTATGTTTTTGTCTTACAAATTCGTAAAAATATGCCATTTACATTACATTTATAATTGAGTGATTTAGCAGATGGTCTTACCTAACAAGATTTACAGTTAAAAAAGGGGTCTGAAATGGTAAACAGATGGCATTATCATTTCTGCTCCATGTCCTGGTAAAACACCTTGAAACATTTCTGCTAGAGGTCTTCACGGGTCCAGAAATCTGTACCTGAAGAGACCAGTGATTGTACTATATTTTAAATGTTGGACCTGAACCAGTGCAGACCCGAGAAATGTGCTACCGGAGTCCCTGACCCGAATATTATTTAAAAGCTGGACCCGAACGAACCCGATCAGCACATATTTCACAGCAAATGGCTATTAATTAATCCATATTATTCCTCTCGACGAGTAAACAAACATGCTTAATCCACTCATTATTCCAGCTTCAAAAGTTTGCCTGCTGTCACAATACAACTATACAATAACTATAACGTTCAGTGCCATGTCCGCTGACATTAGCAGCAGCATTATTTGTTTGCGATCATTTCTGTGCTCTCTGAGCCTGTTCGGACCAAAAATTTTGAAACAACAAGACGATTCATTCATATTATTATAAGCATGGGAGAAAGAGTGCAATGCGCACTGAATCAAACTTAAAAAATGCGTCAAATGTCGTAGCCTACACTTAACGGTCGATCCCCTGTCGGGTCCCGGGTCCTCTAATTCCTACAGTTTAAAGAGAAACTGACTCAATTCTTGATTTTTAAGCAGGTTAGTTTCAGTTAATCTTGCTATACATCTTCAATGTGGATTTGTCTGCTCATGTGCACATGCTCGGTTTCGGGGAATTCCCAGCAATGTAGTTCCTCCTAGAATGTTTGTGACAAGGTGTTTTCTTTTGCTTTTCAAATCTTAATCATGCACATAATGGTTTCGCATTGACATCTTTGGTTTCGCCAGTTGTTTTTGAGGTGTCTGTAAAGATTCAGTTTTAACACACAGGAAGCAAAACCACTCCACAAAAAACGGTGCTTGAAACTGTCATGTGTAAGTTTTTCTGCTGGTGTCATTCCTTAACAGCACCCCACATATAAGCCAGTGTTCCCACCACCCTCTAATTTAAGTTTTTTTTGTTGCTTGTATAATGGGATGTATTTTTGAACATGATCTAAAAATAGCTCTAAATTTCATACTAAGCCTGTGTGAATCTTGGCTCCATCACACAATCCTTCAGATTCCATCTGCTGTTGGACCACCACGAACATTGAGAACGTATATACAGTATATAGCATTGAGAAATACAAAAATATAGCCATTCAGCACTGATCAATTCAATATTGACTTAAACAAAATGTAATATTGACTTAATATAAGATTTTGCTATATTGACGCACACTCTTATGATATGCGGAATAACTTTTGTGTTTCCCCTAGGTTTAAGTTTTTTTGGGGGGAGGGGGGTCTCTATATTTTCTTTGCTGCGAAGGTCCAGACAATACTTTTTTAATAAATAATATTTAATTAATTGAGCCCAGTCGAATATGTTTTAAGAAAGTTAACATCTAATGTTTTATCAGGCCATTTATTATATATTCTGATAGCCACAGTATGTATGAAACATAGAAGTCCTCGTAACTGAGAAAATGTGATGTAGGCTCTGGTGCTAAAGCGAAGTCCTTGTGGTCTATTTTTGCCCCCCTAAGGTAGGGGAAACACTGAACTTGCTAAGTGGGCTTTGATAATAATACAAGCACATCTGCACCCTACAGTATGTGTTTTTAGTGCCTATACTGAATAAGCAATGCACAGAAATGTGAATGTAAATATACATTATGCCGTATATTCATTAATTTAGAGAGCGACCAACAAAGTTCTATACAACTCATCCTTGAACTCCAAACATAACACAGACTGCACCGGTTACATAAGAAAATTTGCATAGTATACATTTTCTATGCTATAGGACCTGTAAAAGTCAGGACGTATGCTATTCTATTGCCAAAAGTTTATCCAACAGTACAGGTACCAAATCAGAGCAGACATACAGTACCTGTTATATATTCTTTACAATATATTTTGACAACCTGACTTTATATATAGTAAAATGTCCTATTAAATACTTTTGTGAGTTAGTGCTGGCTATTTTCAGCGGGTTTTGTGTTCACCTGATACATGAGGGACATTTTAATAAGTGTTCAACAGGCAATAAGAGGTACTGTATGACATCCATCACAACAAACTGGTTTCCCAGGTTTGCAACATACCTAGGTATTCAAGTACAAAGGTGAACATTGGAAATAAATGGAATATAAATAAGTAAAAGAGAGACAACAAGGTGGTCCAGTTGCTCAAGGAGGAAATGAGAAAGAGAGGCCAGTTTTGTTTTTCAAATCCAGTCAAATTCTTGGCAGCCTATGATGCTTCCTCAGCCAAAATGACTTATAGCCATATGGACCGTGTGCGTGTGCTGTATACATATGAATGCCCCCTTTACTGTGCCCTTTAAAGTCTTAAAGAGTTGAGCGATGAGGATTTTTAAAATAGCATTTGTAAACAACATTGAATAAATAAAAAAAGAAAATGTATATTTTAAAAACAAATTCATCCAGCAAACTACTTTGACAAATGAATCACTCCTGGGGATGTCGCACCCATTGACCAGAGAGCCAGTATTTTTTGCACCCAATTTCTCAGATCTTCATCTGGATGGGAGATGTAGCCTATAGAAGAAATTTGAGAAGCTAAAGTGTGACATGCAGGTGATAATGTGTGTCAGGGTAGAGACGGAAAGGTAGAATTCAGCGTGCTGTGACACAACAAGCAGCCCTAGAGCCTTTTTGGAACCCGTGTGATGTCTTCATTGTAGCGTGTTAATATAGAGCTGGACATTCTGCATTATACTGTGGTATATCTGCAACATGATTTAAAAATGAAATACCAAAGAGAAAAATAAAGTGTTCTCAGTAAGCTGTGTTCATTTATTTTGATGGATTTATAGCATGCATTACTATGCGATTTTTATTTTAAGCAAAAATGACTATATAAAGTTACTAATATAAGACTGATGTAAGATGTTGGTCATTTCGCACACACGGTCCACTTCTCTTATTAATAAACAGAATTTCTTTATTAAGAACTTTAGAAGGAGGGTCCTTGTTTTTGTTCAAAGTTAAACCGTCCTACTGTAACATCTAAATAAAATCAAACCCAAGGTGGATTGAAAGGGCACGACTGCCAAAAATGTAAGCACTGAAGCTCAGCCATTAGGGATAACCCAGTTCAGCCTTTCTATAATTAGTCCGTGGCCGGGTGGTTACCATGGTAACAGCAGAGCGAGTGACCTTGCACAATAAAGCCATATCAATTACTAAGCGGGAATGGAAAAAGAGAACACACATCAGACGCAAGGGATGTACATTTATCAGTTTCCCCGTTTTCACTTCTAATGAAACCTGGGGGCAAGAGTTTAGATGGGATGATATCACGTGCATTCGCACCACCATGTGTTGAAACGGTGTCACAGCTGGTTTGAAGATGCAGTGTGCCCACAGCCCCTAGAGGTGCCGTGTAGTTAATATGAGTGGGTGAATCCAGTTTCTTGAGGCTCAAACACTGTATATATTGTAATAATTAAAATTTCTCGTTTTGTGTTTAACGGGTATAAAATCGTGTTGTTTGTCCCACAGTCTTGTGACCATGTCCAGTGGCGGCTGACTGATACTGACCCTGTGTATGCTGATCAGGCCAAGGGTCTGGTCTGCCTCAGTCTCATGTGATTGGACGCTGGATGGAATTAAAGTGAATGGAACATAAAGAGCAGGACCTTAACCTGCCAGAGGGAGACGACACACGGTGAGTCCTTCTACGTGCTTGTTTCCAAACAGCTATGCGAGAAATAATAGCTCTTAGTGGCAGAACAATATTTCACGGTTTTAACCCCCCAAAAAAATCTGTGATCATTTATTTACAGTCATGCTATTAAAAACCTGTATGACTTTCTTTTGTCTATGTAACACAAACGAAGATATTTTGAGGAATGTATTTGTGGTTTTGTATCCATACAATGGAAGTTGTTAATTCAAGTATACAGTATAAGAACTCTACTTGTATGCTTGTTGCATAGATATGCAACATATACAGCCACTTTTTTCCCGTTTGATCATCATTTCTAGATGTATTTTGGTCATTCCAGTCCAGTGTCTGTTGAATTTCAACAAAATCAAACTTCATGAGTGACATAAAGTCATCCAACAGCAATGTGGAAGACTGACAGCATGACAAGACACATGAAATCTGTGATAAAAATCAAGGTTATCACAATTTTTTTTCGCACTTTTCCTACATGTACAAATATAACTGTTGTATTGCTTAAAAATGAATATAAAATCGTTTTCTTTGCTGTATTTGAGGTCTGAAAAAACACAGAGCATCTTTTCTGTAATTTCCACTTGTTTCTACAAACAAATGCAAATAGAAACAATATTTTTATTAGAAATTTGGGAGAAATATTGTTAGCAGCATACACATGCCTACAAATGGTACATTCAGAAAAACTGAAAATAATTTTGAAATGGTCTCTTAATTTTTTCCCTGGCTGAATAAGACATTATGCAAACAGTCTGCGCTGTAAACCAATATCAATAAAACAAACAGGTCAAAAAATACAATCAGTGAAAACCGTTAAACCATTTAAAGTCTAAACACATTGTCAGTTAAACCTCAGAAGTGTTGAGGTTTACTAAACCTATTGTAATGTAATTGTGATTAGAAGTGCTTGCTGATTGGTCCAAGCGTGTGAAATGTTTTAGTGACAACTGTCAACAGCAGACATTGGATTAGATGAGGAGGATGAATAGAGAGTGAGATTAGAATGCGAGAGAGAAAACTGTAGAGATGCAGAAGCCAGATGGGGCCACCGTGGAGCGAGGGACAATTCAGGACACTGAATTATGATGACAGTCAGTGGCTTGTCTGTAAGCTGCATGTGTCATTGAGGCGCTGTGTGTGTGTGTGTGTGTGTGTTGAGCAAACAAGCACGTGTCTCTCTGTGTGCCGCCTCATGGTTGCTCCCTCCCTCTCAAATTACTGCGTGCACACAACCTCCCGCAGTTTCAGGCCCCTATGGGTCAGTTCTGCGATTAATACGCAGCTAGAGAAGCTTCAGACTGTAAGATAGTCACCCCGCGTCCCGCTTTTATCCACCATTTAATTACAACTTTGTAAATTGATTAGCAGCAAGTGCAGATGAGTGAACATTTAGAAGCTTTGCAGAAGCGTTTATTCACTGTGCTCTCTGCTCAGTAGCATGTGCCGGGAGGAAGTGTGATGTACTCCTGTGGACTTCGCTTTGATGTGTCATCTGTGCACGTGTATCTTTAACCACGTGTTTCGAGCGTCGAATGTGATTTTTTGGGGCATGAAGAAATGTAACAAAATTGTTAACAATTGGGGCGATTTAAAAATAATTTTGATGAATGACAATTGATTTTATCACATTATTTTATTTTAGCTGATATGCAAGACTAGGAATTGTTTTATTTATGTTATATATTATTGTTTTATTTATTTACTATAATTTTTATAGTATTTTACTAGATTATGAGTTAATCATGGCAGAACATATTTTTATATAATATTAATATATTTATTATTATATGTATTCAGAGACCCGTCAAATGGGCAAATTCATAAAAATATATTGATTTTAAACACTGAATACTACACAAGTGATAATTTATGCATAGATGTTTTAATATTCTACAAACTCTGAACATTAAAGCTGAGCTTTAATATGCCACATCTGACAGCACCGTAGCAGGCGATTTTGACCGATGAGTCCATATGTCCCTAAAGCAGATGGCATAGGGTCTTTTACATTTACATTTATGCATTTGGCAGACGCTTTTATCCAAAGCGACTTACATTGAATTATCCTATACATTTATACATAGGTATTTGCAATCCCCTGGGATCGAACCCACAACCTTGCGTTGTTAACACAATGCTCTTACCACTGAGCTACAGGAAAGTATTTTGCTTCATCCTGTAAGATTTTGTTGGCGGAAAACAGACAACAAAGAGGAAGATGAGAGCTGTAGGTTAGGGATGAAGGAGAGGTGGAGCTCACAGAACACCCGTGACACATGGGCATCTGATGCACAGGAGCTGTGGTTGAGGGAGGGATGTGATGAAAGCGTGTGAGGGAGAGAGCGATGGGGTGGGTGAGAGAAGTTGCATCCTACCACAGTCCCTGTTACTGCAGATAGATTGCTTACAGCTTGGCAGGAGTAGAGAGACGGCAATCATGCACATTTTACAACGCCATTATGTCAACAGGTTTGAACATCTCTTATTTTTCTGGCCATCGTCTGTGTTAGTCTGTGTTCGGTCGTGTCTGTTAATGTATAAGCAGAATGTCGATAGGACTTTGGGATGTATAATACTGTGATGTCTAGGAGATCTGTCAGTGGTTTGATACATTTATCTTTGAACTGCAAATCCCCAAGATGTGCGCTTGAGATGTCAATGTGTTGAATTGCAAAATGATGCATTTTTCATTTTTTCAAGTTATTCATGTTTGTCATCATGTTGTGGTCTTTCAGCTCAGAAGATTGTTTTTCTGACATCACATGGTCTTATTTATGAAATGTGCATGTGACAGTTGCTGATCTTCACAGTGAATTGAGTGTTTATAAGGTTATACGGGTGTTGTGTGGCAGTGTGTATGGCTCTTTGCCTCACTTGAACTGGACTGTGCACGAGTTCATGGGGGATGTGTCATTGTTTTACTTGCCGTACATTACCGGGCGAGACGTTTGCTCTTATTGGCTAGCCTACATGCCGGGATACGTGACATGAAAGTGTTACTTGTGTATTTTCTTGTGGTCTTGGAGCCGTTAGAGGCATCACATGAAGTAAACACATCTATGATTTGATCTATTGCCGTTCTTTCGGTTTTACAAGATGATGAAACACTGTTGAGAGTAACTTATGGCAGTCAGCCAGGTGAAAAATCATTTCCAAACAGTGCCACCACATGGTGAAATATATAATATTTTATTGAAAGGCATGCAGAAATTGAAAGTCTTTGAATGATGATGTCTTTTTACTTACCACCTGCCACTCACTAACAATGAGCAAAAAAAGTTCATGGCTGCAGTATGGACTATTCCCTGTTCTTTTTGAAAAAACAATGGCTGATTATTTATAAAAATCATAATCACGATTAATTTGGTCAATGTTGAGATCACGATTATCAATGATTATTATTTCATTGGAAGCGTGTATTTATTAAATAAATCAATAATTTACAAACTTGTATTTAAACACTGTATTCAACTTAAAACAAATTAAAAATATAAAGTTAAATAAATTAAATTAAATTGCATTAAAATAGATAAGTAAAGATATGTGTAAAAATAGATACACATCGATACACATTTATAGATGGTATAAATGCAAACATTTAAATAAATACAAAGAATATAAATACAATTCAGTTACATTCAAATAAATTGTATAAAAAATTATATCATATCAAACCAAACTCTTAACGTACATTTAGAATTTTGGTATTAATAATAATAACTACATTTAACTGACTAAACACGCCACAGCCTCACAAAGAGTTAAGGATTTAAGGATTTATAACATAACGAAGTAAGACAATCCACACGAAACGCAATGTGACGCAATAATCGCTTTACCTTTGATAATACATTTTTTTTAATCAATTATGAGTAATGGCACAGTTCTTTTATGAAATGATTTATTGGGTTGTTAATAGGACAGCTTTACCATTTACAGTTTAGATAAACTAAACTATGTTCTGAAACAGTTGACACAATGGATGTCATGCAAATTCAGCAATCTATATTTAAGATTGGTAAAATGATTTGGTAAAATCTTTTTTTTTAATTACACTGTATCCCTTCTGGCTCTCGTCTCTCTCCAGGTGGCCAAATGGATTGAAGAGAAAAAGAAGGAACAGTCAATGCTCTATGAAGAGCCAGTCTGGTAAGTGAATCCAGGGGCACTCCTGCCAGAAATGTCTTGCCTATCATTGCCCCAAAATGTATTTCTAAATGTTTTTGTTCTGTTGAACACAAAAGAAGATATTTTGAAGAATTTAGGAAAACAAACCGTTGTGGGGCACCTTTGACAACCATTTTAATGGCAGTCAATGGTGCCCCAGAAATCTCAGTTGCTAACATTCTTCCAAATATCTTTCTCAGTGTTAATCGGAACAAAGAAAGGTCTGGAACAAATTGAGGTGGAGTAATTTATGACAGAATTTTCCTTTTTGGGTGAACTATCCATTAAGTCGTATGTTTTTTTGTAAGCAAAATGTTTATCTAAAATGCTGTCGGAGAAATCACACATTCAGTTTGTGACATTTTTAAATTTCAGAAATTGATTTCCCCACCCATTTTGCTTTGACTTTTCAACATGGAACACAAGTGTAGTTATTTTGAAAATGTAAAAATCGCTCTTTTTAATATAATAAAAGTGCATGATGATCAGGCTTTCAGCTGCAGTTTTTCTGGGTTTTTTAAAGAAAACGGTTTAGGATTTGAACCCAGTTCTCCTTTCATACTAAAAGAAAACTACCACTAGACTAAAACATCTTGCACTAATGAAAGGGGAAAGTTATTACAAGCAGTGTTTTCCTCGGGTCATGTCTTATCAAGCCTGGTGCACAAAGAGTGCCAGAACTGCTGCTGGTTCCCCCTCAAGACTAAAATGAAAAATAAATGCACAAAGCTCCAGTCTTGTGATGTTCCCAATAAGGGTTTTATTGCAGCTGGCTGATTCTCATAATATGATACAGGAAATGTTTATCTGTCTTTCCATTTAATTTTGCGCGTTACTGGATGCAGAGCTGCTTTCTCACACCCTGTCTACACCGGACACGGTACGATGCGACGTGACAAAAGACAATAAAACACATTAGAACCCATTATAATTTTACATTTTGTCCACACTGGATGACAATCCCATTAGAACAAGCGGTGTGTCGTGTCACGCCGTGTCCGGTGTAGTGTCTCAGGCTTATAGAGGAGATCCAGTGTGAGTGTGTTGTCGTAACAGCCTGTTTTCCTCCTCCTCTAGTGAAGAACATCTCCGTTCCAGGGTATGTTCCCAGCTATCTGGACAAGGATGAGCCATGTGTGGTGTGTGGGGACAAAGCCACCGGCTACCATTACCGCTGCATCACATGTGAGGGCTGCAAGGTGAGATAATGAACCCTGAAGTCTTCTGTAGCACTTAGTCTTGCTTAAGTACCACATTGGATTGTAAGTAACATCAGTTTAATAACCTCTATAATGCATGTTTATAAAACTAAAACCTACCAAGAACATTATGATTCTGTTTCTTGCGGCAAATTTGCATTTTCAAAATAAGAGTCCTGAGCATCAACAATGACATCAACAATGTTATACACAAGGTTATTGGAAGGTCTGTTCGAGTACACATTTAAAAAAAATGATTTTTTTTGCCAGGGTTTCTTCAGGAGAACTATACAGAAAAATCTTCACCCATCGTATTCCTGTAAGTATGATGGCTGCTGCATCATCGACAAAATCACCCGCAACCAGTGCCAGCTGTGTCGCTTTAAGAAGTGCATCTCTGTGGGCATGGCCATGGACTGTAAGTGTTCAAACGCAGACACATTTTCACATTTGTGACCCAGACTGTGAAAAAAGTCTGTGAATCATTTTTTGTGATTTATTGATTTTTACATAAACTCATCCTACAAAAGAACATTCTGCGACAATGTAACGTTGATAACTTAAACATGAGAACAGTCATGTCAGAACTAAAGGGATAGTTCAACCAAAAATACAAAATTCTGTCTTAATTTACTCTCCCTCTGATTGTTCCAAACCTGTATACATTTCCTGGTTCTGCTAAACACAAAGGAAGATATTTGGAAGAATGTGAGTAACCAAACAAATCTCAGCCACCATTGACTCCCATAGTATTTATTTTCCCTACTGTGGCAGTAAATGGGGGATGAGATCTGTTTGGTTACTGACATTCTTCCACATATCTTAGAAATGTATACAGCTTTGGAACACCCTGAGGGTGAGCAAATGATGACAGAATTTTCGGCGAACTATCCCTTTAAAATCGTAGTTGAAATTTTACTTTGGATCGTCAATATCTTCTATTTTGAGACTGGATTTTACCAACTGTGTCACATTAATTATGACCATTAATGTGAATCATTTCGAGGCTTAGTATCGTCTTAAAGGAACAGTTCACCCAAAATCAAACTTGCTCTCATATTGTTAAAATAATGAAAGTTCATGACCTATGAAGCCGAATTGTATGCATAGTAACAAAATGTTACACAAATGTTACGTTTTGGAGCGCAACGTGGACATTAATATTTGTCATTTTACTGTATGAAAAGAAAAGCATGAACTTCCTCATAACAGCATACAGGTGTGGAATTGCATGAAGACGAGTAAAAACTATCTTTATATTTGGGTGAACTATATCTTTAAGTCTTTAGACAATGTTTACTGAACATTAAATCAGCATGGTGGTGAGATTTCTATTTTAGTAAACAGTCAAAACACCCTTTCTACTTCTCTGAAAGTGTGACCCTTGTCTTGAGTATCATTTACTCTCTTCAGTACAGAAATATTAAATGATTAAGTGAATCATGTCCCTGGCAGTGGTGCTGGATGACTCGAAACGTGTGGCCAAGAGGCGTCTGATTGAGGAGAACCGGGAGCGGAGGAAGAAAGAGGAGATCGTGAAGACTCTGTACAATCGACCTGAGCCTACGGTCTCAGAGTGGGAACTGATCCGCATGGTGACGGAGGCTCATCGTCACACCAATGCCCAGGGCCCGCACTGGAAACAAAAACGCAAGTTTCTGGTAAGACGCCTGCTTGTGTTTTTCGCCCATTGTACAGATGGTTGGATTATCTCTCAGCACAGAGATAGATCTCCAAGAGTATCTGGTTTTCATCGGATTCTTTTCCCTTCATCCCTTTTGCCTTGACAACGATCGTCACGCTGGCCTGCTTTGTATAATTCCTTCATCATGGGAATTGTGTTTGAATGTCACAGGTCAAAACACGAGTTGCTTAGCAACCGGATGATGTATCAGACAGAGTGTTGATGATGCTGAGAGCTTTGATGAAGCCGACACAGAATGTAGCTTTAAATAACAGCATGTTTACACATGTACCCGCTGCTGTCCCTTAAACCGTCATCCGTTGGTGTCACTGTTAAATCATGTTACTTTAGAAAAATACGGCGAATAGATTATTGTATTGGTAGCTGGATGGATGTATTATTATTTAGATAGGATTTATTTTTTGGATTTTCAGAACAATTATATAGAAAGTAAAAGGTCCAGTGTGTTTTAGTTTGGTACAGATTTAATGTAAATAAGTGTTTAAAATGTTTTTGGTCCCGCGATAAAAACTGTCTCTGAATCTGCTGGTATGTGTTTTGACTGATCTGTACCGCCTACCAGATGGTAACTGTTCAAATAGGCCAAAAGCCAGGGTGAGAGCAGTCTCGGGTAATGCTTTGGTCCCTTCTAAGATAATAACGTAATGAGGCGTTATGTTTTTATTATCTTAGAATGAGATATCTCCTTGCATGGAATTCTTCATGTTGTTTCTACAGTAGCCCTAAACAGATCTCCAGAGTGCGTAAATACGTGATCTCTTTCAGCAAATCAGCGAAAACATGATAACATCTTAGTCCCGTGTAAGCCACCGTAGTGCTTCATAAGGGAGGGGCTAGCAATTCACAACCACACCACTAGATGCTGCTAAATTCATACACTAGACTTTTAACATACAGACATCAACATCAAAGGAAAAAAGAAAAAAACAGGATTCTTCGCTTTGGAACTATACGTTTCTATCTGACATTTTTGTCAAATTGAGTGATTCATAAATTCTTATTCTGCGAAAACTTATTTACATTATGTAATGTTGTTTTCTTTATGATGTGCACATTGTGGGACTTTTATTAGAAAAAAAGGTTTTATCTACAAATCAACTGGAATGCAAAAACTTTGAAGCTCAATGTTTCAAAACTTCTGGGAATGTAGATATAACTTTATAATTCCAAGGTGACGATTTGTCATATGTTTTGATTTTATTTTTTGATATTTGTTTGCTCTTCAGCCTGAAGTTATTGGACAGTCTCCAGCCCCCACATTAGAGAACGACAAAGTTGACCTGGAGGCCTTTAGTGAGTTTACCAAGATCATCACCCCTGCTATCACGAGAGTTGTGGACTTTGCCAAAAAACTGCCAATGTTCTCTGAGGTAATGACTGTAAAAATAAAAAACTTAAAACTTAAATCCAACACATAAATCTCTGTCTGCTAAAGTTACTTTTTGGCTTTAAATATTACCCACTGATTAATTACTCAGCAAATTTATTTGGAAGCATCTAGGCTTGTTTTCAGACATTTAAAGGATTTCAGAAACACAACTTCGTGTATCTGCTAAGCCTGACTCCATGTCTTAAAGGAAATACAAATTTGGTTCTCTGCTAATTTTCTTAAGCTTAACGGTAGCAAGACTGAAGTACTCCTCGAATCCCAGTCTTTCTAGGTCCTCCAGTTTTTCTTTATCCATTAATGGTTCCTTCATCTCACCTTCTCACCAGATTAGGAACTTGGGGGTCATCTTTGACAGCACTCTTTCGTTTGAAGCTCACATTAATAGTATAACTCGGTCTTGTTACTTCCATCTTCGTAGTATTCCTCGAATTCGTTCATCTCTTACCCCACACAGAAAGCCATTCTTGTCCACTCACTTGTCACTTCTCTCATTGACTTTGGTAATTCTCTCTTATTTGGCTTACCACACAAGCTTAAACATAAGCATAAACTTCATCTGATTCAGAATTCTGCTGCTCGTATCTTAACCCGGACTCCCATCCAGGACAACACATTACCCCATCTCTTTCACCAGCTTCATTGGCTTCCTATCAAATCATTGAATTTAAAATTCTTCTTCTCATGTGTAAAAGTCTCCACAACCTCGCTCCACTTTACCTCTTCGATCTCATTCAGCCCTACGTTCCTCCTCGAACTCCGTTCTTCTTCACTGGGTCTCCTTCATACACCTACGGCTCATTTAACCACCATGGGTCATAGGTGTTTTTAGCCAGGCTGCTCCGCTCCTTTGGAGTTCTCTCCCAGCTAACATCATTTTAATTAACATCTCAATTTAAAACTCTCTTATTCCCAATAGCTTATTCTACATGATTCATGTTTATCTTTTTTGTGTTTTATTGATATTGATACTTTTTGTCTTATCTTTTACTTCTGATGTACGGTGACCCTGAGTGGTTTGAAAGGCATAAAATGTATTATTATTATTATTATTAAAGTACTACATTTTTCAAAGCGGCTGAAAAACACAAAATAATTGTAACTGTTCCTGCGATCACACAATCGCTGTCTTGTTACTTTCAATCTTCCCTGCTCCCTCCAGCAGAGGAGAGATTTAAATCTAAGAACACCATGAATCTCATGATGACTGTACAGATCTGTAAATGTCAAAAGCATCCATTGTGTTTGCCTATGTGTCTTGTTGTTGTGCAGCTGCCTTGTGAAGACCAGATCATCCTGCTGAAAGGGCTGCTGTATGGAGATCATGTCGCTGCGCGCCGCCGTGCGGTATGACCCCGAGAGCGAGACCCTAACCCTGAGTGGAGAGATGGCGGTCAGTCGAGAGCAGCTGAAGAATGGCGGGTTAGGTGTGGTGTCTGACGCCATCTTTGATTTGGGCAAGAGCCTTTCGCAGTTCAACCTGGACGACTCTGAGGTGGCTCTGCTGCAGGCTGTATTGCTCATGAGCTCAGGTGAGAGACAGGGGAGAAGCATATAGACCTATTTCTCGTCTCTGTAAGCTGTTAAAGGAACAGTTCATGCGAAAATGACAATTGACGACATTGTAAATTCTATATTTGCTTAGTCACTCTTATGTCATTCAGAACCTGTAAATGATCAAAGAAAATATAATATATTAAATAAACTAATATAGAATAAAATATAAAAATGTAAAATAATATAATATAAAATCAAACAATAAAAGTGAATATCAAATATAATATGAAATAAAACAATAAAATATAATGTAAAACATGAAGAATATAATAGAAAATAAAACGGAATACAATAATAGAAAATGAAATAATAAAAATGATTATTTCATTCTTTCTTTTCACAGATCGTTCAGGACTGACGTGTGTGGAGAAGATCGAGAATTGCCAGGAGAAGTACCTGTTGGCGTTTGAGCACTACATCAACTATCGCAAGCACAACATCTCGCACTTCTGGCCCAAGCTGCTCATGAAAGTCACGAACCTGCGGATGATCGGAGCATGTCACGCCAGTCGCTTCCTGCACATGAAGGTGGAATGTCCCACAGAACTCTTCCCCCCACTCTTCCTGGAGGTCTTCGAAGATCAGGAGGTGTGATCAAGAGCCACATGGGGTGGGGGGGTGTGCAACAGGGAAAACCATGAATGGTGAATTTGTGCAAAGCATAACAGAAGCACTTGTTTTTCCACATATGCCGATTTGGGACATGTATTTTTTATTTGCACCTTTTGCTTTGTCCTGGACACTTCTTTGACCCCTCAAGATTCCTCTTGCAGTCAGAAAAAAAGCTAGCATGCATCAACCTACCTCTCATACCAACATACCTCCCAACTTCTGAAGGAGTTTATTTTAAAAGCGTGACAAAGAAACCATATAGGTTCCTAGCTGCATCTCAATAGCTATTTCATAACCTGTTTTAGAAACGCTACAGTAGCTTTTTCCAAGCCATCAGAACATCATGATTAGGAATAGCTCTATCTAAAACTAATGCTCAAACCACAATAGTATTTTGGCATTCACGTTTCCTCTTTGCAGCTTTGAAATATCTCCTTTGTAAACAACTACCTGTGTGCTCACATACATTCTGTACATACATTAATATGTTGTGTGAACTTGTCTTGGTTTGAACTGTCTCATACCTCATAAACACCAGAATACAGACATACATGTAGCAACATGTACATATGTGACCCTGGACAACAAAACCAGTCTTATGGGTACATTTTTTCGAAATTTAGATTTTTACATCACCTGAATAATTAAGCATTCTGATGTATGGGTTGTTAGGATAGGACAATACCTGGCAGAGGTACAATTGTAAAAAACGTATTGAGAAAATTGCCTTTGAAGTTGTTAATCAGAGGCACTGTAGCAGGCCATCCACTCACAAATATAAAGTTTGTATATATTTAGGGTGGGAAATTTACTTGGAAAATATTTTCTTGGAAAATGATCTTTACTTAATATCCTAATGTTTTTTGGCATAAAAGAAAATTCAATAATTTTGACCCATACAATGTGTTTTTGGCTTTTACTAAAAAAGTTCCTGTCCTACTTAAGACTGGTTTTGTGATCCAGGGCCACATATATGATTACATGCTTGTGAATCTACCCGCACCCACGCGTCTTTCATCTTACAATGCTGTGTATACAGTTCTCTCATACTTCAAACAAAACCAGTGTACTTGGATTGCATTTGTTACTTAAGCTGAAAATGTTATGACCTCATCTTCTATAGTCTGTTCTATAGTCAACAGAGGTGTTTTTTCCTGTATTTACTGAGCGAGGTTTAAATACTACCCCTGAAAATCTATTCGTCGAAAAAAAAAATTAACATTAGTCCGAATTCAGGGTGGTTCAAGATCCAAAGATGATTAGGAATTTGACAGATGACAATGAAAGCAGAAAGGTTCCTAATCACATTCACTTTTCACTTTAAGAGTTGGAGGAATGTATTGGTGTAGCACAGGGTACAATGAGGCTAACACACAAAAATATAAATAATTACTTAAGCAAATGATCTGCCGATTCAGTTGTCTTTGCCATTTTACAACCTATCAAGTATTTTAGAATAACGGTCAGGTATGACATGCTGCAGTTTGTAACTTTTATTGTTAAAAATAAACCAAAACTAGTTATTGTACAAGTATTTAAAAACGTAGATTTGTGCGTAAAGTAACCTGCAGTTGAATGTTTCAAAGATAGATGGCGATAGAGAGGAAAAAGTTACAGATTGCTGCTTTGCAGGGATAGTTCACCCAAAATTGAACATTTTGTCATCATTTACTCACCATCTTTTCATTTCAAAACTGTTTGACTTTCTTTCATCCCGCAGAGCACAAAAAATATATTTTGAAGAATGTTGGGAACCGAACAGTGCTGGCACCCATTCACTTCTATCGCATGTACACAAAACCAATGCAAGTGAGTGGGGGCCAGTTAACAACATTCTTCAAAATATTTTGTGTTCTGTGGAAGAAAGTCAAACAGGTTTGAAAAGACAAGAGGGCGAGTAAAGGATGACAGAATATCCATTTTTGGGTGAACTACCACTTTAAGAACTGTATTTGATGTATAACATTGAATATGCAATGTCTGTTTATTCGTGTTTAACAAATGAATCGCATTGTAGTCCCACTTTACACATCATTCATAACAAAAACAATTCATTTACAGTAGGTGCGTTCTGCATCCTTTAGCCTTGTTGTACCCTCCATCTTCACTGTTTTTGAAAGTGGAGAGCTTATAGTTTGGATGAATCTGAAATGAATCTCACATACCTCTCCATGTCTGTAAACAGACTCTACCTCACCCCTCACATGACACTCACGTGACATACACATTTCTGCTTAAATGTACATTTACACTACAATGACACACGTGTACAGTATGTCCAGCTCGCCACCTCTCTTTACTTCTCTTTTACTTTATGATGTGGGACCAAGTGTCAGTCTTGCTCCCTGGTTTTTGAGGACGATGAGAACGTGCCAGACCCTGTTAAGGAATTTCACTGTGCCGTAATTGAACAGATTTTGCTTTGAGGAAACTCTGGAACCACATTTCTTCAGTCCCCTTGCCTCCGAATCTGATCTGTTAACTTCCACCAGTCAGTCCACCTCCCTCCTTAGAGACTCAAAGCCATACATGAAAAACTTGACTCAAACTCCTTCCCACCAGAGTACACAGCCGGACCTCAAAGTACCTGCTCAGTTTCTCTGGCTCAAATGCATAGCAGCCTTTTTGACCGATACTGTGTCAGTTTGATTATAAAACAACCAGGATTATGACTCCATGTGATGTGGCTTCTACTAAATCTGCTGAGAGTGACACAAAGCGGGACTCACTGTGAATAGCCAATCAGGCTTGGAGCTCCCATGAGACCCCAAGCCCCACACCTGACTCAGGCACAATCCAATCCACCAGCACTGCCCACAGTCTCTACTGCAAGGGTCAACGGACCTGCCCACGGATCCTGTTATTATAACGGGGAATCAGGAAGCCATCTTTTCTGGACTTATTAGCTTGGTTTACAGCACTTAAATTAGAAAAGGATTCGATCCTTCACATTGAGCGAAATCCCTGTGTTGATTAGGACTTTGACTCTTAAAGGGGTCATATCAATACATCTTTACTTCTAAAAATGAATTTAATTTCAATTAATGCTTATTGAAATTTAGCTGCAAACAGCTCAAAAAAGGCATGATATGATCCTTTTAACGGATGTAAAAATGTTGTCTATTAAACAGCCCTCTGAAACAATTTCCTTTGGATTCAATAAATCCCTTGTCATGTCCACAATCTGGAATGTACAGCGGTAAATCATATCTGAGGTCCAAAATCTGTGTAAATGTGTGAGAAAGAACCGCCATTCCATTATTAAAGCTATTCTGTCCTATCTTCTGATATGGAATTATAGAAGGACAGCACATTTTCTATGCGAGAAACATTGCTTTATTGAGAACGTATAGCTGTCATGCATCATGCGGGTTTTTTTAATGCTGTGTGGACATTCTGATGATGGAATCCTGCTCCTGGATGTAAAAATTGGACTGTGAATTTTGAATGAATGGATTGTGATAGCAGAGGAGCAATTGTTCAAACAGAGCGAAACAAAAGTCTGAACAAAGTTCATTTAATACACTGTGCATTTTTGTAATTGTGTTTCAATATAAAGTGTATTTGTGGGTTTGTAAATGCTCAGTGTGGACAGCCAATGTGCTCCTTGTTGTTTTCCGTTCGCTTTCACACATCTGAGTAGTATTTATATGCTGTCTGTCTTATCGGTATGCTCCTGCAGTGATCGGTAGATTTCAATCATTGGATCAAGAACAAAAACTTAAGTGAGAGCTTTTCATTTAGAGCCAAACTCATGTCTGTTAAACATAAATCTGCCGTTCCAGTTTATTTAGCCAATTTACAGAATGCCATGATGTGCAGTTGCCTTCAGTGGTAAGATTGGAATGAAATTAGGTTTGGATATAAAGCTCTGACCTGATTTGCTTTTGAATCCCACTTTAAACTGAGACAAGCATCCACCCACAGGACATATCTACAGCAAATCTAAAGAGGAGATAAGCCTTTTGAAAGCTAAACCAACATGACCAATACCTCAACCCAGACACCCTTATATACAGTTTTAGGTTTTAACCCACAGCATGACCCCACATACTCTTAAACGGGTTGTTTCCTCATGACTTTCTTTGTGAGACATGCAATGAGAATGTCAGCAGAATGGTAGCCTCGGTCACCATTCACTTTACTAGCGTGGAAACGGTGACGGGCTGCTTCTCTAATATTCTTACTTTCATGGCTTCTTGAATAGCATGAGGGAGCGTGAATGATGACAGATGGGGGCGGGGTTACACCATCTAGAGATGCAAAATTGCTATTAAATCATTTCTGTAGCACTGTACCCCGTTATATTGTCATTCCAACCTGTGACAGGTTTTGATTTTTTTTTTCTTTTTGGGGGATTGACAAGATCAGCACATTTTTTAACTTTTGACCTAATGGCCTTCATTTGTCACTTGGTAAAAACAGATATTTGCTTTCAGCAGTTACGTTTGCATGCGTCAACAATTTGAGTTTTAAGATCCTTGTTTTCACATGGAGGAATGCTGTGAGGTTAAATGTTCTTCTTTTGCTATACAATCAAACTATGTATTTCCAAAGTCAGAGGAGGCAGAAAAGCATGTGGGAATGGTTTCAGAGTAACTCAGGTATGTGTGCTACTTTTCACTTCAGTAAATGTTTAATAAATGTCTGTTGTGAAGACCCTTTTGTCTTTAATTGAATATTTATTTAAATAATGAAATCGAAATTCAACAAAATTAGGTTTGTATTTAAAAGGAGAGGATGCTTCATAAAAATACCTGATCAGTCATACCATCACCAAGAGGTCAGGAGAAGCAGAGAATGTTTATTCCAAACTCAGACACAGAAACAATAGAACATTGGTAAATGTCCTTTCTACAGATATCTAATATAAAACAGATTACAAAATAAATAATGTCGAGTCATTTCAAAGCAACTTCTCACACCAGTTGTTTAGCTCACAGAGCTGAAGTAGAAATCCCTCATTTGGTCCAATTTCGCGTTTTTCTCTCACTGTGGCCACAGCATCATGTACAGTCATCCTGTGATGCAGCATCAGATATGCAATGACTAGTGTAGCTGAACGACTGTAGCCCCTCTGACAGTGAACATACACTTTACCTGTAAAAACAAAAGAAACACTGTGTTATTGCCTTACACCAAATACCGCATATTGGATTGAGTTTTATTCTGATATATTTAAATAGTATGTTTTTAAATTCCAAATAAATATATCTATGCAGTGTATCAGAACTGTGTGAATGAAAAAGATTATTATACATCTAGGGCATAATATATAATGATATTTAGGGAGAGACTCTATCAATCATATTCAATATTTATAATATTAATAAATTAACAACAAAAAATAAGGTTAAGCTGCAAACATTCTCACCTTCTACCGACAAAGCCCTTTTAATGAAACCAGAAGCCTCTTCGAAATAATTTGCTGAGGTCAAAATCATCATCGTCAATGGCTGGTACTCCATGATAGATGATTCCTGATCCACAATAAAACTCTGCACCAGTGTTCACGTGCATGTCTGACTCGCCTTCCGCTGCATTCAGGATGTGCGTCACTCCCAGCTGCTTCAGACGGGTCAAGTCTCTGGCAACAGACCTTAATTTACAGATACAGTATGTTGAGTGAAATGCAGGTGTTTTACTAGTAATCGATATTATAAGTTTAAATTCTTTATGACCTAACGTACTCATCTCCTAGCAGTATTCCGGGGTAGACTTCATTGAAGTTTTTGGGGGGTGTGCTGAAGTCTCCATTGTCATCTGTCAGCAGATCGATGAGCTGCCTAACTGACGCTCTATAATTAACGTCCATCGCAGCGAAATCAAGAGTATAGCTCTCCAGCAAAGAATGTTCCTTCCAGGCGATGTAGATGTATCTTTGTGCGACTACTGGCGAGGGTCTCAAGACGCGCTTTTGAGGCGTTAGGACGTGTCGCGTGGTTTAAACGGTCGCGTCTTTTGCGGCGCTGAAGTTCGTTATTTTAAACGTTTATCCGCAGCGTGCTCATGTGTTCCAGGCCTGTTTATGCTGCGGCGTGACGTAAATTGAGGCTGGGAAGCGATTCATTGGTTCCGGTGTCTTGGGAATCGAATCGCTTATATAAGAGGGAATCGCGGCTCTTATTTAAAGGGAATGTTCACCCAAAATTAAAATTCTGTTGTAATTTATACACCCTCGTGTTGTTCAAAATCTGTATGTGACTGGAAGACAAAAATATATATATTTTGAGGAGCCTAAAGTGTGAGTGGTTTTGTGGCCATGCATGAGGATGAATAAATTATTATTTTGGGTGGGGGGGTCAGGCCCGGATTAAAGAATTCAGAGGCCCCTGGGCACAAGTGTCTTATGGACACCTGTCCCAACCCCCCACCCACCCAAATACACACACCCCACACACACACATGTGTGCACAATAAAGTTTTAAATTAGCCTATAGGGTACCATGTGTATGAAACACCTCTATCTTATACAGGATTACATTGACAATTACAAACTATGATCACAACCTAATGGACAATATCTACTCCTGTACACATCCTCCATCATACAGGATTTACACCACATGATTGCAACAATGCTTTCCTGGTACCACACCTCTACCAATTCAGTTCCATTGATTCTTTCATAAGTCACAAACAAACCTGCCGGATTCACAAAACTGTTATTTAGAGAAAATATAAGAACTTTCGTAAGATAAATTACAATACACAAAATTCACGTTCTTAAGAATATTCTTAAGGGCCATTCTCAAATATTTTCATCCTCATTTTTTCAAACAATAAACAGGCAGTTTTTGTCAATGATTATCGTACAAGAGTAATTGTCTATTTGTTAAACTTTATTTGTGTAACAACCACATCGCGACTCACGTTCTGATGTAAGCGTTTAATGTGTGTGTTAAGTATACTTCTTTAGCCTATATATTACGAGTTACGACATCATCATATTTGTGTGTATGTAAACATTTTGCAATGTATGTAAAATCACTGTGGATTATCTAATAATGAAGGCTAAATATTGGTAACGTAAGGCAATTACTGATCAACATTATATCAATATAAAATCATTCATAATTGGCAAGGAAAGACCACCAAATAAATGTAAAAAACTCTTACCTTTTAAGATGTAAGACGAGGGTATATCAACTCATTATATTTACAACAATAAAGCCGTTCTCATTGACATGTTTTCAGTTTCTGTTGTCAGTTAATGAAGCGACATCCTCTAACAACTCACAATAAAAAGCGGTGATTTCGGCAAACGTTACATGTTCTTTCACACAGCATCATCAGAATCAGATGGTTGCCTCATGGTAGACCATGTGCATATATATCCCTTTAGGAGGCTTTTTATCGTTGTAGATGATTTTATTTGTCAACTGAATCACATATCGTGTCAAAAAAGTGAAACAAAAAAAATGTACCTGTGCAATCGTGATGCTGACATGAAATATTCTTCATTGATGCATTAAAACAATCTAATATGAACTTAGGTATGGGTTTGCATACAATATATAGCTAAATTCAACAGTCAATCATCTTAATTAAGTCTGCTCTCAGAGGGAAATACTGTTTTAATGTCTCTGATCAGTCATAGCACCACTAGAGGTCCGGAGTAGATGCAGAAAACATTCATTTCACATGACATGACTGATCACATACTCACCAGTCACCAAAAATACAAAATGTTATTTTTTCAAAGAAATTGTAGGTTACATGTAGATAAACTGCAAAAAATTGTTATAGTCACCTCTTAGATGAATGTTTCCAGCACATTTTCTCATTTGCACTATTTTGTACCATTTTGCTACAGCAAAGCATGTTGCCAAGTAAATAAATGTTCATGATATATGAAGTATGTATATATCATCTATGACATATAAGAACACTCAAAAGCTTGACATGACAGAGACAAATATTAATTCATAACAAAAAAGAATAATCAGAAAATCAAACTATATCTCACACACTCTTTCTTAATTTCTCAAGCTGTTGTTTAGCTCACAAAGCTGACGTAGAAATCCATCGTTTGGTCCAATTTCACGTTTTTCTCTCACTGTGGCCACAGCATTATGTACAGTCATCCTGTGATGCAGCATCAGATATGCAATGACCAGGGCAGCTGAACGACTGTAGCCTTTCTGACAGTGAACATACACTTTACCTGTAAAAACTAAATAAACACTGACCATGTTAACATCTAACAAGTATCACATATTCACTTATCATTCTGATTTGAATAGTGCTTTTAATAATCATATAGATATGCTTAAAAACAAATTTTCCCGCAGCCCTTCCCACCTTTTACTGACAAAGCCCTTTTAATGAAATCAGAAGCCTCTTCGAAATATCTGCTGAGGTCAAAATGGTCCGTGTCAAATGCTGGTACTCCATGATAGATGATTCCTGATCCAGAATAAAACTCTGCACCAGTGTTCACGTGCATGTCTGACTCGCCTTCCGCTGCATTCAGGATGTGCGTCACTCCCAGCTGCTTCAGACGGGTCACATTTCTGACGACAGACCTGTCAGGATGCAGATGTAGACCATTTCATTCTAACAACATAAAACAAATATTACTGCGCATGCGCACTTTGTGACCCCATCAAAACTTCTGGTGCACATTCACTAACAAGAGAGTGCATGTAGATTATTTCTGATAACGATTAAAAGAAACCGAGAAGAACCGTTACTTGGCTAAACTTGATCTCCGATATTTTGAATTTAGAGATTGCGATACCAAACTCAACCGCTAGATTTGAATCTACCTGTATGCTCATTGACCTATGAAGTTTTACACAACAGCCTATACGTGAGTCGTGATCGTTTATAAAAACCCAATTCAGTCACGATAAATTCATTTATTGGTCCTTACATTAAAAACGGACGTCCGCCTTTAAGTTTTACGCTATATTTATTTGATTTACTTTTGAAATTTGACCGTCGCTCAGCTCCCGTGGCATCATGTGATAGAATAGTGTCAATCCCATCCACACTCACGAATCTCGGCGGAAGTAGCCTAGTAGATCATCCGGGTATTTTTCGCATACTGTTTTTTGCATACTGAGCTTTCAGACATACTAGTCATGAGTGACTCATACTCTCGCCTACTATATAGTAAGGAAGTAGGCGATTTCGGAAGCAGCATGGAGTTTTGGATAGGAATACAGCTACCTCCACTGGGCATGCGCACTTTAATACCGCATCATTTTTGTCACGCTGACAACCGTTCATTTATATTTTTTATTATTGTAAGGTTAAGTTTAGGGTTGGGGTATAGGCATTAGCCAATATAATTTAACTTATCTACATCCCTTCTAGCCACAACCGGGGCCAGGTGGAGCGCGACTGATGAAACGGTCAACAACTGGCTATACTTTATAGTATCATGTTCTTATTTATAAACCCACTTCCCACACTGTCCCATTGAATGTGTGATTCCGTCAAGAGATTGTAAGATGGCGTCCTGCGCACGAGGTAAAAATAGGCTGTTTATTTAAGGACTGCTCTTTGGTTATTTGCAACAAGATACGTTTATACTTGCTCTTGTTTTGTTCGTTACTTTGTAGAAAACGGGAATCTTTTAAATTCTGTATCGTTTAAATAAAGTTTTATCAAGTACTGCAAGTATGATTTAACTTACTGGTCCCCAAGGAGTATTCCGGGGTAGACTTCATTCAAGTTTTTAGAAGGCGTGTGGAAGTCTCCATTTTCGTCTGTCAACAGATCGTTGAGTTGTTGAACTGACACTTCGTAGTCTGTCATGTCGAAATCAACATCAATTCTCTCTCCAGCAGCGGTTGGTTTTTCGAGGCGACGCGTGACGTGATTTGCATGCTTTGTTGAGAAGCTTTCTTTAAATCAGTCCCATTGACAATGGTATTCTATATTGTGTCGAATATTAAATAATTATCTAAGTCTCGTTTAAGACTATAATAATGCTATTCCCAACTGTCTTTGCGCACACTACTGTCAAACTGAAGCTACAACTCACGTGTTGTATTATTGAGACACTAGGTGGCGTCAGACAACCTTGAAACGACAATGACTTCCCTAGAATGGCATAAATAACTTTAAAGATATTTAAAAGTCTGTTTAAAAGATAGATCACGATTCATTATTTTTATTATAATTACTGTGGTGTATATAAAGTCAATCATTTCGCAGTTCCCCCCCTGGTCATCAGGTGTTAAATTCCTAAATCCGTTTACTTTTAGTCTGCGAGTAATTTAGTAATCATGATGTTGACAGCTGTTGTCGAGGGACAGAAGTAAAATTTATTGTTGAGTTGAATATGGATGAGTATTATTGCGAATGTAGAAAAAATAGTAGTCATGGTAGTAGCAATTCTTTTTTCTGTTGTTGGACGTATGCAATGTAAAACATAGCAAAAGCCATTGCATGAATTAATATAAAGCACATTCATATGTAAAAAAAATCAAGGAAAGCAAGCAAGCAGATTTCCACCTTCGCATTTAGTGTCATTAAAGTAAATTCTCTGCCAGTTATTTAGAAAGCTAATATTTCACACAAGGAATCATATTTAATGGCACCTGTTTTTCTTAAAGACTGCTGAGGTCGCAGGCATTGGAATATTTGCAAGACGGTACAAGAGATCTAGACAATGGCATTTTATTTAAACCTACAAAAGAGCTAACAAAATCCAAAGTATAGAGAGAGGTCAGGCTGTTTTGCCAGTCTTTCAGCAATTTCCCCACACAAACCTGCAAGCGACAAAACATTTCAGCAACACAAATCTTCATGAAGAACATACTGAGGAGAAATTTGAGAGAAGTCTGAGTGAGTAAACTGTGCTAAAAGAGGGCTGGCGTGATCTGAAACAGAGTGTACTGGTAAAAATCAGTAGGGGGGTAGATACACTGCAAATGTCCTACACATCCAGTCACATCATTTGAGTTCTAGGCATTGGGTCTTGATGATGACCAGGGTACCAGTGTCCAAAAGAGTTCATATATCCTCCAGAGTGAATGGGGGCACCCTTTGTTGACATGGAAACGTCCCATAGGGGTGGCATTCCAGGGGAACATGGCGGTCCGGAGACTGAAGCTGCTTGAAGGTGCTCTTCTGGTCCACTCGAGCCATGTTTCATGATCTTTTTGTACTTGGAACGTTTGTTCTGAAACCATATCTTTACCTGCAACAAAGAAATTACCATTTGTTACATTTGTCCCGTCTGTATATATTGCCAATATTCTTTAAACCAAAATATTGCTTTTGTTTCATAGTCGTAACTGAAGATAATTTTTTTTTTTACTTTCAGAATCAGAATAACATCACATGCAGAATCTTAATTTTCAAACAACAGGTTCTTAGCATGAAATTCAGGTCTACTAAATAGGGCTCCTGCTAGGGCCAGCTTGCCTGCCTTTATCTTGCTGTAACTGGGAGGGGGAAAAGCTTGACAGTTCAAACATGATTGCTGTTTTTGATGGGTTCAACAGTTTACAAAGAGCTTATCTCAGCACAAACAGTTTGCATGCCTTTTTATAGCTGTACGATGTAAACACCCCCCTGATATCACATGCATAGGGCACATAGTGTATTTCATTTCTAACTGTGATGAGTGGAACATTCATGCTAATTGTGATTAGACGGTGGTTGTTAAAAAACAGAGCTGTAAAACCTTCTGTAATGAAACGTAATTACATTCATGTTTTTCTGTTTGAAAATACAATTACGCTTATGGCTTTCTCTGCACGCTGACACCCCAAATAATTATTTTAATTCCGGCATTCACAATAGTCTTTTTACATCTGTTATTAAACTTGCCGCGCTTTCAGCGGAATACCTCTGTCATGTGGTGTTCTTTCATGTTATTTTTATCACTAAAATTATTTTCAGAAAGATGAAAACAAGCCACGGGGGCTGAAAGGCAGGAATGGTCCTAGAGGCAACATTTAAAAGGTAAAAAGTAATTATGATTTCTTTGAGTCGTGTCGTATTTGAGTTGAACGAATGGAGCGTAATTATCGGTGTGGATTTCTCTGACAGCAGCAATGACAGGGTCTCAATTGTTCTATTAAGCGCGAGATTGGTGCAACTAATGAAGAGTATTTGGCACTTGAATGTGGCCACCCATAAGAAATCCTCAGGTTTTGATATGCGTGTCTGTTCTGCTGAAATGTAAGATATCCTTGTCCTGTAACGTGGTAGCATGCTAACCCTGCATGTTTATTCAGTCATATTAAATCATATTTTTTACTTGAATAAGCGCAGCTTATTCCGGTGTCATAACATTTAACCCATATTTTTAGGATAGCTGACAAACATTTTTAAAATTGTGTAACTGCAAATGCCCTCAGGAGAAAATAACAAAAGTAATGAATTAAATAGGTGATCAATTCCAAACTGATACAGAAGAATACAAATACGGTTTTATTTGGGAGGATTCATTTATGCAAGAAATAATAATTACACACTAAGTAGTTATGATAATAATAGCAATAAAAATTAATGATGTGATGTCTGGGACAAAATCTAAAACAGTATACATGTGTTTGTGTGTGTGTGTGTGTGTGTGTGTGTGAGTTTATGTGATATTGCTTTATATTTGATTATTATGAAGGATAAATAGAATCCGTTGGTTATGGACTAAGAGCATTTAAACACATTTGTATCACGCTTTAATTACTATGACGCCATACAATTATTAATTATATCTATACATCTATATCTATATTTCAATGTAAAGCCCAGATATCAGTATAACGTGGGTGGCAAATATTTCAGAGTGTTCTTTAGTAGGCCTACTTATTAAACATGGAGTTAAATTCATATACATTTTTCTATATAAATAATTTAGATCTGTGTTTATGTATCCAACCTACTATTGGCAATATATATGCTGATGATAGAATCTGCTAAATTACAAAATACACAAAGAGCGCAGTGCATTAACTCTCTCAGACTTTTAATCCTCTCATTGAAAATGAGTAGGAGGGGATTATTTGTGGCAGTCATTTAACATGTTCAATTAAAATATGCTAAATTAAAATTCCTTGTTTTTTTATGTATTTGGAAAAATATTTTCAGAGGGAATCACATATATTTAGTAAAATGTAGACTATGATAAAGTATTTACTTTGCTAACATCACTTATGAAAAGTCTAAGTGAATATGGACTGTGAAACAAATGTATCTTACATGGTTAGTTCAGATTATAATATAAACCATGTTTATGTCAAATTTTTATTTTATTTCAAATTTCAAAACTCTACAACCTGTGTGAACCAACCCCATGTCAAGCTTTAGTTGGAGTAATTGTACAATAGACCTTTCATGATCTAACAGAATATCTAGTAGGAAATATTTTATGACTTTGTGTGGTGTGCCTTTTATTTCCCAAAATGTAAGCTTTTATTTGCAGTCATGGAGTTGCATCATTAAAACAGACCTACTAGACATTCAGTAAAGAATGAAAACTCATGCCATGACTGAAGTAAGTTATTTGTGCACAATAAATTCCATCATATTTATTCAGAGAAATATAGCATGCAATAAATTCCATTAATATAGTATATTTTGTGTAATTTTTTCTTATCAATAAAGAAAAATGTGTTTTACTATTATGTCAAGTCTATTTAGATAAAGATGGGAAACATGCAGTAAAGATTAGAAAGTATGTGCATATAGTCACGTTCTACTTGATGCATCAGACAACCCAGCCAAAAAGGTTTTGTTTCTTAAGTAACAATGTTGGTTTTGTTATTATATGATACCACCACCACAGATTGACATATTGACATAATAAATAAGTATTTTTTGTAAATATTCCGTCCATAGCTATTTAAACCCGCTCTCAATCATCTGCCAAAAAAAAGGACTTGGATGCCAGTCTTTGCTGTGAAAGGAGATAAACGTTGTCACATGTCAGCCCAGGCCTACACACTACCTGAGGGCTTTCAGTGGGTACACACGAACCCAACACCTATACCCCTACACATTTTGGCATATATCCATTAGCCACATAGATCGAAAGAATGTTCTTATTGTTAGTCATCTTTCGTTCAGTGTTGTCGTTTTGACATACCTGGGTTTGTGTCAGACCCATTTTGGCAGCCAGGTCAGCGCGTTCAGGGAGCGCGAGGTACTGGGTCTGCTGGAAGCGCTGGTTGAGCGCCTGCAGCTGCAGACTCGAGTAGATGGTGCGGGGTTTGCGGATCTTCTTTCCCTTCCCGTTCAGTCGGATTTCTCCATCTCAATAGAGCTCTGTTTCTCCGATTCTTGGGTGAGAAAAAATGTATAAGATTCGACATTGAATTTTCAACAACTATATTGGCCTGATGATAATAACCGTAGAATACGTTGACAAAAATGAAGTGCAATTAATGTACAATAATTTGTCAAATATATGTAGGCGATTGTGTCGACCACTAAGGTAATGACAGTCTGTAATGAAAACATATATCAAATCTAATTTAGATCTTAAGGGTGTGTTGACAATTTATCAATGAACAGGATATGGCAGCCAGCCGAGGTCTGTTGTCTATTTGGTTATTTAGCAAATTTCTTAAGTTATAATAAAATTGTTCACATTTTTATGTGTAGAAGTTGTATTAAGTAACGCCTATTATTTTTTATCTAAATTTCAGTTAGATGGGCTAATAAACAATATCAAATGCAACATTAAATAAAAACTACAACATTTGATTAAAGTGCATTGAGGTGCAGTGTGTTTATTTTTTGTCACAAAAAGTGTACTGTAGACATGTGTGCGAGTGTGTATTATGGTCTTGCAGTTACTTGCGTTGCTAATTGGAGTCATTAAAGTATATTTGCCCATATTACTTTAACAGCATGTATTAAAGATTACAAATATATACAAATTAAAGACATCTCAGGAATTTGAGCTGTAAACCTAGAAAAAATCAATGACTCTGATTCATGGAGATACAACACCAAAGAATAAATCTCTAGGAAAATATATTTGATATTGTTCTCACTCAATTAAAGACGCTTTTTAAATCTGTTAGATTTCATTTTCATTTGGTTGAGCCTTTAATTTAATTGAGCCTTCAGTCCAGCTGTAAGCCATTTTAATAATTTGAAATGTAACATATATTGAAGTTTTATACTTTGAATTACATTTTTAAGTTAGTTTTATTTTTCTGCAGCCATCAAACTTCTTTTAGCCTATTTCTTTAAATATGCAGGAAAACCGTGAGAATGACATATGAAAGAACATATAAATAAATGAAGAGTTTCGTCCCAAAATGATGGTTTTTAATTGTGCAGTCCAATAAATATCAATCAAACTGCAGTTGGTTTATTTGATTTGAGCCATAATAACCCAGAAAATACAGCTAACTAACACAATACAACACAATAAAAACATGATTACGTATTAAAAAACACGATTCTTTAAACTGAGTTATATAATTTTGGAACAAATCTATTTATATTATGTTTATAAAAACGTATCCAACACACCGTTCAATTAAAGCGTTCAGCGTTTCACAAACCAAATAGGCAAACTTTGATGCAACACGGGATAAGTTATTTTCTTCTTCCTTTTTTAGATCCATTGCTGCAAAGAAAAGTACACATTACCTCCGTCATCTACTCTTGAATGACCGGCTGCGCTGTTATGGCTGTTATGTTGATAAGGTAAGTAAGCTCCGGGATGGTGATGGGCGCTCGGGTAATGGTAACTTAATGGACGGCCGTACGAAGGAGCTCCAGAGGAAAATGCCGTTTCGTACTGCGGATGCGCGCCTTGATGTAAACCGTGCACGGGATAGTGCGCGTGAGATACACCGGGCGAATGCTGCTGGTGCGTCTGGTAGCCGTGACTGAACTCCAGAAATGCCGATTTTGAGGGGTCTGAAGCCACCAAACTTTCAGACAGTGAAGTCATAGTCATTTTTTTGAGTTATGTCCATTAGACCGATGCACCATGAAACATCATGTATCAAAAAAAAAGACTCGTGTGATTTTCATCCCTTAGAGAGAATCATGTCGTCGTATTCACAGATTGAATGAAAATGCGTCGCTCATGAGTTTGCTTTCGCTTTGAGCTGTGTCTGTGAAGTTATTCTCGTCGCATGCTGGAGTTAAATTGCAAGAGTAAGAACACTCATCTTATTGGCTGCGTGTGCCCTCAACGTCATTCGTGCAGATATAGTGACGTAATGAGCGTAGTATTGAAGCATTGAATTTCCCACGTTCGCAATGAAGCTTGGGTTTATAAACGTTTTTTCTTCGTGTGTAATTTTTCTGATCAAAGTAAAAAGAAGAGACATTTTACAATAATAAAGTTTTATTTAAAACATTGCGAACCAGATACAAATCTGAGTTTACTGGCATATATAGCCTATTAATATAATAATATTATACATTCGTGAGGATGTTTATGTCGTGCTTCCAAGAAATATGAATGAACAATTAAGTCAGAGACAAAAAACTTTCCGTCGAAAGTCTATGTAATTTTTTCTCTTGTCTGAGAGGAGGAGCAGAGAAAAGAGCCGCTTTTGATGCAAGGTTGTTACATGTTTGGTTGGAGGACACGTGTTATTAACTCAAAATAGTTACGTGTTAAATACACAAATTATAGGTGCTTTTATCTCAAGCCAGCTTTCACAGGTACGACTAACCGTCACGACACGCCCAGTCAATGCCTCAGTCCTGATAGCTGCCAGTCCTGAGTGTGCCGCTGTCCTTACTTGCCAGTGCAATACTGAAACCTGACCTTCAAAGGGCAAATTTCTGAAACAAGTGCAAAGAAAGACACTGCCATAACATTTTTACTTACAAACTGTTATATCACGCATGACTTACAATGCAGTATTAATACAATACAACATTTGATATACTGTTGTTGTGATATGTTGTAAATTACTCATTCAGTTCTAAACACACTACACCTATAAACCTGCATGTTTTTCAGCTGTTTTAGGAAAATTGGTATAGCATGTAAAAGAAAATGCAAAAACGGACACAAATAACTTCCATATTATTGACTAGAGCTCCGTGTTTAGAAAAGAATGTGGTATAGGCCCAACACTTGCTTATAATTGATTTCTACACTGAGAACGCACTGATTTAAAAAGAAGGAGAAGAGAGGAGAGAATGGTTTTATAGTCAGTGTGATAAACCACAGGCCAGAGTGAGGGAGAAAAAGAGCACATAGTAAGGGTAGCACTACGAAAGAAAGAGAAATGTAGACTCCATCACAGTCTGTAATTACATGTACATTATAGAGGAGAACAAAGTTACCCCCGAAGTCATAACACAAGCATATACCCTCACGAAGGTTTTCATTCACACTGGGGGAAGAGAGCTTAATAACAATACTTCTCATCCTTAGGCCAGACTAGCTGGCGTCGTCATTATGTGTATCTGTTCTTCTGTATGTATATAATTGTGCAGTCTGTTGCCAAGATACTATGAATTGTGTTGGTGTATTTGTCTGTCATACTTGATTTGAGGGGAGGTGAAAATGACACGTGTTTCAATGGCCTCTGTTGCGCTAAAGCTTGAAGTAGCCTACAGCACTGACATTTGCTTATTATTCTGTTGATCATTAACTTGTTTAGATGACGAAATATTTTACTATAACTGATATGGAAAACGGTAAGAGGATTTTAAGTTACACATAACACTAATTGTTATGGAGCATAGTTTTCTTTCAGATAATGGGGTGTTTATTTTCAGATATGTGTATTTTTAAAATGATCGTTGAGGTATGGTTTACAAATAGGCTGCCTTGACATTACATTCCTTGAATCGTTTGTCAATAGGTTTTGCGGTAAATAAGATGCCCATCTGTCAAACTTCATTGAGGAAAAGACAGATCTTAATTTTAAAAGAAAACATCACGAGTCCTGTGATGCGCAATCTCCAAAAGTCTGCTCAAAAATCTGCTCGCAGATTACAGCTTCAACTGCTTCCCTAAATGCTTTGTGGGCTGGGCAAATACAAATATAAATGAAATATAAAATAAACAAAGACAGACGAAGAGAACGTTTTAAAACCTCTTTGGAATATCTTGTGCACATTTAATGCACATATTTGGGTTTTTGCGGTAATAAAATAATGCTTTTCCAAAGGTATATCTTTATCTGATCACATCTATCGAGAACAATTTACTCTCCATGTATTTGTGGTATTTAAATGTTTCAAAACGAAATTCCTTTGGTTTAAAAATTAGTTTTGGTTTCATTGCGTTTGATTAAATCTAATCTTCAACTCCAAAACGATGAAATGGTGCACCATTAAATTGTACATGCACGCGCGGACGAAGCAGAGGCAAATAATGCAAAAAACGTCAGCTCCAGTAATCCTTTAAAGGCACTTAACAAAACCAATGCAGGCGTGTCAAACTCACACATCTAAAATTAAACATCTCTCCTGGATCATTATAATGCACGAAACGTCCTTGTTAATTTATTTATTTCTTTATTTTAATTTGTTTCTACCAATACTGGTTAATCACAGCCTTTTAACCTTTTGTATAATGGTTATCATTATTATAAAGACTGAAATTAGCCTAATATACACTGTAACAAATTGTTCTCTCTTTCATTAGCGAGAAGTATCCTAATCTATCTTTATCAAAACAAACGACAAGCTGATTCATTTTGATCAGCTTCGTTTTAAATAGAAGTTCTAGCCTAATAGTAAAATGGTGACGTTGTTTCATCAAAGGGCATTATTGTTAAATTACTCGGGATGAAATGTACAAACGATGTAAAACAGCATTTCTTCAACAAAATTAAAATAAAATGTTCTATGGCAAAAAATGTCCAAATAAATATGTAACATTAAATAGGATATTCATGTATTTTAAGTGTGTGACAAAATAAAAATGTAAAATACATTATCTTGGAAACTTGGTATGTAAACGTAAAAAACATTGTTCTAGGTCTTTGTTCTCAGATTAATTTACAAATTACACATGATTGACACACTCAACTTTTTTGGAGAAAAAGGGGTGATAACAAATTCTCCCGTTCTTCCTATGTAGAGTTCTCTCTCTGTGAACCATCTCTGCAGTGTTCTTGATCTATCTGCTGCTTTTGCATGATTGCTAAAAAATGTAGATAGTGCAGTGTGTGCTAGTAGATAATATATTTTTATCATAAAACATGGAAGAGATGAATTTAAAGGAGTAGATCACCATCAAAATGAAAATTCTGTCATCATGTACTTTAAAACCTGTATGACAGTCTTTCTTCTGCAGAACACGAAAGAAAATATTCTGAAGAATGATGTTAACAGCCCCCCATTCAATTGCATTGGTTATGTGTCCATTCAATAGACGTGAATTGGGGGATTTTAACAACATTCATCAAAATATATTGGTTTTGTGTTCTGCAGAAGAAATAAAAGTCATACAGGTTTGAAATGACATGAGGGTGAGTAAATGATGACAGAATTTTCATTTTGAAGATTAACTACTCCGTTAAACTCCTCTCATGTTTTTAACCTCAGACACAATTAATCTCTAATCTTATCCAATGCAAAACACTTGCATAATCACTGAGAACAATGAAACTTTTCTCAGGTGAATGTGTGAATGTCCTTTTAAACAGCAATTAGTCTGAACAACAGTCCAGATATTTAACCTTTTCTCTGTGCTAAATGGTGAATGTGAATATGAGAGATATCGGCATTCAAGTCTGACCCCGTGACCCTGCCTCCCACTGATGTCTCAGGTGCCTTTACCTGTCAGAGTTATTAAAAGTACTTGACAAGTGTGTTTGTCTGTGAATGTGTTTTAAAACTAGCTTCAGGCGTTGGGTGGTTTAAGGCACTGCTCAATCTGGGCGGTACACCAGAGAGACAGATTGTCTCCTTCTGTCTGGAGGCTGCCAGCAACATCAAAGGTGTTGATGTGGACTCGTTGGTCTTTGAAACTTGCCGAAGTTCTCTCTACCTCTCTGTCGTTCCTCTTCTCTTTCAATTTCAGTTTCTCCCTCTTTCTTTCTCTCCTTACATGCTGTGCCATCTGTGAGCAGGCTCTGGCAGGTCTTCCCCATGCCCAGGGCAGCTGAAAGAGAAAGAACAAGTGGGAGAGGGAAGCAGTGGGTAGATGGTAATGCGGGGCTGACGTACTCCAAAGGGCACAGAATTTTGGCAAGGTGTCGAACATACAAACCCTAGGGACAGAGATGATCTGCTCATCGATCATCTAAACTGAAGTGCGAGATCGTCTGTCTGCTTGTCTGACTGTCTGTCTGTGCTACTGGTTCTCTGGCCAGTGACCAACAACAGAAAAAAAAAAATAATGTCTGGAGTGTGACAAGTTGAATTGTGTCATGTAATTAAATGTTTTGTTGGCATGATGCATTGCCGCTGAACTTTCTGTCTGTCAGACGTTTCATTAATACTTTTTGTTTTGCATTTGTACAAACTGTACAAAAGAGTCATAAGCCTATGATGCAAAGCAGAGCTGTGAAAGATTTCATTGTTTTTAGGAACCTGCCTAACTCACCTGTTGACTCATTTCGTTTAAATTTCTGCAATTCTTTTTTTTTGTTGTATTTTTTATTGAGCACTGATGGTACAGGATATGTACATAGATGCATCATTCCCAAAATAACTTTGGTCCAATGCTCACATCATTATTTTGTATGAATTATTGCCCCCCGCAGAACACATAGGACTCCCCAATTTCTCATTCTTACCAAAATTTTCAATGTGTTGTGCAAGTGGCAATAAGTGAAGGAGGAAATATGAAAACTCTCAAAATGTACTCTGCCTCATGCCATCCCAGATGTACAGTAAATGACTTCCCTGTTATATTATAATATAATAATTAATCATATACAAATTTAATCTTCCTGTATGGGGGTAAAAACGGTTAGCTCCAAAAAGCACATCCATCCATCATTAAAGTAACACAAATGACTCAAATGGGTTAATACATTTTTTCTAAAGCGAAGCAATGCGATTGATAGAGGAATACTATTAATATTTTGAATTTATTTATCTATCGATATGTGTATTTGTGTGAACGTGGTCACGGATTCATGGTCAATAATTTAAATTCGCATTGGTCGTTGCAAGTCTTGTGATGAAATTTGCTATGACAACTAATCATCATGAGACACATGAGAACTGATTTCATTTTAAGAACTGATTTAAATTTGATGTGTGCTACCATATCTAAATTTGGCGCGCTTAGCTAGTGTACTGATATTTGGATGCACATCGTATGAGCCAACCTGATTTCACAGGTATTCGTAACTATTTCATGAGGTGGCTTATTTGCACAAATCACTTGTTTTGTAGTTGTATACAGAACAAAGGAATTTTTGATACATCTTGCATTCATGTGGCATGAGTAAAATATGATAGTTTCAGAGTTTTATTGTTTCAGTATTAAGTATTTTTATATTGCTTTAAAAAGCAACTTTTTAGGAGTTGTTGCTTTTATTTTCCCTATGTGAAGAAAAACTATAAAAGCTTGCACTATGAATAGATGATTGAGATACATGACATTATATAAATGGGTTTTTATTCATAAAAAATGTAGCCTTGTAAAACATTGTTTTGACCTATTCAATGCTACTCATAATTTTATCATTAATATTTGAGACTTTGGCTTGTGGGCTGAAAATATACAACTGCTACAACTGCATCGGTAACTGAAAACATTTGCATGATGAGAGATTTCTGAAGTATCACAAAAAATGACTGAGTGCACTCTTATTGCAAAGTTTTATTAATAGTTTATTTCATCCTCTGTTAGCATTAAGAGTTTACAGTAAAACCCAGGGACAATGTTTTTGATCACTTGGCTACACACGTTCCCTCTCCTTGCTGATGGAACTGCTGTTATACAAGTGGCGATTTCAAATGGCGTTTTGAAACCTATCCAAGAGCCACATCTCCGTAACATTCAAGTTCTCTGCTCAGCGCTCACAAATAATTTGCCAGAGGAATGTAGCTCAGCTACTCTGACCAATTAGCCAAATCCGTTTTCAGAAGTGGGTGTGTCTGAGTCCCCAAGGCTCCAGAGAGGAGACTCGAAAAATTTATAAGAATCAATGGAAGTTTCACACCTTTGCCAGGAGGGAACACCCAGTAGCCACCTTGCAGGTCCTAAGAACTTAATCCCCCAGTACACACCCACTCACAGACTGTGAAGATTCTTATTTTTAAGGTCATCAATCATTTAGGGGCTAACATTGCAGCTGAGTGTCAAAACAGCAGAGGACTACGCTTTGGACAACACGGAATAATAAACAATAGAAGAATAACTATTTGTTTTCATTAAAAACAAAAACTGATGCCCATTCATCTGCTCTTCTCAGTTAAAGCCTTACATTAAACATGGGTTTAATGGGACTATGGGGTTATGGCAGCTCTCTCTATATGTGGGTGTGTATGTACACCTTGTACATTCAAAGAACACCATGTTAACCCACACTGTAATGTTATCATTATAAAATAATCATATTAATGAAATGTTTTCCACCTTTGTACGCAGTCGAACAGCCACCGCAAAAAAGTTCAATTTGGGCAAACCTACCACTCATAATGCACTAAATTATAGCTTTGAATGTTGGCCGGACTACTGAGCTGCTGAATCTGCCAAGCTAAAAAAAAAACATTGCTATTAAACACATTGAACTGTACAAAGAAAAGTCCACGTTCACTGATAAAGTGGAATTAAGAGCTGCAACTGTTCTAGCACAAGGATATCCTGGAGAAAACCTGGAGAAATGTCTCATGTGATTCTGCCAGATGTCTGCTTTAGTAAGTATAATTATCATTTATAACTTTACACTATAAAGAGAGACTTTCGGCTCTCCAAGCATTGGCAGCCGTCTGGGACAGCTCTCCAAGCGCAGGTGTCCTAGTTTATTGTGTTATCAATTAAATCCGTTCAAGAGCTGTGTAACTTGATCAAAGAGAATGATCGCACCAGGATAAAAATGCCAGTATGACAACAAAGGCAAACAGGAAAAAAGGGGTCTGAAAGAGCATTACTTTAAGAGGCTGATTTAAGACACGCTTTACATGTACTTTGGTTACAAAGCGTGTAACTTTCAGAATAGATTGAGAATTGTTTATTGTTATGTTAATCACATAATAAAAACTCACCAAAGATTCTTTATTTATTGTGAGATATTTATTTGAGGCTAATTTGTTAATGTTGGCACTTTGAAAGACTTAGTTAACAAAGTCACCTTGTGCAGTGTGAGAATGCTACGTCTCACACCCTTGGAAAGTAACCAAACTATGCAGTCTGATACACACTGTACCTTCAGCAACCCACGGACTGAGTAGGCTTTGAATTTTCAGGCGTGATTGCCCTGGGGAATTCACACCTTTTGAGGTGTCAATGTACTAAACACAATTTGTGTTGCATGGAACTGCTATTAATCCTCGACAAACAATACAATGGACAGAATGCGGCACCTTGACTCAGATTTTCTCCGAATTTGTCTATGTCACCAGTCTGACATAATTTGTGGCCTGTTAGGCCTCACCCAAAAAAAGAGAATACAGGGTTGCTTTGGATAACATGCTGAATGTTTACTTTATAAGAGAATCAAATGGGCAATTCCAGGGTTATGTAACGTTTTCAGTCAAAACTTGCAATAGAAATGATCAGAGAATGTATATTTATTACCAATATTTTGAATCAACCGTTTACGTATATATTTAATTTAACCCCTTATGAGTACAGACATCAGAAGAATATGCACAAGTGTTATAGATTTTAGATCTGAACACAATAGGACACGTTTTTATGAGACAAAATACTTTGTAGATTTCTGTGAATTAAAATGTGCAAACCAGAAGCAATAATACCCAACAAATGGAGAAGGGGTGGCTCTTTATAGAAATATTTTCATGTGTCCATTTGTGTGGAATATGGACTGTTATGGATGTGACAATTGACTTACTTGACAGTGGAAAACTATGATTTAAAAACACACACAAAAATTGCTTTAAAAACTTTAAGAGAAGCTTCACGCGAGTATTTAAATCTTTAAATATTGACGTCTGACCAATCACGGTAAAAAAAAATTGTTCTTCAATCTCTAAAATTAGTAACATTATGAATTAAAATTGATATCTTGAAAAAAAAACAATGCCGTCTGAGGAACGTAAGCATATGTTGGATTTAAACAATACAGAAATACTATAAATGCAATAATTCAATACAATTATTTAATCCAGCTTTATTTCCTTCATTATTTTGAACACAAAGTACATATTGTTAATGGAATAGCTTACCCAAAAATATTAATTATGTCATCATTTATTCACTTTATAGTTGTTCCAAACCTGTATACATTTCTTTGTTCTGATGAACACAGAGAAAGATATTTGGAAGAATGCTTATAACCAGACAGTTCTTGGATCCCATTGACCACAATAGTTGGTTCTGTTGAACACAAAAGAAGATATTTTGAAGAATGTTGGAAAGTGAACAGTTCTGGGGCACTTTTGACTACCATTGTCATTTTTCCTTCTATGGTAGTCAATGGGGCCCAAGAACAGTTTGGTTACAAGCATTCGTCCAAACATCTTTCTCAGTGTTCATCAGTACAAATAAAGTTTTACAGGTTTGAAACAACTAGAGAGTGATTAATTCATGAAAGAATTTTCATTTTTGGGTGAACTATCCATTTCAAATATAAAACATAAAAACACCAAAGCGGTCGATTTCCAGCGACTCTTCACAGCTCAGTTAGTTTGGTAGTCTTACAGAGGCCGATTGAACTGGGAGATAAGTATCCAAACTCCTCCCTGTCTGATCCTGCAGTTGGCCCTGTACTGCGGTGCCCTCTGTGGATTCTGAGAGATGGCAATCTGTCTGTGCCCTCCTCTGTGTTTACCCACCCAGTGGTTTGATCCTGGAGGCTGAGCTGCAGGCCTGGGGCACATATGGGAACTGGTGATGTGCTGGTGGTGCCCCTTCCTGTGGCTGTGGTTCATTACTCTCTGTAATCACTGCACTGTGGGTGTCTGAGCGCTACAGGGGACCCGCACGTCACAATGGGCATCAGGACACCCAGACAAACTGCAAACAGGGTGCTTCGATTTGCCAGGGAATAAAATCAATGCAGGGATATGCCGTTATTATAGAGAGAATAAGATGATGGAACATCTTCAATATGTAAAGGTTTAGCGTTGTTTTGGCATAAATCAAGATTTTAAAGGATTTTACACAGTCAAAGACGACTGTAAAAGTGTACAGGTTCTTTGTAAATGCTTTAAATAATGGCTTTTATCACCACAGACAGCAAGATTATGTAAGTGGGTTTATGACACAATTATTTGTATTCATATGGCTGGTTGTAGGAATGGATTATGACATCATCATAATTTGAGAAACTAACCATGTTGTGTACTCTATGTTCTTGTATATCTTTTTCTCACTCACATTGGAGGGGGATGTATAGGCCATGCATAATTTCTGCACTTATAGGAATTTTAGCTTTACCACATCGCATATTCATAATAAAGTGGCATGTGTTGCTCTGGACATGTTTGTATAAAGCGTAAAGAAAAGGCACCAGAAATTCAGACACAAGGCAAACAGAGAAAGAAAGAAAAAACATTGGAATTTTTTTCTCAGATCTTCAGGGTTTTACAGCAATTATTGTGAAGTGTTACCAGATGTCTCGTGGTGGAGGTTATCTTATCCTTGAGCTTTGCTTTCCTTAAAGCTTTCTCAGATTAAAAAAACCCAAAAACACCATACAACCACATGGCAGCGGGCTATGATTTATGTTGTCATCCACAAGATACAGCTAAATCAATAAAATACTCCTTTTATTCTTTCCCAAGCATGTTTTCAACTCTGATCTGTAAATTTTCTCTCTTGAGTTTACTGGCGGTCCATCCATAGTGGATTACGTTTCAGCGGTGGCTTTTGAAATCCGCTAGACCTGTTTCTTTCTTGGACTGAGACATTTTGGCTTAATCCTCAAATTGCACTGAAAATATAGCTGTATTAGCGGCCCCTTTCTCTGTACGGATGAAATATTTAGTTTAACAATCTTTTTTAGGTTGTCTCAGTTATTTAACCCTGGGGCGGTTTCTATTTTACCCAAAGACAATGAGGTTTTTCAGAGAGAGAGTGTGTGTTGTTTTTGGATGGAGCAAAATCATGCGGCGATTGGTCTCCAGCAATTTTCCATGTGACAGTTTAGATTTTATTCAGAGAAACATGCAGAACTTGTTTCAAAGCCAGATCTTCAATACCCCTGAGAATGGGCAAATTGCAACGGAAGCCTGTTCTACTAAGTACCGGTCGTTCATTTCACAGATAGGGATCAGTAGGCAAGAGTGCATGGAACATACATCTGCGAGGTTTGATGCAACTTATGTGAGACGTGCTATTACATACAAAGCTATCTTCATTGAACTTCAGTCAGTGCATAGAGTATTTCATACAGAATAATATACGGAATGAAGATGATTTGCAAGTTAAACAGATGAAAGTATCATTGCGCTAAGATGTTACACTTTTATAGCTCAGGAGACTTAATTGGATAAGATGACTGAAATCATTTGGTTTTTTAAAGAAGAAATGAGAAAATGAGAAATGTTTAAGCTCATTTTCAAATCCCTGACTTTAATTGAACTTTTGACCGGTACCTTGGCAATGTAATGTGAGAAATTGGAGAGATCTCTTCTGAAACTCATAAACAAACTCTAAGGAGAGATCTCAATTTCCATTAGCTCACCATTCAATCTCATTGCAAGTGAGAAATAAGATCACATTTTCGTTTTTTTTTTCCTTATAATGAAAAGCATAAACAATAAAATGGAAAGAAAATTTGTCTTTGAGTCAACTGGCAGGGAATGTCTGGCATGAATGTGAGATGGCAAAGTCTGCTTTCTCCAGTCTGAGGTGACAAAGAGCCTGTTAAGACCCAGCTGGAGGTTTAATTATGCCATCATGAAACATTTTATTGTAAGTCATTGTGTGATGATAAAAACAGCATTAAAACATTGAAACTCATTTAAGCGCATGCACATTTTGTCCTCACACGCACACATACAGAAATCTGATGAATGATACTAAAACAGAATTTCTATGGCACAGTTATGCTTTATTCTTACATTTGGTCTAAGCTTTGCACATATAAATTACAATATATAATGTTATATATGTAGCATACTGTATATGTCCACATATATAAACTATAATGGTTGATATGTGCATAGACAACCATATTATTATGCAGCTGCAGAAAAAAATATAAGAGACCACTCCTGTTTTGCCTTTAATTAGAAATTTTAGTCCAGTGTCTGTTAAATTAGAAGTGATGTAAAGTCATCCAACAGCAATGTGAAAGGTTGACAGCATGACAAGACACATGAAAGTTGTAAAACTGCCTTACTGCATTATATATAATTCTTTTAACAGATCCTCAAATACATGTATTTGTGTTGTGTAAACATTTATATGAACGGTTTCTTTCCATTATTCAAAATCTGAATTTTTGTTATTTTGACCACTTTGTCCCATTTCAATTTAATTTACTTAGATTTTGGGAGAAATGTTGTCACTAGTTCACAGAATGAAAGAAAATTATCATTTTACTTAAACACGTGATTTCAGAAAAACTGATTTTGTTTCTGAGGCAGCATTTGTGTACTGTGCCGACATAGATTCTGAAGATATTGTACAATAATTCATCCTGTGAGTTCTGATTGCTTTGTGTAATTTATTTGACTTTAATGACATGATAGAAAACCACGCTGTGTGGTGTATAAGCCTCCAGCCCTGTAACTTGAAATTCATTTAATTAGTGGCCTGCAGAATTGGGCAGAAACAAACATTTTGGATTGAGTGTGCGGTAGGGCAGAAGGACAAGGGTGGAAAACAGAACTGACGTAACTGAGTGGCTTTATTCAAGTTAGGAAATTCTGTGATATTGCTTTACAAACCTGACAACAGTGAGCTTTTGAATCATTTTTAATATCATATCAGTGAGAAACAGTTCCTTGAATATTAAAAGAAAGTATAACACAAAAGTGTCTACCAAATGCAAAAATAAAAATGTTAAGGGATTAGCTGTCACTACTGATACTAAAAATGTACATACAGGACTTATATAGCAAATGTAATTGTACTGACTTTTTAACCAAAGAGTCCAATTTAGGCATAGTTGTCAGTAACTGTTTGTTAAGGATATAAAATGGTCTCTTTTGCATTGAAGAACAGGCCTGCAATCAAATGTTTGATAAACACAAAGTAAATGACCACTGTCACACTCAGGTAGTTCCTCAGTGCTTGATGAGTCTACACATAGCATCACCCACATAAAGCAAAATATTTGTAAACGCTTTATTTTAACGCCTATGTGTGTGTGTGTGTGTTAGTGGGAGGGATCGTCGAGCTAGCAGATCTGCTCCCCCTCTAGCCTGACTGCAGATGGCTTCAATTGAGCAGGAGATGGTGGGTGGACATGCTTGGTGGTAATTACTAGGACACCTCTGTATGATTCTTTAAATAGCCGCCTTGTTTGCACTAAAAATAAACCCTGGAGTACATAAAGAAATCATGACCTCTGACCTTTGACAGGAGGCACAAAGACTTTGACCATGGCCCCATAAATAGCGGAGGCCCCATGCACAGCTCACCTGCAAATGTGTGCACACACACACGCACACACTTAATGAGGCGTAATTGTAGCGCAGCCTCAGGCAGCAGGGCTTTGACTTAGGACGGATGGTAACTCCAGTTTAGATTGCAGAATATTGCAGCTGAAACATCCTGGTCAAGTGCTGTAAGATCGCAATTATTGATGCATCCTCGCTGAAAATGCAGCTGCACACTGACTTAGTATTAATTGAAGGTTTTGTGGGATGTAAGGAGAATTCTGGAAATGTCGATATGTGTTCAGAACTTGTTTGAGGGTATTGACTGCAGACTTCATAGTCTGAAGCTGTCTGGCAGATTGTTGCAAAGGTGAGAAGCATATAGGTTATAAAGACTGCATTTACCTAAATCTATATTCTCTATAATTATTTTGACTTTGGGATGACAGCTGGATAGAGACTGCATTGGAGTATACCCCAAAAAGCTTCACATGTAAGCCATAGATTTTAACATTTTAACACGACACATGAAAACTGTGATAAAAACCAAGAAGCATAGCATTCTATGTGACATTGTTTTGTATGTAAGTCTTTCTATTTTAAAGTAGCTTAACTTTTTTCCAAAGCGACATACAAAGCACGTATTTTATGAATTTGTGTGTTCCATCTGAAACTCCATAGACTAGTCGTTGAGCTACAGGAACTTGTTTAATATAGCTCGGCCTTTGTTAAAACATCAGAGAAAGCCAGCTGACTAATGGGCCGCAACAGATGTTTGGATCCAATTGAAAGTCTAAAACCTGCGTGAACTTTGACCCAGCCTTCACCAAGCTTCAGCCAATAGTACGTTGGCAGGCCATAGACATAAAGACAAATGGCCCTATCAGTGTAAAGTGCCTAATGACAGAGGCGAGGGGGGTCAGACATATGTGATGGTGGGGGGTCAGACACATGTGGTGTCCCTTGATAAGCGGCTCTGAAAAAAAGGCCTATTTGTGGGTGCTCTGTGGATGAGGAACTTCACCTCCAGCTGAGAAGAGGAAACAGGTTGGTTTGCTCCAGCAAAGCCATGAAAAATTCCACCACAATAACTTACTGCAGCAACCATTATCTGAACTTGACCATGACTGACAAGTGTACCGAAGCATGAAACCAGCTGTTTTAACAGGAGAAATCTAGTTGTCATTCATATAGAACTTGATGGGAAATAAGTTCATATTGAAATCTTTGAGTTTTGGTCATGGCAGATCTAAGCACAATGTTGAGATCTCCTTTGAAACTGTGAAGTCTTTATTAACTCTCATTGCTGTTTTAATTTCTTACAGGGATCTCAATTGTTTAGGTATTTGTGCAGATTATACATTGAGTAGTCCTCAAAACATTGTAGATAGTGATAAACTATGGCATAGTGTTTTCAGGAAAAACAGATCATGCTGTGCTCATTTACAAAGAAGAGGAAAGGCCTTTACATTTTCGTTTTGGAAGTGATCCAGTCGGACAGAACCACTGCAGTCTCTGGAGAGGTTATGGCACGTCTTTGGCCCCAGTGGCTCTCTGAGACTGGGAACTAATGATTGCTTCAGTATGTGCATGAGGTAAAAGGAGGGAAGACGTATGAGATCCGTTCAGCTGCATTGTTAGAAAAAGTATTCCACATGGATTTGCGTATATGTGAAAAATCATTTTCTTACTGTGTGATCATCTGACATCCTGGATGTTTGTTTCAGGCTGGTCACTTCCGCCAGGAGCTGTTTGCTTTTCAGAGGGATATTTGGACTATTTCACCAGGTTTTTCAAGACTGCTTATTTTGTGTTTGAGCTGATCTTAAAAAGCCTAATTGCTTTTAATAACTTATCCGAACACGTTTTCTCTCTCATGTACACTGTGACACACACAAGCACATCGAAAACTTTGTATTTTCAAATATTAGTTAGTAAAGAAAACACTGTGATATTAACCATCTTGAAAATTATATATAGCCTTTTGATATTGTAATATTACTGTAAAGCATTGCAAAAATTCTCCATTTATTTTTGTACTGTAAAAAAACATAAATATATACTGAAAATATGGCTTGAAAAACTCACTTTATGGATTTTTTAATACTTATGTTTGTAAGTATTTGTTTCAAATTGTTTGACTCAAAAGATTATTGATACATTTCATGATATCCTTGTAAATCTGACTTTATACTTTTATTTTAGTCAATTTGATTGCATTTGTTTCTGAGAAAACCTTTATAAAAAATGTTTCTGGCATAATACAGGTACAACAATGTGTCTGTGAAATATGATTTTTATTTGCTGAAAAATTCTGCTGTTTACATCAGAATTGTTTAGAGTGTAACAATAAATAAAATGTGAGGTCAGGCACATGGCCTGTTTACACATCATTTAACACGTGGTTATTAAATTTAAGTCCGGAAAATTGTCTCTCAATGATTTTCACATGGTTCTCGAAACAGCTGTGAGGGACAGGAATTAACCATCCAGCAGTTCTTTAATAGATTTTTCATGGCTGAAATAAATGCTGAAGTGCTTCGAGCCTGAGTTGGTGTAATCTGCTAAATACGTTTTTCTTTCAAATTTATATTGGCAAATTTTTAAAAAACTAAAACTATAATATAAATGCAGCAACTGGTTTACCAATGTATATGACAATGTTTTAATTGTTATATTTCTTATAAATAACAATTATGAATTTTATTCTTCTACATCATTCAAACAAAAGTAATTTCCAGGGTCTTATATGTTAACTATGTATAACTATGTGAATAGGAAAGACCAGGGTTGTTTGACACACTTTTTGTTCTTTATTCAATAGCACTAAAACAAACATTAGGTTACTCAAATGAAAAAAAATATTTAAAAAGTTTGGTTCCCTGGGTGAAAGGTCATTGGGTAAACAACAAACATATTAAATGTTACAAAATATACTTTAACAACATTTGAACTGGTAAAAATTATAACCCACATTTGCCTGCTTTTTATTTTTTATATGAATCATTTAATATAATGCAGCACAGAGGCCAAATATATTTTCAATATTTTCAGAATAATGTATGTAAAATGTTTTAAATACAATTGCCAGTAGTGAGTCTTTAGATGATGATCCTGTTGTTGCCTGATATAATTTCCCAATTATTATATAAGTTCATTAAACTGTATGAGAGATCAACAATTGGAAACGTTTTAAACATTTGTTTTATAATATATTTGCTATAAATTAGATTTATTTCAGGTCAGAGACTTTAGTCAAACTCATGATTGTTGCCTAGATGTAAGGATATCAGCAAGATAAACCTGCACATTTTACTGTAATTAACCATTTATTAAGCACAAACATTAACACACACACAAAAACACAAACGTTACTTTACTTTTTTAACTTTTATTTTACAATTGCTGAATATGATGAGTAAATGTGAATAGTTTAGCTACTCTCTTAAAACTACCCTTGGAAGTGGCAGTTTTGCTATTGGTAAGACTTGCGTAATAACGTCTACACCTCGGCAATGCACTCTTTGTAGGTTGTTGTTTTGTTCTGCCCTCTACTGGTGATATAATTTCCTGCACTTTTATACAAAACAGCTTTTGATTGTCGGTCGTATTTTATTGTCTAACTTTTGGAAAATTGTAATAAATAAGTTAATTAAATGTAAAAGTTATTGCACAACACAAGAAAGGTGCATGTACGCCATGAATCTTATTTAAACATCCACAACAAAACAGCCCCATATGTGCTTCTACTTGTTTGAAAGCCTGTGAATGTTAAAATGCCATTATCCTAACCTCAGTAACACACTGTCACACCCAACAAGCAAAATCACACGTGTTTCTGATCGCCCGCTTTCCTCATTGACAGGAAACGTTTTCTCTGACTTTTTCTGTTGCTTGTAGAGCCTCAAGGACAGGTGAGATTTCTAGAACAACTATTTCAGTGATATATATGAATCAATTACTAAAATAAAAACAATACTGAAAATACTCTAGCCAAATACACAGAGGAGAGAGAGATAGATTACAAAACTAAAGACAGGGAGTGTTTAGTTTAAGCATCAGACAAGCAAACACAGCCCAAACCCAGACCGTTTACCTAATAGTCAACAGTCTGCCTCTGCTAGACTAGGGAGTGTTGAACTATTAGATAATTGATCATAATTGAAACCACAAATGCAGGAAGGCCAAATTCAAAGGCTGTGAATGATTACTTCTGGTGGCTAGCTGGGGAATTGAAGGATAAGAGGATTTGGAGCAACCTGTCACTTTTTCGGCCTCTTATGTAAGAGTCCAGCTTTACAACCACCAGAAATATGAATAATTTTTGGTAAAATCGAAGTTAAAATGTTTTGTTTAGCTAAGCTCAGGATTGTGACATATGTTATTTTTTCCCGACCAGGTTTAAACCAATGTTTAAATCCTAATCCCAATCATCTTTATAATGTTTTGTTGAATGAGAAAAAAAGTTTTGTTAATTAAAAAAAACATTCCCTGGCTACTGTTATGTCTAAACCCGTCTTATTGAATTGCTATTATTGTCATAGGCAAATACAGCGAAATTAAAAGAATAGTTTAGCCAAAAATGACACCCATTGACTTAACCATTTTTTGTGTGAACTATGCATTTAAACAAATTTAAACAAATAATGTTGCTATGTTGCTCCTTTTCAGATTTGGCCAAAAAAGTCTATATTTGGATGTTCAGCTGTGAGGCATTAAAAAATCTTCTTCAATCCAAACCTTTTCAAAAAACACACCATCATTTCAGACGTCATGACGTCAAGTTTCTTCATTCGAGTTAAATTATTTTCTCATTTATTTTGTAGCTGTCCGTTAAAGGTGTTGGTCTACCACATCTAGTTCTCCTATTGAGGTGTGATAGATGGTTTCATGCAAATATGGCGAATGAATTAAGAAGCAATCAACGTGTCAAGACCTGTGATACAGCGAGACTTCTTCCTGCTGAGGAGTACCTGACACCTCCCCGGGGCAGAGCAGTTCTGCTCCATCTGTGTGTAATCTCACACAATGCCAAAGAAAAAAGAGAGATGGAAGGATCATTATATGTATCAGGAGGTTTAGCCTACATGACTTTGAGACTTCTCTGATGTCACAATGAGAATTAAAAGGATATATTAAATTAAATTTATGTTCCTGGCAGATGCATTTAATCTAGAGCAGTAACAACTACAAAAGCCCTTAAAACTGAATAAGAATAACTAGAGTGCAACAGATGGAATCGCTGGTTTAATAGTGATTTAATATGACGGACGGGCTTCAAACCAACAAATGTTATGAGATATTCACCGTGAATACCCAGAAGTGAGATCATGTGAATTTTTACAACAATTGAGTGAATAACAATACTTATTAAGAGGATGGCACTTGCTAGTTTAAAAAATGATAATTCAAGAATGTAACTTGGATAAAAAAGGGAAGTAAAAAAAATTAAAAAAGCAAACAGGTAAATTTTGGTCGAATAAGAACATTTGGGCAATTTTGTATCCTTGTTTTTTTGTTTTCTTGTGAGCTGATTCATTTCTGTAAAATCTTCAAATGTGTGAATAGGCTATTATAAAAATGCAATGGTGTATTTCAACGAGAAGAAAACATTAAATGAATCGCTCACAGCTACAATAATTGTGTTGAATCTTATAAGAGATAAACGAAGAAGCCTTGAAAAGCCTTGTTGAATCATTTTAATATATTGGAATAATCTACAGATATGACAGACATGAGAGTCACTAATACAGAAAGTCAAAGGTTAAAAGGGTTGTTTTCTCAGATTTTATGACAAAACACTGTGGATTTAGCTGAGATGTATTAAAGGGGAAATAAGATTTTACACCATGAGATTGAAACCTCTTATAATTGAATGACACTAAACGTCAAGCTCTTGAACTGTCAAATGTCCTGGATTTGACCAAAAATGACAGCTGTCATATCAAGAGCAGAACTGACATTAGAAATGACTTCTTTTTACTAAATCTCATTTTTCACTGCCCATATCTTATTTATCGTCTCTAACTGAGCAATATCTTTGAGATTAGCACGATACATTTGTAAATTCACACAAAAAAGAAAGACATAATAATGGTATGAAAAGATTCTGAAGATATTGAAGAGAAACACATGGCCTACAACAGCAAAAGTATCTGAATGGGAGGAGCGCGTTTGCCTGATGTCTCTATATATAAAGATCTGCTGTACTGCATGGTAAAGTAGCATTTTGACGGAATTGCTTTTTTAAAACAAACCTCGTGAAAAACATTATTCCTTTTTCTCTAGATTTATTTATTATTTTAGATAAATAATTGATATGTTTAAACCTTCGGTTTTAGTGTTAGTCTTTTGCGCACAGGTGTGCATTACTGGATCAAGTGTCACTGAGGACAGAGATATCTTGACAGACGTCAAGAATTTAGAGGTATTCCGAGATTTATTTTGAACAACTAGCTATTGATTGTTTTTTTTTCACTTTGTGCAGTTTAAAATTCGTCGTTTTATTTATTTATTTATAGGCGATGCCATCGAAAACAGATGTATTAGTGCACTTTGCTAATCTGGTGAAGCGAACCAAAGAGCATCAATTTCATGGATTAATGGGCAGAAGTACAGGTAATGTGTGTAAACTTCTTTGAATAGAGACATAGCTCTGTCAAACAAAACACAAACCATCATATCTAAGACCGTTTGGGATGGAAAATGCCTAATTTAGGTCTGAATTTATTCAAACACAGAATTCAACTATTCGAAAAATTCATAGTTTTTCCGCTTTGCTATGATACTAATATGTATGCATTACAATAAAACACCAGATCTCTAGGCCAATAATATTGATCGTTTGTCAATTAAAATGAATTTATTATTTTTCTTTAGGAATCACTCAGCCTGTGCGACTTGGTGGAAGAAGTAAGTTTATATCCTTATCGTGTTTACGTGCTTGGTTGCACTCTTGTTTATTGATGGATTTATGTGCATATGCTTATTTAGATAATACAACACTCTTATTTGTTTTAAGGAAACAAGGGGGAGATTTTTGTTGGACTAATGGGAAGGAGATCTCCTAGTAAAGGTAAAGATGACCATTACATTTTCAAGGTTCTAAACATATAAACCCTTCATCGCATTGGATGTCTTCTTTGCTTTCAGATTTTCAAGAGGAATGGGACAGACCACAACTTTACTAACTGTGCAACAGAATTACGACATCCTGTCTTTTGTGTTAGACACAAAATACAAAAATACAACATTTAATCTGCAACATATTTTATACATGTTAGGGATCTTTCAAATCTTTAAAACTTTAAATAGAGATAAAATAAAAACAAAATGTGTGTTAAATTAGGAATCCACAACATCAAGCAATGCAGGGTGTATTGGTTTGACATGATTTAAAACATATAGTAAAGGTATCCAGCAATAAAGTGTAATAGAAAATATGATTCACTTTCTTTATAATTCACTGAAGAGTTTTTTATGTGTGTGACTATATGACTGCGTAACTTGATAACTAAATGTAAACAAATAAAGAGGATGTAAAACAAAATGATTATGAATAATTATAAATAACAATGAAGAAAAATAATAAAAAATATGTTTTTGTTGACTTCACTGCATTGTTACTTCCTCGGAGTCTTGTCTCACTGTTTTCCTCTGATGATTAATATGCCACCATCTTTGATACACATAAAATACTGTTTATAATAAGTTAAACAAGATAAATACGTTTCAAAAATAAGGAAAAGTGTGCGTTCAGTTAGTCTATAGGTTTGTGCTGTTCAGCATTGTGACCAGCAGGTGGCGGTACCTTGCGTTCTGGTACACGTAGCGCTCGACATCGAAGAAGTCGATGTTGGTGTATGTTTTGGTTTTGGGTTAAGTACAACAGTATTGCAAATTCAATAATAAAACGTCCTTTAAAATAGCAGACTTACGAACAGTCTCTGTGAGAGAGGACTGTGGTGTATCTGCAGTCACTTAACCAACCCGAATGTTGAATCTGCAGACGCGATGGTGTTTTATTGTAGTGCGTATAACTGCAAAAACAGTACGAAGGACAAGAGTCTCTCATTTCACGCGTAAGCTTATTCAATTCTCTTTTACCTCCTTATGTACGCACCGAAATCCAAATGATATATCTGTTTAGATGCATTCAGGTTTCCTCTGCACAACCCCAAATTGCTGAAGACATGGCTGAAGAATTTAAGATGGAAGGACTGGACTCCAGCTTCACACAGTAAACTCTGCTCCGTCCACTTTGAAAATAAATGTTTTATGTCCGAGGGGAAGAGAATAAGACTGACACCAGGGGCTGTGCCAACCATCTTTACATTTTCAAACCGAAAGGTGTGGACTCCAGTCATAATAACAATCATCTGGATGTCTTTATACATTAGCCGCTTATTTTCTGGTTTTCTTACTGCAGGCTAAGATCGACCCAAGAAGTAGAAGGGCTTTGGTAAGTTACACAACCTCACGTGTGTTTCATTTACATATTCCTATTTTTTTTAGGAATATTTATGTAACATGCGCTCCCATGTTTATTAATCATGTCCAAATGTACCTCTCCCCTTTGATTTGGGTTTAAAGGGTATTGTTGGCAACTTGAATCCTTCTCCTCCAGCTGTACAGAATACGACAGCAGACTCAGAAAAGTTGGATCAGTCCAGCTCTGAGAACAGTGCAAAGAAAAGATTAAAAGTCACAACAGAAGACCTGCAAAACAATGAGCTCATGGGACAAGAGGAAAGGTTTGTAATTGCTCATAAGAAAAGTTCATAGCTGATGACTTTGTTGTTAGGGGTATAAGATTGCATTGTAAGATTGTCAAGAATAGACTTTATTCTTTGTCAACATCCCCTCATCTTATTCACCACCACAAATCATCAGACGTCTGCTTTCATTGTTATTTCTACTTTCTGTGTATTTTCATGCCTAAACAGACCACCATGGACCATCCTGGGAAATGATGCTCTTGACAAAAGCATGACTGTATCCAGTTTTTTTCACAGTGGATACTGTTTGCCAAAGGTATTGCATTTGTTTTCCGTTTCCTCTTAAAGGGATACCTCACCCAAAAATGAAAATTTTGAAAATCATTTACTCACCTTCGTATTGTTCCAAATCTGTATAGATTTCTTTGTTTTGATGAACACAGAGAACGATATTTGGAAGAATGCTTCTGACTAAACACATTTTGCCCCCCATTTCCTCCCATTTTGTTGCCACTATACGCGTGTTGTTTCCTTCACAGAACCTTCGCTGGGCAGGAGATGATGATTTAAATATAGTAAGTATTTATGTTCGTAATTTTGAAAGAGAACTTATAAACATTAACATTTATGGCAAACACTCAACAATACATTATTCTCTCCTAATCCAGATGCCACATGTAGTTTATGGAGTTCCAGGACAAACAGAACCCCATATAATAGAGGTAAGCTGGTTAACACATATAATAAGTAATCTTATAAAGAATGAAAGATTTCAGTTCAAATGAATTATTATCCAGTGCTCAAGATTTTATCATGCAGGATGTATCGGATGCATTGCATTTTCTGGAAATAGGAAAGACCACATCAGATAATGATGTAAATTTTTTATCCTTACTCCCAGGTTAAAGAGAGGTGGGAGTGGCTTGGCCTTGATGTCAGAGGCCCGTTCCCCCCCACAGTAAATAAGCACACACACATCATGACCCTGACAGACTATCATTCCAAATGGGTGGAGGCATTTCCTTTGACTGACAAACTCTCGAAGGATGTGGCTGTGTGTCTCGTTGAAGTCATCCAACAGCAGGGATACCCTCTCGGAATTCTCTCCCGGCTTCCAAAGGGAACCATTGTGGAGGTAAGCGATGCAAATACATAATGCAAATCAGTTGCTTAGGAAATCTCTTCGGTTTCTTCATATTTTCCTGGGTTTCTTTTTTAGATTAACCGGGAGTTAAAGAAACGCCTGCGTCTGAATGCAAACTCCTTGGTAATACACCACCGGCAAACTGGTTACCTGGATCTGGTCACTGAATCACTACTCAATGAGTATGATATCTTTAGGATTATATTATAGATTAACTACCATATCAGTGCAACAAGAATTGAATACTTGGGTTTGTTTTGCACAACAGCAATTGCACATAACTACATTTATTTTTAATACTAAAGATCAAGTTCAAAGTTATTAATGGTCTTTTTCAAATAATTTAGCAAAAGCCACTAATTTACCAAAACCCAGCATTGACCCTCCGGGATCTAGAGTTGTCTAGCCCTGACATACTGTATGTTTCAGGATGCTGGATGATCTGGCAAAGAAGCACAAAGGCTTTTGGCATGTGGCCATTCCTGCTGCCACCCTTAGCCTCTGCTGCATGAATCACCCCACGACCAGAGAAAAACCCTTCACCCGCATGTATGCCAAAGAGCCGCCATTCTCATCTTCACCCAGACAGCTGCCTGTAAGTCTGAAGGACACAGTGTCATCTACTTACACCTTTGAATTGTCTATCTGCCACGGGCTCTTTCATAAGAAGTTACACATTGATTTAGTTTGTACTGTATTGTAAATTGATATTCTTGGCAGTTTTATTGACTTTTGTTTGTGTGCTTTTGTCTTGTTGCTTTCTATAGTACAATGCTACTGATATTCGCTTGAGTTCTTTTGTCATATCATCCACTGAAGCCAATAATCTTAGAGCTGTCACAGAAACATTGGTAAGACCCTTAAACTAAACTAAAAATGTAATTCTGCGGTTTGATTGGTTTTAATAATAATCACATTTTTTTACAGGTGCAGTTGAGAAATCCGATTTGACCAGTACAGCAGATGTCATATCATAGTGTATGTACCTCTGAATGTTTTCCTATTTTGTTTTCTTTCCTCTCTCCTTTATATTAGTATTAAAACCAACAGGTTGTAAATAAAAAGGCATCTCAAGCACCCACTCAAATGTGCATTATTGCTTTGTACCAATCTTGATGTTTATAAATGAATCAAATATTTTTTTTAAACTGAGACATGCTGTATTAGAAAGTGTAAAGCATTTATTAAAGTTGCATCAGTGAGTTGCAGTGCACTATAGTTATTAGTTTTTAAAATGACAAATATCTCACTTTATATTTTGGCTTCAGAATGGAATACATACAAATTCTGTTCGGTTTTAAAGGGATATTTCACTACCAAATCAAAATGTCCCCATGTTTTACTCACCTTCAAGGCATCTTAACTGAATATGGTTTTCTTGAAGAATAATGCAGTCAAAGTTATAATGCATCGTATCATTTTGCTTCCAAGCAGTAGAATGGGTGTTGATTTTTTTAAGTGTATCCATCGATCAAAGAACTGCTCGACACGGCTCTGAAAAATCAACACAAATTCACTCCCATTCTACCACATGGAAGCAAATGATACGTGGTATTATAACTCTGACTGGATTATTCTTCCAGAAGAAAACCATATTCAGTTAGGATGCCTTGAGGGTGAGTAAAACACGGGGACATTTTTATTCAAGGGTGAAGGACCACTTTAATATAGTTCATCTTCTTAACCTCAAATTAATTGAGAGCCTACAGTGAATATTTAAAACTTCAACAGATGTCACAAGACACAATTTAAATGTATATTGAACAGCAAGAGCATCTCAAATAATTAACATGTATATACATGTAGCATATGTGATCCTTTAGTCATCATCACTTCATAATTGTTCTTCATATTTCACAGTTCTCTAAACATAATTCAGCTGGATGTAATTGCATTGCAAACTAAACTGGTGTGCTCTGGATGCCCTGCATGTGGACTGGGTGACAAGACTTTACAAAAGATAGCTTTAATTTGCTATTTACGAGACAATCACGTGATCTGCTGTGTTTGTGGGTTAGAGTGGTTAGTAGTGTAGACAGAGGTTTAGTTCGCTTTAAATGAAAGACACTGAATGAGATACACTAGTGGTATTCTGGAAATGTCTCTGGCAATCATTTTGTTTTATTTACTGTTGATCTCTGTGACCTTGTTTCAAGTGCAGGTTAGTGTGTTAGTGTTTTGATCAGTTAAGTGGGTGTTTCATCCGTTTTTGCATGGATTTACGGTTGCAATAATCTCTGTTTCTGTTTATTGCTTAAGTTAATGTATGTAAGATGAAATGTGAGACGTGTTGTCTGTAGGCCTAATATATAGCACGTGTGCATCTAACAATGGGTGAGGGAATAAGTACAAATTTGTTGTTTGTTTGTATTAACTCGCTTTAATATCTGATAAGAACATAGCACATACTCAGAGTATACACAAATTATGTGTAGCAACCTCAGAACAAACCTAAAAGTAGGCTACAAAGTAAAGTCCAGGGACCTATAGAATTTTTCACATTCATCATTGGTCCAGACAAAAAAATAAAATAAAACTGCCATTTAAGTACCATTTAAGTGCCATAAAAACTAAAAACACAGACTAAACAGTCAAGGTCATCATCATCTAAATTTGATTGACAATGACAATGGAGATTATTATTCATATATAGTAAAAGTTTACACAATGAACTGGCGCTCACATTAACTAAATAGAGAAGTAACCTTCGGCATTAATAGCAGATGACGTCTCGTTAGCTCCGCTGCTGCTTGACTCACTTGTTGTGCTGTGTCGCTAAGTAGTAGTGTATCAAACACGCGACAGTCCTGCAAATGAATTGCGTGCTGTGTGGCCAAATGTTTCTGCATATTGGAGGTAGTTCCCCCCTTTGCCGAAATTAAACTTTTACAGTTGTTGCAAATGACCGCATTGGCGTCTTTTCTAGTGAAATATAACCACACTTTAGATCGCTTCTGCCTCGATGACATGTTTGCTGCGTAACCAAAACAACGCAGCGCGTTGACGCATTTGCAACGAGCGGAACCGATAAGCAGGTACGCTAACGGTTCCAAGGAATCGATTCACTGGGCACCGGTTCTAAAGAGGAACCGGTTCTCGGTTCCCATCCCTAGTTAGGGTTATGTTCTGGTGATGTTTAGTAATGATAGTGTGTGCTACTGTGTATTCAATTGTAAAAATCCCTACTGTTTTCTACATGTTTTTAGATGAACACAGATCTAAAGGTGAGAGTTACACCATTAGGTGTCCGGCACCTCAGAATGATGCATCGGGTGTATATTTGAACACCAGACGAGAGGTAGAACGGCAAATCCTGTTTTACCATTTTGAAACGGGTCATATAACAGTGCATAAAGACTTCAGTGGACGTGTTAATTTCAGTCTTGATGCAAAGATTCTGACAAGCAACATTTGGAACCTTCAACTGAATGATGCTGGAGCTTATTGGTGTTCATGCATCACACATTTTGAGAAATGTGAAATGACAGCAGACAAAGGTGTTTTTCTTTTGATAAATGGTGAGTGTAAAATTTTCTCTTACTGTTTTTATTTTATAGTGTTTGTTTACAATGTATTCTATAAACATTTCAGTAGCATAAACAGCAAGGGTTTAATTGATAGTATAGCTGAATCTGTAGTCAGTGGATTTTTCATGTGATTTATGCATTTTGCTAGTACTCTATATAGATATTCAGTCTATTATGATTTCGTGTAAACCACATCACTTTTGCCAGTGGTATTTTATGTGTTAAGGTGACAAAAAATTAAGTCAATCGTATGAATCAACTTCCACACCTAAACATCCCGTTGTCATGAATGAGTGGATACGAGTGGCGGTTCTGACAGCTGGCAGTGTGCTGTTAATCTTACTCCTTATTATTGGAGTGTGGCTGGTGCCCAAGGTAAATACCTGGTTACATGAGTGTGTACTTTATATAAAAGTACTATGATTCCAATGCATTTACATTTACAATGCATACTGTATATGTGCACATTTTATAGAATATTTCATGTTCTTGTAGGTGTCATTTTCTTCATATACTGTATGATTTCAGTCATAGCTGTGCCTAATTTTGACAATAAACTGGTTTCATTGATAGTCTGGTGTTGTTTTCCCCTTAGGTAATAACACGCATTACAAGAAAGAGGGAAGAGGAGAATATGAGTGATAGTGGACCATATGAGGTCATAAATCTTCATCGTAAGACATAAGATTCAGACCAACACGGTGTTATTCAAAAACATTATATTGAATAGTCTAGTTGACACCCTAATTTAGTTTGTTCTCAGCTGTAAATTGATACCCTTTTTTTACGTATGTTTATATTTGTCTGTTTTTGCTGGTTATGGTTCAGTCAGATTTAACCAGTAGAGAGTTTTTCAAGAAAATATCCAAATGAGGTAACCCCTTGAATGAACAATTAAAGCGCTATTCATGAAAACCTTGTGGGATTAAATGGGTTGAAGAAGTTTTCAGTATACCCAGTATTACCCATCAAACATTCTCTGAACCAGAAATTGTATGTTACATGGGTAGTTTTTTTATGAAAATTGCTGAGACTGTAAATAAAAATGCATTTCATATCAAGCGATCTTTGTAAAATGTTTTGAGTACACAGGTATTTTTTCACTAAAAAGAAAACACTGTATTACAAATTATATAAACCGCATGTTCATTGCATAAAATAAATTGACAAAACTGAGTGGTCAGACAAGTGATAATTGTGATACAATTGATATTGATAATTAATTTACAGTTTTTTATGTCAGATTTGATCTGTGAGAACTGATGCTCCAAACAGCGCTGGGTGAATTAAAATAGTGACTCAGAGTCAAGAATATTACTCAGTTGGTTCTCAGATTTATTGAGGAACGATAGAACATGTATGTGTACAGTTATAGGACCATATAAACATGTAGGCCTACTAATCAGTTGTAGTAACCCAGACATATTTGTCCTTAAAAAAATGGGGACAAAAAAATTATAATTAGCGGATATTTTTGGCTTCTACTGGGGAATAGCCACATAAATATACACATCAGATTATTTTCAACATGAACCATACAAACAGTTCACCCCCCCTTCTCTAGGGCTATCTAAAACATCAACAAGAATCAAGAAGATATTTTAAAGTAACCACAACTGTATTGAGTGTGGGCTTAATGGTGAGATTAGCTGCGGTTGACAGTGTTGTCATAATCTGATCTCCTCCGAGCTTTCATGTGCTGTGTATTCAGAATGAGACCTGTCTAACGTATGTGATGCCATGGTATTTTTTCATAGCTTAGACATGCAGGAAGGCAGCAGCAGCTTTAAGACAAGACAACATGGCCTCCCACCTGCATCTAAGGTTTTGGGGCTGGAATGCCATTGGATACCCATGTATAGTGACCCATTTGTGCCAGCATTTCCACGAGCGTGACGCAAGCCCCGTTGGCACATAGAAGGTTTATTGTAGTCTGGAAGGCCCAGTGTTTGCTTTACAGTCTTTGGTGGAGGAAAGAAGCAGCTGGGCTGCATTCTTTCTGCAGAGAGGCTTGTCTCCCCTTTCAGCATGTGATCCAGATAAATGAGATCAAATGAGAGCCATATGAGCAATGATATTTGACATTGCATTATAATCATGATTATACTGTTTGAATAATTTATAATACAGGATTAAATGCTTTAACGGAAATACTAACAGTTGATGTCCGCTAGTAAGAATCCACCACAGCAGATGGCGCTGTCGAGCAGGTCTGAGCTGGAAAGTGAACAGCGAACAACACGACAACGACATTACTACAGAAAAACTACGCTGGTTATAACAGTACTTCCAACTGCAAACTTTAACCAGTATTGCATAGCCGATTACATCGTCAGAAAGTCGATAAAAATGAGAAAAATAATCATCGGAATTGGTGGGTGAGTAAAGTAAACGAACTACGTGAAAAGTATTGTAGTAACGTTATTCTACATTGTCCAGTCCATCGTATATGAGCTCTAAACCACGTCTGACTGATGTGCTAGAATGACAAATGGAGGAAAAACCACTCTGAGTAAAAACCTACGGGAAGTTCTGACTAACAGCTGTGTAATCTCTCAAGAGACATCTTCTTCAAGGTACCCCGCCCACTTTATAGGAAAGTTATGTTCCTAGGTAACGTTATGTCATTAGTATGCAACACCTAGTTAACACGTCTGTATCATGTTATGCGCTTCTTTCTCAGGATGACTCTATGGTCCCTGTGGATAGCAACGGCTTTAAGCAGTATGACAGTAAGAACAAAGTCGTTCACGTGTGTACTTCTCACATTGCATGGGATTACATCCCCAATTCATAATGTAAAATGTTATCAAACAAGCTATCCTGTTTTGCACTAAGCTGTATGATTTCAGTGGTCATCTGTGGTTTATGCACACATCATTCTCCTGGATGTATTCGATGATGATCTGTTCTGCAGCTCTAGATGCCCTGCACATGGACCGGATGATGGGTGATATTGAATCATGGCAGAAGGATCCTGAGAGCTTCATGTCCTCTCCAGGTCTCAGAGTGACATCTACAGGATCACAAAAGCCCAGTGTGTTTGCTCTCATAGTGGAAGGATTCCTCATTTTTAATCATGGGTAATCATGGGATATTATGTTAAAATATAGCGATTAGCAATATAGAAATATATAAAGATATCATTTTGTTTGGGGATATGAAACAATGTTTTTTTTTCGCCCTTCACTCTTTGGTAAAAGAAAAACGTAGAGTTTCAGTTTAAAAAATAAAAAGAATATGGTGCTTTGTTCATTGTTGTAAACGAATCTATACATAATGTGATATTTTTTGTGACTGAATAATTAAATGGGTTTGTTTGATTTCCAGGCCTCTTAATATCTTATTTGACAAAAGGTTTTTCCTGGAGATTCCCTATAGGACATGCAAAGAGAGAAGAAGGTGGGTGCTGGATGTGTCTGCTTTGATAAACACCAGTTGTTTTGACTGACACCTTTATCTCCGTCTAATAGTTCAAGAACCTACGTGCCTCCCGATCCGCCGGGCTATTTTGATGGGTATGTTTGGCCCATGTACCTGAAGAACAGACAAGAGATGGAAGATGCTGTAAATGACATAGGTAACGCTGAAATGTTTTTTGTTTTTGTATTAAATATTGTCTTTAGTTTTGTAATGTAGTTAAATCTCTTTGCAGTGTTTCTGGATGGTACACAGAAGCAGGAGGAGCTGCACTCCTGCGTTCTTGCAGACATACAGGAAATACTAATAGTTTCGCAGAGCTGAGTTCATGTGAGTAAATCCCCAGTAAAGATGCCACATTCTACACAGTGCCCTAAAGATTTCTTATGAAAACAATTTCATTTCTGCTTTCACAGTATTTAAATGTAGAATAAAGTGAAGTTCTCAGATTGATTGTGGACCACAAACTGCCTGTCACTACAAAAACACTATGACTACAATGTATTAATGCATTATACATTTATGCCTTATTTTATCTTTATATTGTAATGCTTTTTGGCATAAGCTATGTGACTGCCATGTGAGTATGCATAACAACACATGCATTAACTGTGCTCTTGATAAGCATAGGATGGTGTGTGGTTTTGATAATGCTATAATAAACTCATTCATGATTTAAATAAATTTTTCACCTTCAAAATGAAAGTTCTGTCCTCATTTACTCACCCTGTGGTCATTTGCTGTCATTTCAAACCTGTATGACTTTCTTTCTTCTGCAAACACAAAAGAAGATATTTTGAAAAATGTTTGTAACCAAAAACTGTTGGTCCCCTTTGACCTGTATGGACACAAAACCAATCCAAGTCAATGGGGACCAATGGTTTTCTGTTACCAACGTTTTCAAAATATATTCTTTTGTGTTTTTCAGAAGAAAGAAAGTCATACAGGTTTGAAAAGACAAGATGGCTTGTATATAATGACAGAATTTTCATTTTGAAGGTGAACTATCCCTTTTTACTGGAATTTTTTTGCCATGTGTCCAAATGTTTACTATCTAAATAATCTACAGTCTATAAATACAATGAGTAGAGTAAAAATGTATCTGTGCAGCATGTTTAACACATTAAATTACATTTATCACTGTGATGTTTTGTGTTTTTTTAACCTTTTGAGACACAAAATAGTGATGTTACCCTGCTTGTTTCCTAAGACTTAAACAGAACAGAATTCAAAGTTGAGTTACACATGCAGGATCACAAAAAATTATATCACATGTTCATTTTCAGTGTAGTTCTGGAAATACCTCTTGCAGTTGGTCTTACTGTATAGTGACTATTAGTCACCTGTCTGTTTGCTTAAAAATTTTTAAAAGGACCAAACTATTACTTCACTAAAAATATTTGCACTAAGAAATGCAACCATTCTCGAAAAATATTGCTTGGCCTATTTTTTACTGCGTTTCCTGACTCGGATGTCAGAAGTTTATCACTGTCTGTGTGGGTTTGAGTATATATATGTCAGCAGTGCAGACAGAAGTTCATTTTGGTATGACTGATTGAGATACACTGCTTGTGTAAAAATGTCTTGGGGATTTGTTTTGTTTTTATTCACTGTTGATCTCTCTGCAGCCTCGCTTCAAGTGCAGGTTAGTATTTTGTATTTTGTCAGCATTTTACATTTTGCCAATAAGGTTAGTTAAAAAGCAGTTTTTGTGTTAGTTTTAATTTGTCAGCTTTCAAACTGATTATAGCTAGGGTTTCATTACATAAAACGTGCTAGAAGGATACGTTTGTTACTAAAATGTTATAGTATAGCCGCAGAAAAAATTAAGAGACCATTTAAAAATTATTTTAGCTTTTTCTGAATTTACTATTTATAGGTATGTGTTTAGGTAAAATGTATGTTTTTTTTTATTCTGTGAACTACTAACAATATTTATCCTAAATTTTAAATAACAATATTGTTTCTATCTGCATTTATTTGCATAAAATGAAAACTTGTGGTCAAAATAACAGAAAAGATGCTCTGTATTTTTTCGGACCTCACATACTGCAAAGGAAACAAGTTCATATGAACTTTTAAACAAAACAAAAGTAATATTTGGTCACGTATTTAGGAAAAGTAAAAAAACGTTTTATGATAACCTCGATTTTTATCATAGTTTTCATGTGTCTGGTCATGTTGTCAGTCTTTTACGTCAGTGTTGGATGACTCTGTCACTCCTGAGGCTTGATTTTGTTGAAATTCAACAGACACTGGACTTGAATAGACAAAATACATCTAGAAATGCTGATTAAATTAACATTTTTTTATAGTCATTTATTTCTTAGTATTTGGTGAAACTGATTCCAACTGTTTCTTAACATCATATTTAGATGAACACAGATCTAAAGGTGAGAGTTACACCCTTAGGTGTCCGGCACCTCAGAATGATGCATCGGGTGTATATTTGAACACCAGACGAGAGGTAGAACGGCAAGTCCTGTTTTACCATTTTGAAACGGGTGATATAACAGTGCATAAAGACTTCAGTGGACGTGTTAATTTCAGTCTTGATGCAAAGATTCTGACAAGCAACATTTGGAACCTTCAACTGAATGATGCTGGAGCTTATTGGTGTTCATGCATCACACATTTTGAGAAATGTGAAATGACAGCAGACAAAGGTGTTTTTCTTTTGATAAATGGTAAGTGCACATTTTTCTGTTTATATTCTCAGCGTTTAGTTTCAAACCACAGATGTAACAAAACAAAAGTTGTTTATGGCTGAAGTGATTTGTAATTTTGCTTGACAGTGCCATCAGGTGAAGTGTCTTCTTCCACTGCTAAACAACACAATGGCATGAGTGACTTCCTGATACCAGTGACGGCTCTGACCGCTGGTAGTGTGCTGTTACTCTTACTCCTTTTGTTTGGAGTGTGGCTGGTGCCCAAGGTAAAGGTTACATGAGTGTGTAACTCCTCAAAAACAATGTGAAGATTGTACAGTACTGTTATCTGTAGGTGTCATTTGGTTCATGCATGTCTCCTGTCATATCTGTACATTATTTTGATCTTTCTTATCATTCTTTTTTATTTCTAACGTGTATGCAATTTTGCCTAAATGTCACAAGCAAGTTGAATGAATCCTGTGTTTTTTCCCCTCAGATAAAGATACGCAAAATGAAAAACAGAGAAAAGAAAACTTCTGGCAATGGAGTATATGAGGTTATGAATGTCCACCTTTCATGAGATTTTCAATGCTTCAGATTTTACTTTGAAACTCAAAATATATTCACAAAAAAATATTTTTCTTTTTCTCTGTCACGTGTGGGATGGTTTAAATATAGTAATAGACAGCTGTAATTTGAAAAAGCAACCTCTGTGTGTGACCTGTGACCTCTGTTTCTAAATGTTTCACTGAGGTGAGTTTTGACATTATGTGCAGTGATAAAAACGGTTTAAAATAATGTCAGTTTTGATTATACTGAACAACATGTTTGTCTTCTGTGTACCACATTGATATCTAACTTCACAGTTTCACATACAGTAGGTGTTATTTTTTTTTTACAACTGTTAGGGTTTTTTCGGAGGATGTTTTGCTGTGAATCAATTTGTCTTTCATAGCTTTGTGGTAATCTAATTCTGAAGTTTGTCTTTCAACTTGGTATGAGCCTCTGTTAAAATGTCCTAATGGACAGTTCCTTTCTTTTAAAACATCAGATTTTGTTATTCTGACAATTCTCCGACCACCTCTATATTTTGTAAATATTTTTTCCTAAACTTCTCATGTTATAAATCTATTAGCATTAAATGTATAACTAAGTTTGGACCATAACTCAAACTTGATGTTCATGCTTATTTTTTATTTAGCTTCAGCTACACTATCATTTGTCACTTGAATGTCTGTATGTGGGTTGTAAACATACTTTTTTTATGAAGCTAATATTCTTCACTGAGGTCACGTTTCAGACTACATGTCAACTGCTTAAATATAAATAGTTTTAAAAGTAACGTAAATGTAACTTTACAAGAATGAGATGTTTGTCACCCTGTAGCCATGTAAAAAAGATTATATAATGCTGTCTTAGCTGCAGCCTGATGTGTTTTCACCTGGTCTTTGTCTTTTGTGCATTGCACCATGTACATAAAGAGACAAGCATGCAAACTTCCTTCTGTGGTAGACAACATTTATGTCAAGACCCCCCTAAAAGAAACCCACATCTGCTTCAGAGAATATCGCCTCTTTTCTGACTGAGCATCACTTCACACTCATAGTGTCAAAGGCCTTCAAACCGATCTTATTCACTGTACAAAATACAACTTCACACTGAACAAAGTTTTTTTTAGTAGAAAAGAAGAACGTATTATTTTGATTATGCTGAACAGAATTAGTCAAAATGTGGTACCAACAAAGATTATTTTGTTGACTGTACTTAGATATCTAAGTTGTTGTCCTAAGCGCGTCAAGAAGTTTGACCAACTTGCCAAACTGTGTAATCTCAAAAAACAATTCTAGTGTTTGAAAGTTCCCAGCATCCATTGCAATTCAATTTGCTGGTAAAATGATTGCTATTTTAGTGTTTGCTGGCTATATTTTTGTCATTGTAAGTTACCTTTAGTATTTAGAGTTAATTTTTTAACAATAAGATTTTTAATGATGTTTGATGATTGTTACCATGATTAAGGCTCATGTGCTCAGTGTTGAGGTCTGAAGTAAATGACACAGTGAGGCCACTACTAATATGTTTAAATCACAAACATCTTAAGCAGTTACTTAAGTAGAGTGTGTATATAATATATTTATAAAGTAGAGTGTGTATATAATATATCTATCAAGTAGAGTGTTTATATAATAATAGAACAATTATATATTAACGTTAACATAATCTTTTGAGTTGGGTCAACTAAGTCCATAGTTGATTGAACTCAGAAATTAGATTGTTGCGTATTTATTTTAAGTTGGTTCAACAATTTTTTGTCAGTCATGTGACATTACTCAGATTTAGAGTTAGGTGAAATACTTGGCCAAAAGTTGAGTAAACTCAAAAAGGCTGTGCAGCTAGTTGCCTTGAAATTTAAGTTAAGTCAACTTTTCATTTTGTCAAAAACAATGCAAGATAATCTAGGTATTGTACTGCTATGCCAAGCTATTATAAATAAAAAACTTAAAAGCATGTTGCCATTGTCCAAAAATTGTCACATAGTTTTTAAAATAAATATCTAGGCCTAAATGTTTATCGTGTAACACGTTTGCTCTGACAGGAACTGGAACCGTTGAATGGTTTTGTTTTTAAGACCACAGAGGTTTTGATGTGATGATGGTGTGGTGTTTTTCAGAAGTCAGAGCCGCCGCGTGTAAAGGTCACGGATGAGCCCATTTTAGATGCAAACATTGCAGAAAGATTCGATCAAGTGAGATGAACGTTGTTTTTCATTTCAGTTGTCTGAAAAATGTCAAAATGTGTCACCAATTTACACAACGCTCTTGTAATTTAAATAAAGGATTTGATTGTGTCCCCTGTACAAATGTAAAATATAACCTATTTTTTTCCAGCTGTGTGAATGTCAAGGACAGCTAAAAACATATCAGCTAAAATACCTTTGCAGAACATGCTATTTCCTTGAAAAAAAACATTTCTCTCAACAGGTATTGTCCAACAATTGCACAATTAAAACACTTCATATAATTTCCTTCCTATTGAAATCGTTTGATTTTTTTCCCACACTTGTAAGTCGCTTTGGATAAAGTTTGCTAATGCTAATTATTATATAGCTACAGGAGAGTGCTTTAAGGTTTATTCTGTTATATTTGTAACGGTACATTGTGGATGGAAAAGAGCATTTTATATAATGAGATTCATAATTATAAATAGCCCACCAGACATCATAAATGTACAGCCTTGGGGCATGTTTTCCCATGTCACGTGACCTGTTGACAAGTATGGGTTGACTGGAGTAATGATGTCTAAACGAAACTGACAAAAACTCTTTTTAGTTTACTTTTATGACCCCATATAACATAGGCCTATTGTTACACATAACAATGTATGCTATATCTTAAATTACATATTTATTTTAAATAAATGCATCGCACAGGACCGTGCAAGAAACTCCGAACAGTTAGCACAATGCCGACCTTTACTAATATTTAAATATAGTAATTTCAATTCCAAGACGTGGATCTTCTCCAAATAAAGTCCAATATTATAAAGCCTAACATTAGCCTACATGCTTTTCCCTTAACTAACGTTCCCATACAGTAAGTCACCATCTGATTCGTGTATCTCTCTATGGTGAGGCGGGGTTTATAACCCACAGGTGTGTGAACAGGTAAACTTCGGCGGTGTGTGGGAGTTACAGTCCTGACTACACTGTACAGGCGCTTAAACATAAAGACGACTTAAATCGACACATATATCTACGGGTTCACGTGCGCTGCACCGAGTGTTTAGGGAGACTTCTCCGCAACGAACGGACGAACTTCTGATGTTGCGATCTCAAGTACGGATCTGATTGACTGAAGTTGAGATCCTCAGGAGTGGCCTGTGAACATGAAGAAATCATATTCTGGTGAGTGTTAACCTTTCATTGGGTTCATGCCAAACTCCATCATATATCTGCTTTCATATCATATCATATCATATCACATCGTAACATAACATTCAGTTCATCTAAAGCACTATGTAAAAGTGAAAGCAAAGTTGCTTTCACTGTGGCTGTGCTAAATTAATAGTTAATATTTCAAACAGTTTATTTGTGCCATACATACTGTATGCGACCTAACTTATATGCAGTCTAATATTTATAGCCTACTTAATTGACGTATATTTGCATTTCTTTTCAATGAACAATGCTATGAATAGACAATGCTATGAAGAATAGTTTTGTTCACATACTGTAGTTTACTGTCCATTATGGGTGGGTCAAATTTACATATATTAAAACATTTTCTATATTAAAAATCCACTAATACTTTATTCTTATTTGCACTAATATGATTTACCTGTTGCGTTATTATTATTATGGAATGTACACATTAACATTTAAAGCACATCCAAACATACTTGCACTTCCTTTGCATTTTACTGTACTTTATGAAAGTAGGTGTGTTCCTAGATACTCACATCCCTAGAAGTACACCTCAATGTTTGCCTATTTCTAGAACCGTTCAGCAGTGAGGCCTACCATATTATATTTTGGTATATTTTGTGGTCCTTGCTTGCAATACGTCCTTTTTCGTTGTGCAACGAAGCCTGAGGCGCTACATAAAGCCCTTCCATTGAGAACAGCCGCGCGTTTCCTTCCCTATAATCTCAACAGACGCATAAGGCGAATTCTCTGTGTACACAATGATTTGGCAGGAATGTAGCGTTTCCTCGGGCCTGCCAAAGTCATTGTCACAGCCCAACTCCTCTCGCACACATGTTGGATCATGTAATCAGTCTGTGCTTTTTCTCCTCCGCTCTCTGGCAGCACATTCTGCTGTGTATGTGTAAAAGCTGACCTCATTGTGAGAATATCCCTCGCAAGCGGACAGCAGGAGGAAACCTGCTAGAAGTACCCGAAATACACACTTTATTTATTGATTTGTGCATTTCACGCAACTCTTTGAATCGTGTGTGCTTATGTTGTGTCATGGACTCTAGGTCACGCCCTGAGGTAAATCAGTAACTCACAATGAGACGTATTCAAGCACTTAGACAAGAGTCTTTCAGTTACATTCACAGATAAGTGACATACTGTAAATAACACACATAAGTTATTATTGTGAGATTTTTGCAGCAGTTTGTTGCACTCGGGTGTTTGGGTGTAACTTGCACTTATTCATGTGCACCGAAAGTGGATTCGGAAGAATTTCGTCGCCTCTATTTTGGTCTTCCGGGTACCTTGTGCACAACAACTGTCCAGATAATTGATAAAATGTGACTTCTGCATGTGGGATTGCATGCGACGCTTTCCATGTGCAAGGTTCTATGCAAAATTATATCTCCCATGTCTCATCTAAAAGTGAATCATTACGGGTGGATGAATGAATCTCATTGTTAATTCTTTATTTTGGAAGATTGCCCAACAGAGCTTACTGAGGCAAAAGAGACTCTGCACTATAACACATTTTTTTTATCAGTTTCTGTCTCCTATGGCTTCACCCCCGCCTCCTCTTTCCTGACCTGCCCTGTCATCACGGTCGGGCTGACAGGTGAGTCAGCGGCAGTGCAAACTCACTGTAAAATTAACTAAAGCCAGAGCGCTTTGAAATTCCTCTCGGCTCTTCGAGCTGTTGATCACAGTGATTTTCGGTATGTGTCATAGGTTTCACATGCACCCCAACAACTGCTTCTCTGACAGCACTTGATCTGACACTGAAATTGACAGATGGTTCGGTCTTTCTCACGTCCTCCATGTCTCCTTGTCTTTTTCACTCAAGACTCAGATTGTCGGCTTTCTGATTACTCAGTGTGGACACAGGAATGTGGTGGATTGATAAGAGCACTTCATCTTGCAGAGTGTGTGTAAAGACAGGACTCTTTGGAAGCTCTGCAAGCTGGATCCACATTTGCAAATATCTAAGTTTTAGTTCATTTTTAAAACATCTCAGGGACTTCACTCTGTGAGGGTGAATGTAAGGTATTTTTTTTACTTTATGTTTACAAGTCTTCTAATTCTGCTTTCGTGCAATGTCTAAAAAAGTGCCATTCAAATCGATTGAACTGAATTCAATACTTTTAACCAATAATTGGTGAACTGAGAAAATATACACAGCTGTTTTCATTGAAAGAGCTTTATGCAGTGCCACAGCCTCCAGTGCCCAATTAAAACTACATAGTACACATTTATTGGTCATAAACATTGTTTTACTAGCCATAAACCTTTAATTAAACATTTTAAATGTTGTTGTTTTATTTAAAAAAATCCATGTTTGTTCATATGGCAATATGGGATTATTTAGGTGTTTTTACTTGCCCGCCCAAGTAAAAAAAGTACATTTAAGAACACGTTCATAATGTACTTAAAGTGCTTGCTACATGTTAATTTTGTACTTTTTGAATTAAAAATTATATTTTTTTTCCTACTTATACAAATGGTGTCTCAAAATAGCACAGTCGAGTATACACTTAGATCTTTAGTTTATCTTAAGAAGGACCAAAACTATTTTTTGTATACTGTATTACACTTGGCACGTAATCATAGGGGAAGCACTTTAAGTGCTATAGAACCATAACTTAATGCTTCAGTGGTTTTTCAGAGCTGAAGCGGTGCTGTATGGTTCTTCAGCGGTTCTATATAGCACCTCAGTCATCCCAAAGAATCGCTGAAGAACCACTGAAGCACCAAGTTATGGTTCTATATTGCACTTAAAGTGGTTTCCCTATGATTACAAGCCAATAACCACTTTTGGTGCAATATAGCACCATTTTTTTAAAATGTAGGTACCAAGTTATTGTGAAAACAGAGCACTTTCAGGGTGTATTGTTGTACACTTTTTCACCATGGTAATATAGCAGAGTGTTGTGACAGTGTGTATTTGTCTAGCTACACTGCATGAAATGGATTGTCTCTTTTAGTTAGAGTGCTGGTCTAGAAATAAAAGACACTTCAAACAGTGTAAAACAACCGAGTAGATGATATACAGTGTCATAACGATCTGGGGTCCGAGGGAAACGGCCCCATAATGTAATTGTATTATCTCTCCTCAATTATTAGGAAAAATCTGTTCTCTCTATGTTTGACTTGCCTTTGACCTGATTGTAAACTGTTTGCACAGTGGATCAGCGACCCTGTTCTTTAAACATCATTGCTTAAAAAAGTCGCACTGACTCTGTGGTGAAATAAAAAAAAGACAACAAACAGAGCATACAGCTAAGGACATCACCCTTTTGAGAAAAATAAAATGATGTTCAAATATTTTTTTCCATCCGGTTAATATTGTTCATTAAAGTTTTGAAAAGCCTCACGTTTAAATGGTGACACTGTCCACAAATGTTTTACATGCTACCTTGAAGGAGCACTTGAAGATTACAGTGGTGCCCTTTACAACTTGAAACAGTGAAAGAAAATTGAGACAGTGTAGGTGTCAGGCAGACCACACTCCATGTAATGCAACCCACAAATGAGTCTGTGTGTTTGGCAGTACTGGCTTGTTCAGTCATGTCTCAATGTTATGTGAAGGGACCCCTTATGTTTACATAGAAAACAACCGCAATGATCTCACCCCTTCCTTATCTCACCAGCATGTCAATAAAATTAGATTTTCATTAAATCTGAGTTCATATTGTCAGTAGTATTTACCCCGAGGGAAGTGTATTGTGCATTTCTTTCTCGCACCCATTCTGTTTTTATCATCATTGTATGAGTATTTTATTTTATTTAGCTCATGAAATTTGAGAAACATCTAGTGGTGAGGTTGTGAATTGCAACCAACAGCTCACTCCACTGCTCACCCCTCCCTTCCGGAGCACTATGGAGGCTTACAAGACTAAGATGTTGTCACGTTTTGCTTCTTTTCTTGTAGAGAAAATCACGGACATGTTCAGGGCTACATTGGATGTCATAACCAGATGCTTGTTAATTTTTTACGGCATTTACCAGGACAGTATCCAGATTCCTCCATATCACCACAAAGTTTCAGGAAAGAGTGTCTTGCAGGGATTTAGCAGAAATTATGAATAAATATACACATCTGTGTGGTAACTAATAAATGCTTTGTCAATACTGATGCACAGGTTACCGTTATTGTTGCGGCACTTGTCATGTGTCATAGAGTTGTTACATTAGACAGGAAATTCACACATTCAACAGTGCACAATGCTTTGGTATCAACATGCACTAAAAAAGCCTTAAAGGCTTAAATTGCAAATTATAGTTTAATTCACTTAATTATTGCCTTTGATTTTGGGGAAAATATAACCTGAAAGATGTCCTCACCTTATGCATTGCACATTTATCAAGACACGTGACTTACACCACCAAACCCATGCACGAGAGGAAATATTGGTTTGACCATAACTGAGTCAAGCATGTACTTACCTTATCTTTATGAATATTATAAACACTGGCACTTTATAAAACACATTTGAAACGTTCATTCTCTCCTATGGAGTGTTTTTATTCCAACAAAGACTTACTAAATCAGCAGCGTTTCATCCTTCTCTGTGTTTTTGTGACCCATCTGCCTTGATTTTGCAGACACATGCAGCCCATAATGTTAGTTGGACAGTGCGTCATTACTTTGATGTCTATTCCTAACACATCTGCTATATCCTCTGCTCCATTTCTTCTGGACTTTGTCTTTTGTCTTTTCTTCAGCGTCCTTCCGTCTGCAAACACTGATCAGTAATTTCAGTAATCGTGTTTTTGTTATGTCTTCTGTGCTGACAGGCATCGCTCGGTCTACCAGCGGCAGGATGAGAAGGCCAGAGAAAGATGCAACCAGTCCTACTGGTACTGGTAAGTGTTCACGTATTTGAAACTATTTCCATTTTTTTCTGCTCCATTTTTTGTATATGCTTGTATATGTATATACTGTAAATGCAGCTTGCTAGTGTTGGATATGTTTTGACAACATCTCCCTACACCAGGGTGGCACATATGTTGATGGATGTGTGCATCTATGTACATACAGTGGCAAGAAAAAGTATGTGAACCTTTTGGAATTTCATGGTTTTCTGAATAAATTTGTCATAAAATGTGATCTGATCTTCATCTAAGTCAAGGGTATTGACATAAAAAAATGTCTAAAATAATAACACAACATTTTTTTCACCTTTTGACTTAGATGAAGATCAGATCACATTTTATGACAAATTTATTCAGAAAACCATCCAAAAGTTCACATACTTTTTCTTGCATCTTTACACCTTGTGCATGTGAGCGCTTCTGTGTAAAGAGTGTGGTAATACCTCAACGCTGAAGCATCCTCTCTTAGCGGGACTGGCTTTTGCAATGTCAGCACCTCTGCATATGGGGGCTGGTTTAACATCCAGAGATCTGCATGAGTTGTACAAACAAAACATGCACATGAACACAAATAACATCGACTGGGTCAAGAATGCCAGCTAGTGCAATTCTGTTTGTGTGTGTTGTCCAGGGCTGGTTTTCCCGAAACCTTCGTATCACTACTTCGTTCTTAAGTTATACCTTAAGAGTGGTAGCGCTATATTAAGAATGACGTAGCATTAAGGTTTCCGTAAACCCGCCACAGGTGGTTATACGTTTTAAATGTCATGTTTTGTTTTAAAGCAGCTACTCGAGTTACTCATTGTGTGTGGGTGATCAGGATGTGAATGTCTGTTTTTCCTATTTGTATCTATGAGTCAATGCCGTGAAGCTCATTTTTGTGTGTCCCTGCGATTTTAATAACATTTAAAAGGGTTAAATGTGTCAAATACATTTGCTAATTACTTGCATACATTCTCTTTTCTGAGGACCGAGACTGAAATTCTGGTTTTAATTCAGAGAATAGTTGGGGAAGGATTGCATGGTATGGTATGACCCCAAAAATATATTGATAATTCATCATTATAAAAATGAGTATTAACTTAAAAATTTTCATTTGAAATATTCCCATCAAGGCCGTATGTGTTTACATAGGTGTCCATTTATGCCTGTCAAATTAGATTTCAAATCGAAAAGTCTAACAGTGTAACCGGTTATGCCATTGTACTTGTATCACAAACCGTTCTGTTAGGGGGTAATTTAGTCAAATATTACAAGTTTATGATGCTAATTAAAGATGTTATTTTTTGAGAAAGTGGTGCTTTATCCACAAATTCAGAATTAAACATAAATAAGATAATTATGTTGCTCAACATTATTTTAAATATTTACCTTTAATGCATATTTCTATTCTATTCCATTCATATTAAAGTTTAAGCTATATAATATCACGTAATATAATGTAATATATACATATATGATTTAATAATGTAGAATGAAGTGGGTGTCTACATTTTAACATAAATTCAGTGCTAAAAGAAATGATTACATTTTGATATTTTATCATTAATACAATATAAGACTACGCACATGCGCTGGGTCGCCTGTTCGAAGGGCGTTGGAGACTGGTGCAGAAGTCAGGAAATTATTGAATAAAGTTGTTGTTTTTGTTTTCTTGCGCACAAAAAATATTCTTCTCGCTTCATACTACTTGAACCACTGCAGTCACTGGGACTATTTTAATGATGTCTTTATACTTAACTTTATGCACTTTGAGTGTAAGTTGAATTGCTGTCTATGTGGGGGTGTCATACAGTAAATCTCTCTGATCTCATTAAACCTATCTTCAGTATTTTTCATAAAAATATAATTAAATACAGGGAAATCTATGTGTAATAAATATAAACATAGTTTCAGTGCAAAAAATATGCAGCATCCTTACATATCTATGTCTTAAATCTGTTAAGCCGGTTGATCACAGGGTTATGACATCATAAACAGAGTTTAACTGTCTTTGGTAAACTGCGGTTTTAAGGAGAAAATACTCCACAATGGTTTAAAATGATGAATTTGCACATGGTCTACCTTAAAGCATATTAGAAACACCACATAGACATCAACATTTTCACCACAGGGGGTCTTACAAGCACACACTGTGCTAAACATCTTCGACTGGTCTAATGTTATGTTGAGTGCTGCCCCGTCACATTTTTTTGTAACTCACTAACTTTCTGGTGTAGAACTTCTTTCTTTCTATTTAAACGTTTAACGTAAATTAAAAAAAACGTAGCAAAGACCACAATGTGACATCATGTGGATGAGATGTCGACTGTGCGGAGTTCTCTTTGTGGACTATAGGCGGTCATGTGCTTCTAGCACAGTCTATTGCTAGCCAAAACTGTGACACAGCCTCTCTTTGAGGTCTATGAAATGTCATGTGTTTGGGAATTTAAGGCTATGAGTCTAACAGTGGGTGTAGATCTACGAACTCTCTCATAGAGGTGGTATTGTTCCTGTGTTTAGGGGTCTTTGGAGAGAATGCTTTGCAAATCTTCAATGAACAAATCTTAAAATCAATGGTTGACATTTGCCATTGTTTGCCAGCTGAAGTATGTTTTTTTCATTATAAATATAATGTTTATGTACATTTTGCACTCTCATAGTTTAATAGGGCAACATTAGATGAGGAAATCTGTTTGTAAATCAGTTTTTAAACATCTTTGAAATTTGGGTTGCCTGATCAGTGTCATGCAGTCTGAAACAATCAATAAAAACTAAAAAGCTTATGAATGCTTAGAAGTGCTTTCAATAGTTCATAGAAGCTCTGATCATTGTTTACCATAAAATATGAGGCCAGGTTACTGAGTTTGTCCTTAGTAATACACCAGTGTGTTCTTGACCAAACATCTTGACCAAAGTGTGTATTTCTTCACAAGTATTTGAGCTCCTCTCCCAGCTGCCTGCTCGACAAATGACCCTGGACCTCCCCATAAGGATAAGCCAAAGGTCGGTCTCACTTCCTGAACAAAACCACATCATCCTCACTCCGAACGCTGGACTGCTATTGCCCACAGAGGAAAACAAAAGAAAATGTGGCTTGGAAGTTAAAATTAGGAGACAAGATATGAAATAGTCTGTGAATGGTCTGAACTATGGAGTTTAGACATTTGTTTTCAAGCACTCTGGTGTGGTGTTGGTAATCTTCTCAGCCCGTCACTTGTGATCACACAAACGCTCGCCAGGAAATCAGAGGGCAGTCCTGGATTCCTCAAGTCACTAAGAGGAGATATTTTAGGAGACACTCATATCACATGGCCTTGGGTTTCCAGCTTACACACAATGCTTCCTCAGTAACAGAGGACACAGCCAGAAAGACTGGGTGAGCAGAAACAAAAAATTAGAGGCAACAAAAGCAAAAGAGCAAGAAAGCCCATATGATCAGCACATGGGTATGCTGTAATTCTGCATCCGATCATTATTACGGCACACGGAAGAAATTTAAGAGGAAGATTGGGGTAGAGCTAAGGAGAGAGAGTGAGAGAGAGGGAGGGAGAAGCAAAAGAAGAGCGAGGGAAAGCAAACAAGGAGGAGAAAGCGCTAGTTAGCTGTGAGAGAAAGGGGAAGTCTGAAAAAAACGGCTGGAGAGAGAGGCTACATGTGGCAGAGGAGGGTGTGCGCTTAGCCATGGAGGGCGACAAAATTGCAGGTAAGAGAGCAGCTAACCGGCACACACTGTCTTCTCTTCGAAACATTTTCCAAACAACTTTTTAGATGCTGAAGTATGTAGTTTGGTGTTTTTCACCGATTCATAGAAGAGTAAGCTGCTAGTTTCTAGGGAAGTACTCCTGTGTTTGTCGCTTCAGCTTGGATCTGGATAACTCGGTGTGTTAAAACCATCTGTTGAGTTTATGGGACTTAAGAATCCATCCTAATATGTGTTTCTTCACATACATTTTTAAAGTTAGTTTTGATCTTTAAACAAAAGACAGATTTATGCCGTACTACTTTTGTCCCTGGTGGTGGTGCAGGCTGATGTAAGTCTGTAAGATTTTCCGTTGACAGGGCAATATTTTCCATAGGCTTTGACTGGAAAAGGGAACCCGCTCATCAGGATGTGACAACAGGCAATAAAGAAAGCTGTGTGTGTGTGTGAATGAAATGCTCTCAGATGCTGAATCAGAGCTGTGGTGTGTATGGGACTCTGAGAGTTACAAAGGCAGCCAGAAAATTACAGCGCTGTGCTTTTCGCTTTAAATAAATATATGAACCTAGGAATATAATAATGGCCTTAATGTTTGATTTGAGGGGACACACCTGGTGCCCTGAGTGAGAGGAAATGGAAAGATAAATACATCAAGAATGACCCTTATGATCTCCATGACACCACAGCAGGTTCTGTTCTAGTTAGTCATAACTCCAGGCTGGTCTGTAATGGATTTAGCAGGAACTGAGGCAGAGAAACAGAAGAGAGAAGTATAGACAATAGGACGGCTCTTTCAGATGATAATGCAGTACTGTCGATGAATACTGTGGTACTGAATGATTGCTATTTTTATACACCCCAATAGCTACCATGGTACTTTTTGTTAGTGGTGGAGTGCTTGCACAGAGCTAAATGTACAGTTCATTCAACACTCTATTAAGTAGAAAAGACACGACAGGAAGACTGAGAGATGGAAAACAGGAAGTGGTGAATAAGAGAAATGATGTAAGAATGGACCTCAGTCTCTTTAAGATCGTTGATTTCAGGGAAACACATAAACTGATCAAGAGTCTCCTGAACCACACATTGCTTTAAATAAAGTGTTTTACATGTGCATAAATGTGAAATGTATGATAAGGAAGGTGGCGAAAGCTATATCTCACAAATCACACAGGTTTATGCACTGTCATCTGTCAGATAGCAGACGTCACTGTTTCACACAGTTTTATCTGTTAGAAAGGAAAACAAGACTGCGTGGTTCTGCGTCTTCCGTTCTTTTATGTTTGTTGAATGGTCATGAAAGCTAACAGAAACAAGAATGATAATAGAAAACAAAGACATTGGTGAGCATTATAACAATAAAAGAGTTCAAAGCCATTTGAAAGTCATACAAGCAATGAACAAATATGATGCGAACAATATCTTGTCTAGTCTTGCATATAGCTGCTGCAACTCTTGTATTTTAGACTCACTTAACATGTTTTGTGACTTTCCCACATGAGACAAAATAAAACAGCTATGTTTATGACTGAAATCTCACCATCGAATACCTTTTTATTGAGGAAATGACTGAGTACACCTGTATAACATCTAGCATACTTTACACTTGATATTTGTGATGGTTTCATTTTACTTTCAGAATGTTTAAATTCTTTTTATCCCAACCACAGGATGTTTAGGTGATTTTATATATTGCTTCAATTTTTATTTTGTGATTAACAACAGACCGGACCGACAAATGTTGTTTGCACAAAAAAGTGCCGTTTATCATGCGTTCATCTGGATCTTTTATCAGTAAAATTGTCATAAAAAGGAAGCACTTTTTTTACTGTTCTGTGTGATTTGGCGACTCCTGTGGTCAAATAATAAACTGATTTTCAATCCAAGTTAACTGTCATCCAAATGCCACCAAACTATAGGATGACTGTAAAAAGTATGGATGCATTGATACCATTTTTTTTAAAACACCAAAATACCATTTTTAGGTTGCTATTTTCCAAGCACAACACACTGAAACTAATAAAAATAGATTGGGTTCTTATGAACGCTTTCACCTCAAACACATTTTTTGTGCTTGTCACAAACTGTCAAAGCACAAATTTCAGTCAGTTCTGTCAGGTATGTCACATGAGGTATCGATCTTTGTTATCGGTGTATCTTTACGAGTACGAGCATGAGCTTGGTATCGGTGCTTCCCTTATAAAAAGAGAAGCATTTAAACTTGATCATTGTGCACCTAATATTCTAAATGGTCTCTGACCTGACTACATTATGACACATTTACAAAAGTGTAACACATTGTTGAGGCAGTTTACAAAGTTCATGCTCTCAGCCGCCTCTGCAACATTACCACCTTGTACCTTCATTTTCAATAATCAATTATTCCCAATCAGTGTGACCAATCAGGATCAGACATTAAAGCATCATTTCATAATTCAATGGTTGGATTTAGAATCTGTACAATAACAACATTATGAGTTTTTCTACATGTTCTTGTGTTTTGGATACATTGACCACATATTGGTCAGCCTGTGTCATGTTTTGCTGGCCCACAAGCAGACCAGGAGAGTGCAGATGACAGGCAGTGTGTAAACATGCTTATGGGGGAGTTTACCGGTGCTTTGCACTTAAATGTAAGACTGGGAAATGATTAACACAATGCCTTATATCACATCCACTAAAAGGCCCAACCTAATAGAATGTGAAAAACAAGTTTTTATTTTCTACAAGCTCAGGATATCTTGTGTGTGGGTCATTTCACCTTCAGAGTGATCTGTGCTCACTGTGGTTTGTCAATTTGAAATGAGTTATTGGAGCAGACAGCGTGTTTACAGAAGCCTGTCTCAGGCTGGTACAGATCTTCATGCTCCATTACAGAGTCTGTGAGATCTCACCATCTATAGCAAGAATCAAACCAGTTTATTATTTTTCAGTTTCTGGATTCAAGAATTAGAGCTAGAATTCAAATTGACATTCTTAAGTGTCCAATTTCACTACATTTTATGTGATATAGTGACATCTAGTGGTTATCATTTATTTAATGATTTTATACCAATTGCTTCTGATTCTCCTAGATCAGGGATTTTTTAAACTGGAGTCTGGAGACCGCCATAGATCCCCAGAAAGATTTAAAGAATTGAACGGCAAACAAAAATTCAAAAAGTGCAATGAACTTAATTATGGTTTTATCTTTAAGTTTATATTTATTTCCAAGCGTTTTCATGATCTAACAATTTTTAAAAAATGTGGAAAAAATATGAAAGTGTTGTAAAACTTTTGAGCGGTAGTGTACTTTCTAGAATATTTTATATTTTTGTTTTGAGTTACTCTATAGTGGTTCTCATTAACTAAAGATTGTATGGCAATAATTGTAAAGCTATGTATGTCAATTTATTGTGAAAGCTTATGAAAAAAATTGAAATGAAAATGTTTGTCTTTTTTTATTTTTTATATATCCAACATTGCTCTACGTAAATGTAGCCATTTATTTATGCTTGGATGAGTTCACTTACTACAGTAATTATCTAACATTGTTTATATGCTCGTATTCATACATAAATATATAGACACACACATAAATCTTATCAATTGGTTCTTGAATATTAGTAAGATGAACATCAAATTGATTTTACTCTTCATATTAGACAGCAAAGTCTTAAAAAAAATTCGGAATAAGGACTAGCCATTTATGATAACTGCTCAGTATGCATCAGAATGGCAAAGGATTCTGCTTTGCATGCCTTTTCAGGTTATACACAAACTGTCCGTCTTCCACTCCTCCCCAAGTCTGGATTTGTGGTGTGTATGTATATGTGCAGTATGTGTTCGGACATCTGTTTACAAGGGCCTGCATGGTGTTTGCATCAGACATGCCTGAAAAGCTGTGAAATATGGTGTATGATTAGTCGGATGCAGCATGAATTTCCTGTTCTTGTAAGCTCTGGTCCATAACACATCAGCCATCACTGCAACATGTAACCACTGCAACATAACGTGTTTATCTCCAACATCTCTGTCCTGCACTGCAGCGTAGACGGACATGTGTCATAGTTTTACAAGAAGAGAGCGTTTCCTTCTGGGTAAACCCAACAAACCAGTCACACGGCATTGTATTAGCAGTTAGCAAATCCGTAACCAGCTCTTTATCTTTGCAGCTAAATACTAAACCGTTGTTTTTGACAGTTGTGCGAGTCGTTTAACTGTCAGGACTGTCCCAATGAAAGCGTGTGCTGGTGGTTTTAGAAGATGAGGTGTGGGCAGAATCAGAGCTCTGATGGAGTCCGCTATAGATGAGGTCATTGATTTACGACGCCCCATGGTCTCAGCCTCCTCCACACTTCTATAAGAAACACTAGCGGTGACCCGAGGCGGTAGATGTGCTCAGATTCCGGAAACTACTGTGGAAGCCGCAAGCGTAGACGTGCTCTCCTCAGGGATTCTGATGAAATGCGTACTGCTGCCGAGAACCTCCATTTTGCACATGCACATCTGTACTTTTATTGAAGGGTGTTCACCCACATCAGCACAATCCGCATGAGTTTCATCTAAAAATACTAACATTATCTCTTCTACCATTGCATGAAGTGTCCCGTTTCAGTGAGTGTGTGGGCGTACTGGGGAGTATTCACTTGAATAACTGTGTGGTAGAAGCTGACCGATTCAGTACGAGTAAGAGAGGGTGGAGAGAGGGAACTATTCAGAGAGAGAGAGAGAGAGAGAGAGAGAGACAGCACGGGGGTGGGGGTTGTCATCGCTTTCTCATTCTGAGGTCTGGTACGTTCAGAGAGTTGGAGGAAGTGGGAAAAACTAAGTTGGTCCTTTAAGAAAGTCGTGGGCTTGGATCTGGGGACTGCTCCGATCGCCTTTTTTTCTGTTACCTCCTAATTTGGGATTTGTTTGGGAGCTGGAGAGCACAGAGTCTGTGAGAGCTTTGCCTTGCTGGGAAAGGTTGCATTGATCCGTCAAATTTATCTTCGAAATGTCTGATTCCACTGTAAATGCGCATTTAGAGGGAATTATCTCAGACTTTGAAGGTTTGTGTTTATTCTTTATACACACTTTGTATAATACTTTGTAGATTTGTTCTATAGCCAAAGTTTTGCATTTGAAAAGTTTTAGTATCACACACATCAAATTGATTTGGAAGCAGTATTATAACTATTTTTATGTTGGGTTTTCCTTGGGTTGTTTTTGTCTTGATTTCTATAGCTGTGTGTGCTGTGTTTATGTCACACTCATCATGTGGCTGTCTGGCGTGTGTGTTTGTCCTGCACAGTGTGTGCTATTGACTTTATTCTGCGAGCTATACACACTAAGCCATGCATGACAGGAAACGTCCTCGCTGTGATCAAATGAAAGCAACTTTAAACAACAAGACGTCAGAACGCTGACCAAAGCCATGAGCATAACACCTGGCCCCTCTCATTCCTCCTGCTCATCTCTATCACCTCCTACTGCTCAGCTTCACGTCTCTGTCTTTCATTTTTTCATCGTTGGGCTCCTGGCATTGATTTACTCTGTCATCTTCTCTTTCCTATCCTCCCTCTCTGCCTTCCTCTCTCAACACCTCTCATCCAGCTGCAGGAGACCCTCACGCCTCTCCTATCTGTCATGCACACACACGCACCACACACACAAGACACATTCTCACATGTCTGTTTTTTTCAGTGTCATCGCTGCTTAAATCTTGGAATGCATTTTGTGGCAAATATCAAATGGAATAAGGCAGGTTAGTGGAGTGGAGGCAGAGCATCATGTGTTTGGGCTGGGTGGTCTTCCTCAGTGACCCGGCTTACCCGGAAAAGGGGCTTTAGCTCATCTGTGAGCCCCTGTGCACCTGGCTGCTTATTCCTTGACATACTCTCGGAGACTGTTCATCTCAGGAGAAGTGTCAAGAGAAGTGAATGGATATGTGTGTGTGTGTGAGGGAGACGAACCGTGTGCTCTGGCTTTGTGCTAAAACTTACAGTTGGAGGGAGGAAATTCCACATAAAGTGCTGAATTCTGCGGGTGCCGAAAATGGCGGCTTTGCCAGGCGTGGAGTCCTTTTTTTATGTAGACCTGGACCTGAAAGGAAAAGGGTTTTTAAACGTACACTAGTCTAGCATGTCCAGACCATCGACTAAATGAACAAAAGTGCCTGGAAGTTGTGCAAGATCATCCAATTCGATAAGAACTTACCAAATTGACAAACTAGCAGTTTTGTATGCTGCACCAGACGGTCAACAAATGGCGGGTGGCCCTTGGGCGTGTCATCTGAGGCTAAAACGAAACGTACGTATAAGTGTAAACAAACAAAACAAACAGTGTCACTCAATAGTAAACAAAAGAGTGTTCAAATGAACAAAAGATCATGTCATGTTTGATTTATACCCAGACAGACCCACGTCTTTATGCGTCTCTGAATGGGTTTTTCTGAATAACAGCGTGCTTTGGATGACCTAAATTGGCATTTGTTCATTTCAGCGACACATGACAAGTATTTCAGACTATAGGGTTCATTACACTGCTGACAAATCAGATATCAGTATGGGAAAAGCACTCTCATTACGCCGTGACCAAACCACTTTCATGTTGTTGCATGTAAAGCTAAACGTTGCCTCTTAATCCACCATCAAGCGTGGCTATTTGCAGAATTATAGGCAGGACTGACCACACTGTAAACAGAAGTATGTACTTCGTAGTGTGGTTAGCTGCAGCTTTACCTCTGGGCTGGAAATGCGATGTGTCTCAGCTCTATGTGCCCAAGCTCATTAGCTTTAGTTTATGAATCTCTTTTTTTTTCTGCTTCACAAAGTGTTTTCACTGATTTGAATCCTTTAAGTAGAAGAGAACTGCAAGCTGATAGAACAGTTTTCATGGAATATCAACGATAACAGTCCTTAAAGTGATAGTTCACTCAAACATTTCCATTGTATGGACAAAACCAATGAGACATTTCTCAAACTATCTTCTTTTTTGTTCCACCGAAACAAACAAATGACTACCAATTATAACTGTAATGCTTGTTTAGTATAGTTGATACTTCCTAAAACATGTGCTATCTGCATGCGTTGTGGTAAGCAGTCACAAGACTTCCAGGCATCTATAACTGAGAGGATATTAAAGGTTCTCATTTATAAAGCATTATGAATGTCCTCAAGCCTAATATAAATAGGATGGAGGCATAAAGATGCCGTTCCAGTTAAACCCCCTTGCTATGCTGCAAGTGAATGAGCGACAAATATCAGCATTTGTTAAACCACAACTAAAGTCGGACGAGACCCTTTGTGCTGCATTGTTTCAAAAATATTCTGCTGTAGTTGCGAGTCGATGTGTGGGAAAACAGTTCATTTGGCAGATGTGTCATATCAGCCCTTGTTTTCATACTTTTTCACCCAGTGATTGTTTTGTGTTGTACACATAATCAAGGAGGCAGCCACAGTTACACTCATTAGCATCTACTTTATGCACACACAGTCAGAGACACAAAAAAACATTCCCACAGATATATTAAGAAAAGTCTTGCACTCCACTCTGAGGAATTATGTATTTGGCTAAACTAAATATTAAACATCTCACAAACCTAAACAGTCTCTTACTCTCACCTCCATACTGTAGATCTGTGTGCAGACCTCCATACATGTGGATTCATCTGTTGGTGTTTGTATGTTTGTGTGCTTGTTTACGCGTTTATTCAATGCCGTAGCTGTGTGTACTGTGGAAGAGAGAGAGAGTCCTTCTGCGTCTCTGTGAGGCCTATTTCCCACCAAAGCCTCAGGCTCCCTGTTCTCAACAGATCAGCAAGGCCAAACATATCATTACAGCAGAATCACACTATCTGTTTGTATGCCGTTGTTTTTGTCTGTATGCATCTCAAACACCTCTTTGGCTGTTTGGGGTTGGGCGGCTTCTGAGGCCTTTTTTCTGCCTGAGCGGATCTGACTGATAATTACGACAGATTACAGTCAAACTGTTATGCAAGTTTTGGGGCTAATTTGAGAAAATTGGAAAGAAATTGGCCACTTTTATTGTAATTAACGGGGCTTGCTAAGGCGTGTATCTTATCCTGCTCTGCTGACGTGAATGATCGTGACGGTTGTTGCGGAGAGTTGTGCTGTTACATTTTGATTTGAAATTAAATTAGTTGACAAATAATAAAACGAGTGATTCATTCTGTGGGTTTACACTGAAGGCTGAAAGAGGGAACTAACCAAGCCATAACCAAAATATCACAGGCGATGGTCTATTTTGATCTGGCCAGGATGTATCCACCTTAGCAACTCTAGCAAAAATAGATGTATTTATATAAACACATACATATATATACTGTATATACCTTTATGAAACAAAAATATATGGGAATGTACAGGAAAGCATAATGCAATATATTAAATGACACATATATTAGAACCAAGTGCTTATATTTATCAATTTAAGAAGCAGAAATTTCTCATGTATTATTCAATAAATTGTAATATAGTAAATGTATTATCTAGATCTATCTAGATTTTAGGTATATAATAAATTATTTGATATATTGACAGTTTATATAGAAGAAAATATCTATTCTTTGTGTAAGCGTAAACAAACGCCTATGTGACATTTTATATCTCTGCACCGCTGGAACTCTCATCAGATGTTTCTAGGCACCTCATCCTGTCAAAAATACAAACATGTACTTTATATTGTAAGAGATCATGTGTTTGCTTTGGCTGTAGTGCACTATAAAGTGCTGTGACTGTAACACCTCATATAGTGTAAGAGAGTACAGCGATAATGGAGGATACCTGTCTGAAATCATTCACTTTCAGTCTGTCAATGAAAGGGCTTTTTGAAATCCTGTGAATGAAAGGGCTTTTAGAAATCCTGTTGTAGAGCTAAGCATAATAGTTCATCTGTGTATGCCTCTCGTAAATTCGAGTTAATATTATATAGTGCACACTTCCAAGCGCAATAACAGTGATACGGTTTTATTGCCTGAGCCAAAGGAAAGAATTCTCTCTTCCTGTTTCAGTCATTTTCCATTAAACCCTTATCCCACCCCAGGGACATTGTGTGTGTGCATGGAGTTTTGTTTGCCTTTGGCTGGCACATACATTGAACACATTGCCCCACATAGTTATGCAATGCACGTGCCACGTGGGTCTGCCTGGGTTTGTCCCTCAGAGTCCATGTTAATCCAAAGGGCTTGCTCCCAACAGGAAATGACATCATCAGGACGTGGCTTGAAAAAGAGCACCCCTCTCTGAACATGAGTCATGAGAAAAATGGTCATTCTCTTCTGTGGCTCACGAGAAAAGCACACCAGTTGAAAACAACTTTATATTATAAGCCCAAATGTACTGTATCAGATATCCAATCATAACACCGGTGGTCTTGATTTAAAGTATTAAAAAAACCATGACTCCACTGCACAAAAATATGAATCAAATGAATTTCCTCTTTTCCTCATCCAAACGCAAGGGGTGTACTATAAAACAGGATCACAAGCTTCCATCTGGTCTTGCCAACTGAGGGCCAAATCAGTTTTCCTGTGTGTTGGAAGAAACTTGATCTGTGTATTGGGATGGACACGTTCTGCTCTGTTATGATAAGCATGCCACTGACGTTAAAGCATGTGGTAGAAAGAGGTTCATAGACCTTCCTGAAATATTATTGGCCTTGAGAAATATTCAACCTGGTCTCCTGAAAGATCTGAAATTCTCACCCACTCTAAACATGAGGGTTTGGACACCGGGTCAAAGCTTGCCTTCAATCATTGGATGAATATCATACATGATTCATGAATGACAATAGATGTCATTTATGCACTACGGTTAGCATATCAGTTATCCTGATGCATGTTTATGTTCTGAAGGATTTTAATGAAGTAGTGTTTACCCTAAGACACAAAGTACAGGCATACGCTCTTATTTTGGCGTTTCTGTCCCACAGCTGCTTGCATATCTGATCAAAAACAGCTATTGTTTATTTCACATAAATATGACTGCCAATAGGACTTCAAACACTGATGATCTATGATGAACTATGATCCAGCTGTGATTTGGTTGTTTTGGGGTTTTGTATGAAAGAAAAGCAATACTGGCCTTTTGTATCCATCCAGCGTTTATTAACTCAAAAAGCAAAAGAGTCAATTTTGTTGAACTATGAATATGAGACTAGCTACAGAGATATGCCACATAAGGTCAGAGTAAGTAGATAACACCGTTTGTTTTGCCTAACGTGTCCTTATCACCCCTCACACACAACCAAGTTGTGCCAAATCTCTAAAAGAATAGGCCAGACTGCTGTTTTAGTCTTGGCTATCTGGACAAGCAAAACGAGCAACTTGGAAAATGCTTAAGTTCCACACACGTCCAGTGTTTTGCCAGCTCAGAAATTAAGGGAGGATTTCAACAAACAGCAGTGCCAACTGGCCATGCCATTCTCCACACGAGAGATCTGTGGCTTAATGTTTATACAGAACAACTGGACGAGATACAAAGCACCTGCTCAGAACTTAAGGGCATAACTTCTATAAAGTCTGTTTGCCATTACTATGACTGCTGTGTCTAGTATGACTTGTGTGTCTAGAAATTTCCTGGGGATTAGAACAGACAAATGTCCTGACCCACCAAACGCCCCTTTGTGTGTGTGTGTGTGTGTGTGTGTGTATTCCTGTTGAGCTACACAATACAGATAATTGAAAAATCTACTCTCAAGGCTGTCCAGCTCCCTCAGCAATTTTCGCATTTCCAGCTATGGATGTCTAAGGGAATGTCTTGACATTTGCCAGCAGCTCATATTTCTTTGTACTGCCTTCAAAGAGCACAAAGTGTGACATTGTTTGCAAGACAATTACTATCATCAGCTCAAATCCACCAGTTAAAATGTATCAGTATTCAGCCAGTGAAATACATTAAGCCTATTTTTAGGAAGTTGACATGTCCTGAAGAGCAAACTAATAAAGGCAAAAGAGGTAGGCTTAAGAGAAATGCTTTCCAGTGGTACAACCAAAAATGTATTATATATTTTTTTCTCCTCCTGCACTCATACATTCTTCAAGATTTGAAGTTATTATTATTATTATATTAAAAGAATGTGTAAATGTGTTAAATTAACATTAAAATAATGTGTGCACATGTCAAACGAGCCATATCTGGCCTAAAAAAGATATGGCTTACAAATGCGTGTGCCTTAATGTAGGCCTACTGTAAAAACACACAGACCATGTATTACAAATATGGTCACTGACCTGCGTCATGTGTTCCGTTGCTTGAGGTGCTTTATTTGGTAGGCGGTAGCGTTGTTGCGCGCGCTAATAAAAACGAGTTGTTTTAAAACTTCGTTTCCCATAAATCTCAGTTCACTCGTGTCGCTGGAGTAGAGTCAGGTGACTATCGATATCATGCTCACGAGACATCTGAAACGCGTCAAGTCAGGTATTCTGCGATATAAATCCGAAAATCGTGTATCCACACGACAGACAGTTGTTAGAAATTGAACAGGTTGATTTGGGCGAAATTCAGACGACATTTTGCGATAAGGCGACGCTACTTTCGTTCCTAGCGAGCACGGGGTTTTCAGAAGGTCGATGGGGAATTGTCTTTTAGGTGATCACTGTAGGTGTTTGATTTGAAACGTATCTGCCTAGACCGCTCGTCGTATGACGTCAAAGTAGCGCGAGAGCGATTCTAAAGCATACGCTAAAAAGTGTGATCTCGCGGTACTTTAATGTCATATGGAGGTCAGTCTGCGCATCGCCGTCTGGTACACGCCCATTTCCTTTTACGACGCATTTTCAGTCGTTTTCATTATAGTAAAACCAGCTTATGGAGTGCGAAAAGTAACGTATGTCTTTTTTAAATTAAAAAACAAACATATACGACGAACAGTATTAGTTCTCACTTCATGTGCTCTGCAGTTTAAAGTGAATATAGCTTTAACAACCTTTACAGTTTGTACTTGTGTTACTCTCTCAAGATACTAATTCATGTTCTTTCTGTCACACAATTTTTTTTTCTTGAATCGCTTTTGTTTGTATGTTCTTGTTTTAATTAAAACAAATGTTGTTTATTTTCCTTCAGAAAAATCTTGCTTGGTTAGTGTTTATTTTGGCTTTAGAAGGTTTTGTTTTGATGGCCTAAAATTTAATTTATGTAACCAACTATACGTAACTATACAGTCATAGCAGAATCTATTCAGTGAATATAAATGAATTGCACTTCAGAGTAAAACATATTGAGAGTTGCCCCTGATTTTAATGCAATATACTTGTTTGTATTTGTTTACAGCACTTAAGAGGTCATTTGAAGTGGAAGAAGATGCATCCACAAACCCATCCCCTCTCTCCCGCAGAACAACCAACCCTCTGCGCGCCTCCACTACTTCCAGCAGTCGCTTCCATGACATGAGCTCCCGCAACTCCGAGTCCACTTCCAGGCACGCTTCCGATTCCTCCTCCAACCAGCGATCACCAAAGTCCAGCCTCCGCCGCGTGGAGTTATCATCAGGACGTGTTCCAGAGAATGTGTCACGCAGGACAGAGATCTCCATTGATATTTCTTCTAAGCAGGTGGACAGCTCGCCCAGTCCCGGTATTGCCCGCTTTGGCCTTAAGAGACCTGAGGTTTCACTCCAAAGTAAAGCCGCAGATGTGCCCATTCACAGAAGGGCTGAGGGTAACCACAGCAGACCCCAAGAACCTCCGACACCCCCCAGGAGAGCTGACCCACCTCTGTCTTCATCCAGGTTACCTGAGCTGTCCCAGAGGAGAGCAGAACCTCCCAGTCCTCTCGAGATCTCTGCTTCATCCAGACGGGCCGAGATGCAAATTAACAGACAGCTGGACACACCTTCTCCTGCCAGGGAATCAGAGAACAGCTTCACCTCAGCAGCCAGCATCACACCCACCTTTAATGAATACAAGACCCCTCCATCAGCGCACGAAAACCCCATTAGGCTGACAGAGAGTAAGTGGACTTCTTCAGTGCTTGCTTGCTGTTTGGTATGAAAACTGATCACATGATCTGGACCTGATGTTTACATTCTGTGTTTGGGGTGTCTGGTGAGATCTCTTGTTGGAAGTGACGTGTACTAAAGCTTTGTTATGAGAGGTAGGGACCCGTGAGGATATCTTCTTTCTGAGCACGATTCAGGTTGATGTGATCACGTCGCACCGAATCTAGCGCATGATAATGAGATAAACAGAAGCTGCTCATAGGAAAGAATGTTGCTTGGAGCTATGTCAGTGAGCGAGGTCAACAGATCTTATGCATTGTCTAAGCACTGAAATGATCAGGTTTCCTTTTCAACTTTCTATAGAACCCCATCTGCCCACTGTGTGAAGAGACTTGGGGGTGTTGTTTCAAAGTTTACCCTCAGTATACCAGTGCTCTTGAAAGTGTGAAGCTGATTTATATTTACCCTGACACCTCCTGCACAACTGCATGCGGTTGTTATTAGCAAATTGTTAGCTTGAGACTGTGCACATTCTTTTTGGGTGCCATCGGCCAATCAGCATTGTCAGGATGTCATTTTCCTGCGGCTCCAGAAGGATTAGTGACGTGGTGTGTACAGCTTGGTCTTTAACTGAGTGTCTGAGAACAAAGATCGCAATGTAGATCATGTACTTCCTGAGGTGCATGTGCCGGCCAAGCAGCTAGTATTTGGAGCAATGGGAATGCTAACAAATATCTTTCCTCAGGTATTGTATACATCTGAGTATAACACTGGCTTTTTCCGAGCTCAGATGTGCCTGATCCATCGGTATAGTATGTTGGTTCCATATTCCAAAGTCATGACTAACAACCATGAATTGAGCCAGTTTATTTCAACACGAGTGGAGTCTCATGTAAAACACCATACAAAGAAGAATTGGAAACCTTGGACGCAGACACGCTAGTTTTGTCTTTTGTACAAGTGTGTCTTTGCTCACTTTCAGTCTTTTCCAATGCAGTACATCTGATTCACACAGGGTGATTCTGGTCCCCTGTCACCAAAAATGAAGATGGACAGATTTGTTTCCAGCTGTTTTTTTAGTGTTTTTTAGTTTTCCTCTGTTTAGGCGCGTATCTGTATCAGCTAAACGAGACATCTGTTTGTGATTGGTGTTATTATTGGTTCAAGGTGTCAGATTCAGATTCTACATTAACATATGAGAGATAAATACGTCTGATGACTTTGCTCTCCCTTTTGGAACAGTTGTCATGGGTGAGTTTGAGAGAAGACATCTTTGCAGTCTGCTTTTTAAAGGGCCTGTTGGTTCGCGCAGCACATGCACGCAGCTGGTGGTTGTGTGTTTCTAGATCTGGACTTCATCAAATTCTCAGCGTAAAATAGACATCAAATTCAATTTCAGCTTTTGCGCTGTTTACAGTGTAAACTGGATGGTTAACTGTTGAAAATGCTTTTGTTTTTTGGTCCGTTTTTTATTAATATAGCAGGAGTCTGTGGACTTGTGTGTGTGTGGTAATGTAGTTTCACTGCATTTCAAGTATGAGATAGGACAGAGAGATGGAAAACTTTTTCAGGATGTGATCCAGGCAGCCTGCAGCACATCTGGGTTTAATTAGTGGTTCTCCATTCAGCATGGATGAAGCAGGGCTCTGCTAACACAGCCCAGATAAGGTAAGCGAGCTAGAGAGATACTAAGTACCAGACAGGCCAAATGTGTCTCTGTTATGTGTCCAGATTTAAAACGTGCAGAAAAAGAGTCAAATTCAGCATTGCATAGCCTTTGCCTTTCTGGATCCCACACTTGAAGGGCTTCAGAACTCATTTTTACGGTTGCCTTCTCATGTTTGACCTTTTCTGAAGAGGCTTTACTCACTAGTAAGAGGTTTAGGGGTTGGATGTGTGTTACTCATGAACGGTTTTCTAGTATTTGTTGTTGCCCCAACAAGGGGTGCAGTATGACTGCATTGTGACTCGTAGGTCTGAGAGGAAGTTCAGTTTTCACAATGAGCTTAGCAGAATGACACATTTACCAGGTGACCGTACGTCTGTTTCTGCCATCCTGCTGTGAGAAAATTCCTTCTAATTCAGATCACTGGAGTAGAGGAAGTTGTTGAGAAATTTAGCTTTTAGAAAGCTGGTTGTATCATTGAAAAGCCATGCACTAACCGTGCGTATACATTTGAACAGAATGAATGACGTTTTAACATTATAAAATCATTGAATGAACGTAAAGCTGCAATGTGTAACCTGCCTCTCTATCGCCATCTCTGTTTGAAAAATTAAATGCAGGCTACTTTACTTTTTTACTTTACTTGACATTTCATACAAAATTGTACAGTTTGTCTTAAATCATTATTATGTTTTGTAAACTTATCTTTATTTACTTATCACAATGTTTATGATCTTTTTCTTTCGTTGCTTAATTAAGAGACCATTTCAAAACGTTTAATTTTGACCTGTTTTTACAGTTTAAATTTTCTGCAAAGAAATGCAGCTTTTATTTAAAATAAAAAAATATATCGTTAGCAGTTCACAGAATGACACAAAATTATTATTTTACCTAAACACATACCTATAAATAGGATAATAATACATTTTTTTAAATGGTCTCGATATCTATCTTGCATCTTTAGAAAAAAAACTTGTGGCCTTTAGAAGATTGTTTTTGCCTCTTCATTCATGTGACATTTAGACTGTGTTTGTGTTTTATAAGGAATAATTGCCATGGGAATCATGCAAAGTGAGATCAGTTTATTGAGTCTGTTTTTTATTGGGATGTTATTTTCTTGTGTTAGCCAGTGAAGCCCATATGTTTTCAACACAAATATTTGTTTTTCAGTCTTTTTTTAGCCACATGTATTTTGGAGTAGTCTCAGAGAACTTTGCAATGTGAATCTCTAAGGCCTTCCCACAATGTATGTGTATATCCTTAGCTCCATCAACCCTAAGGCTAATAGAAAATGATATGCCTGCAGGGACTGGGTCATGTCATGCCCATTTTCTTTTAAATGAGGTGTGACCTCTGATTAGACCCAAGCCACCCAGACAGACATCTAGAATTCGTTCTGCTGATCCATGACCATCGGTTAGCTAGCCTTTGGAAATTGCATTTGCATGTTGCAAGGAATGTTGTTGCATTTTAAAATATCTCTTCTCACGATATATAAGTGTAGTCTATCTGAAAATGTTCATGAATGTCAGAGCATTTTCTTTACATTTCATATATGCCAGTGCAAATATTACAGCAAACAAAGCTGTTGTCTTCACCCGGAAGTGAGGAAGTGATCTGAAGCGGAGTTCATATTCTTACACAAACACTCACTCGTACGCACATTCGCACTGGCTTCCTTCCTTGTGCCATCAGCTGTGACTGGTTGACCTTGCTCTATTTCCTTTGGACTCAGCGTGGTAAACGGTGCAGAACTGCTTGCAGCATTTGCAGAGGCTTTTTAACTTTGCTCAGAGGCGTGTTGAAACTGTGCCGATTGTTTCCAAGGAGCTGGGAACAGGAAGAGAGAAGGTAGCACGTTTAGGTAATCACTACCAAAATCTGATCTCTGGTGTTTTGAATGGAGAAATCAATTAATGTTACGCAGGGTACCTTGTTACTTCCTTACTGTTGCTTGAATGATTCACACATTGTTCATCTACATGCTGAGAGCCCGTACGTCCTACGTTACTTAAGAATGACCTCCGCTCTGACTTCAGGAAGTAATCCACGTGGTAGAAACTCCAGTTAGCTGTAAAATCAGAAGCCTTTAAATGTCATGCTAATGCTGTAAGGTGTTTTAAAAATACAGGCTTAATAAATTGACAGATCTCCTTTTGTAAATCTGTTGGCCATTTTATAACCTGTTTGAGAGTTAGGGAACTGTTGACTGTGGTGTTTGGTCAAAGGCTTTTGGTTTATGCAGCACTACAAACTATCAGCTATGAACGTTTACGTTATCTGGGCTGTCATGAGCGAATGGATTTAATCCAAAAGACGCCAACATACTTTTAAGGTTGCTAAGATTGAGGTTTGTGGTCATTGAACGTAAGCACTATCCTGTGCGCAAGAGCAATGACTAGTTTATTACTATACATTTTTCTATTAATCTCAATTGCATACTTTAACTTTAATTGGTTGTGTTAAACAGTTGAAGGACTAAGTTTTTTGAGATAAGTGGAATCATTTTTGCATGTGTTTGGCACACACTCTCTCCCCAGAGAAGCCCGCGAATATCAGTGATGGGAGGATCTAGAACTTTCCAGCTTTTTTGTTGTTTCTTTTTTAGTATGAGAAGTTTCCAAAAGGCATCGAAACAAAAGAGAGGGAGAGAGGGTGACGTTGGGGTTAGCTTTGCTCATTGGTGCAGTGGATGGTGTCATGCTTTGCTGAGCGATCGGCCTCATACCACATCTGTGCCTTGAGATAAAAAGCCAGCGCTGGCCAAGTCTCCCTGTGTCTTTTTCAATTTGGATAAATAATATACTCGGAGTGAATAGTCGGCCTCTTCTCTTTTGCTGTCATAAGAATGGGGAAAGCATATCAAAAATGAAAGGTTTCTTACTAGGGTTAGGTACTGGACGACCGAATTACGCCGGTACTACTGAGTATCGATTCACATTAAATCAATCCGTGCCAAATTTTGTGAGAGCAGGTACGTTATAGAAAGAGAGAGAGAGTACCATCGGTACCATAACAGGTTCAAATGTGAACGGTACCCAACCCTATTTCTTACGATATGATCTGACTCTTGAAATATTCTTACGGTCGGATTGATCTCATTTAGGAGTTTGCCACACCAGCACGTTTTCCAATAGGGACACACAAACACACATAGTGATTGCTGAGTTGGCTTTGGCTGGTATTAGTTGGGCGACAATTCACAGGAATAGTTTAAGACTCTGTTGATCCTTTTGTTTTTTGAAAGGGTGCTGATCATATTTTCCAGCTACATCCACATCAGAATCATTCAGGTCTGATTGAGGCCCAAACTGGATTCTGAGTAGCGAGTGCCATTAAGATTAAGAGCTACTTCTGCGTGTGAAAGCAAGTCACAAATACAGGATGTGGTTTTGATGGCTATTTTGTGTGTGGTTACATTTCCTCCCAGAAGTCATTTCACGTAGAATTTCTATTAAAGAATTAAGAGCTATGCTGTCATAGGATCTCTCTCTGTCTCTCTGTCTCTCTGTCTCTCTGTCTCTCTGTCTCTCTGTCTCTCTCTCTCTGTCTGCATTTGCTTTTAGTGCCAGCAGGAGTCACTATTCCTCATGTAGAGTATTATATCAATGCATTATTTAAAGATATTTAGTCATACTTCTGTCTCGCATCAAATACCTTTCATATATAATTCACTGTAAACTTACTCCTGGAAAAAAATTATAATTTCTTTGTAGAAAGGCAGCAGATATTATAAAATAGTTGAATAATATTCAACATTTTATTTTATTAACGGATGATATTGTGATGCATTCATGTGACCTCGTTCCCTTGAAACACATCTGCGGATATGCTGGCTTTAGTTTGGACAATGCTCGGAGTCTACCTGTCAAATGAAGCCAATGAAGCAACATGCTAAATGGATGATGTAGATAGCAGATGTCTGATTCTCCACTGTTTTGATTCCAAGTAATATGCTCAGGTCCAGTCTCTCTAGAGATGCAAATGCCATTGAAAGGTTGATGAGCAACCTCAAACGATTCCGTACCAGGGAAACATATGTGAGGAAAATAACATACTGTAAAAGTTGCTGAGGATATACACATTTAATGAGAGAAATCACCCAAAAATAAGAATTATTATTTCATCATGTACTCATCCTCATGGTTTTCAAAACCTGTATGGCTTTTTTTCTTCTGAAGAACACAAAAAATATTTTGACGAATGTAGGTAACCAAACAGTAGGCCCTTTTCACAATGACGTCACTTAACTTCCGCCTTCTCGCAAAACATGTGTATCGTAACATCCGTCTTGCAACAAACAAGAAGAAGAAAAAGAACTTCTGTTTTGCCGTCGCGCTGCAATTGAACAGCAGTGACAGAAAAACTAACAGAAAGCTTATTCTACTTATCCTAGCACCTTCGCTAACACAAAAAGAAAACAAAACACTTACCTTAATAATCAAACAGGTACTGTTTAACAAAGTATTTGTATCCTTTATCTAGCTTAGATCTTTTGCGAAAATTCAGCGAAAATTTGTTTGCAAAATGTTGTACATCATCTAGCCATATTTCTGGCAGCTGTGCAAGTGACTTGGTGAACTACCATAATAGGAAGAATTAAATGGAAGTCAAAGGTGCCCAAGAACTCTTTGTTTTCCTAAATTATTGAAAATATCTCATTATGTGTTCAACTGAACAGTAAAATAGTAATACAATATTTTTTTCCTACTATGGTAGCAGATGATGTCCCAGAACTGAAAATTGCTAACATTCTTCCAAATATCTTTCTCTGTGTTTATTGGAACAAAGAAATCTTCGCAGGTTTGAAACAACCTGAGGGTGAGTAAATAATGACAGATTTTCATTTTTGGATGAACTATCCCTTTAAGGGGCAGTTTAGACGACATTTTCAACTATAAAACAGATAAAAATGTACTTTACTGTGGCCGTTTTGAAATGCTAATAGTATGAGTTTATTTATCTTGGGCCACCTCCCCCTCATTTCACACAAACCATAGAGGTTTATTCAGTTTTGAAGCATGCTGAATCTCTCTGTGTGTGAATGTTTTCAATTCGGTCAGTAGTTCTTTGATTTGAAAAGTTCACGTTCGATGTCCTCTCCCACAGAGTGGGTTGATGTTGAGGTCAGTGAATCAGTCAATTTAGGTTTGGCCTAGATTATGCCGTCTCTTCTTCGAAATGAAGCAAAATTCAGAGTGAATCAGCTCTCAGGTCTTGTTGTCATGTCCTCAGGCTCTTTATGCTGAAGGGAACAAAAGAGCTACTGTCCAGTGAGGAAGTGAGTGGTGGTTTCTCATCTGCATGAAGCATGCTGCAGTACTGAGCATGTGCTGACAAACAGGCCTTTCACAGCGTCTGTCTCTGTTTTCTCTAACTGCCTCTTCAGTGTGACGCCCACTGAGGTTTGCTCCTCAGTCTGTGTGTCACATGTATAAGGTTTCAAAAATGATGGCACTGGTTAGTTTTGGGTATTTATTTTGTCTGGTGTCTTGCAGCTAGTTTGCATGGAAATATGGATTGTTTAACATAAAGCAGAGAGTCATCAAGCTTCAAGGAAAAATGACGTCACAAACCTGTCGGACTTTCTTTTTCTGTGGAACATCAAAGAACTACAGTGTTTATGTTTTGATGATGTTTGGGATGTGGGTTTCAGTCGGTGTCTTATAGACAGTTTCATCGGACGCATGCGTGCCTGACCCACAAGTTAACTTCCGGTTTGTGTTAGGCTAGTGTCTAATAATATAACTATATGTTATTTAATTTATGTTAATATTCATTTGTATAATTATTTTACCGTATAATAATTGTATTAAATAAACGACTTGTTGAATTTTGTTGTATGTTCATTTTATTAAATAAAATTAAAAGACTCATTCAACAAATTGTTTGACGCATTAAAACAAACCGTATGGTATATTGACATCTAGTGGTTGAGCTTGGTATCGCAATTTAAATTCAAAATATTTGAGAGACAAGTTTAAGCCAAGTAACGGTTCTTCTCAGTTTATTTTGAGTGTTATCGGAAATAATCTACAGTCTATTGTACTATATCTGCTATTGTTTGTGAATGTGTAACGGAAGTTCAGTTGGGGTCACAAAAGTGCCCATGCGCAGTAACGTTTGTTTATGCTGTTAAGATGAAATATATACATTGTGTTATTTTAAAAGACTTGAAAATTGCCACACAAGTCATTCACATTTATGACACAATTGCTTATATTGATGATTTTGGGTCTTTAAAGGACCACTCATTGAAACTTAGTGGGATCTAGTGGTGAGTTTGGGAATTGCAACCAACAGCTCACTCCACCGCTCCCCCTCCCTTTTGAAGCACTACGGTGGCTGACACAGGACTAAGACGTCGTCACACTTTCTCTTCTTTGCCGAAGGAGATAACGTATTTGCAAAACACGCTCTGTGGAGCAGTTTTTCCATTTAGGGCTACTATAGAAACAACATGAAGAATTCTAAGAAAAGGGGACCCTCAGTATATGTAGACAGAAATAGCTCATTATAAGGTAATGAAAACATAACGCTTCATTATGTAATGTCTTTATACACCTCTGAACCCATAGTTATGTGTATTACATTCCATTTCTGTCAATAGATTCTCCAACAAATGACACACTGGTCCTTTAATTAGAAGTTAAAAGAAGTCACTAGAAGTTAAAAGTTTCAGTCCAATAATTATCATATTTGCATGGAGAACAACAGTCGGTATTGGCTTCACAATTGCAATTAATAGAAGAAAAAGAATGACATTTTAGTGAGTGAAGGATGACAGAGTGAACCGAAGAGTTTTGGGTGGACTGGACACAAAGCAAAGTTGGCCTCTTTAAGATTTTTTTCCCTTCTGAGTTCTTGGCCATCTTAGTCCCTCTGTGTTGCCAGGAATTGTAAAGAAGTCATCAAACAACCGCACAAGCTTGGTGCTTCTAGAAAACCTTACCAGCGGTCTTTGTCCATATCTCTGGCTGTTGGCCCTGACTCTGCGGGGCTGTGGTTCGAACAGGGCACTCCATAACTGCAAGTGTGTGATTTGTGCAGCACTTACCCTTTTATGAACCCCAGGTTTCCTTTTTCTTCCTCTTGGCCCTTGTGATTTTCACTGGGAATGAGCATGTACAGCTGGGCCTCCTGCTGCTGCGTCAGGCTCAGGGTCTCTCTGTGCCAGCTCCACATCGAGGGCCAGGCGGACACAACCGGCACGGCTTGCGACGGCAGCTTGTGAGCATATCGTGTCTCATGGCTTGGTGAGGCTCCAGAGGGAATAATGATATCTGTTCTTATCTGTCTGTCTGCATGTTCTTGGGGGGATAAACCCAATCACAGCAGTGAGGGCCAAGTTGTTGATCGGACAAATTAGCGCTGGATATGAGTATGGGGGTCATTGTGCAGTCAGGGGGATGTAGAGACAAGAGGTTGTAAAGTGATACTCTTGTTATTTGTTGTGAAGAATGTTGAGTGATAAGCCATTGATAGGGCTCATGCTACATACAGTATGTCATGATAATGGGGATGAATGCTGTGCCAGCTTGCAGAAAGTCCCCAAGAGACTTTCTCTTCTTGAAGGAATGCACATTTTAAATGAAAGCATGGGTTTGAGTTGGAGTGTAATTTCTGATGTTTGCTGAAGTTTACTTCACACTTAAATGCTTAATTTTGTAATTTAACCGATGCTGGGTTATTTTAACCCAAAATGCTAAAAAATGAGGGCTGTGTCGATTAATCAAGCTAATCTTATGATGCATTCCATGCATCTTTGATATCGAGAACACATCCTGGAATTTTCATGTGCTCTTGAGTATTGGAACCGGACTTTGACGGTTATTGATGACGTAGAGCGAGGAACAGAAGACCACTGAAGAACGCATAATGAGAAACAGTGGTAGTTCCAAGAAATGCAAAGGGCATATTTTATCGCTGTTCTTCAAACATTTTTAGGTATTTTTATGATAATAGAGTATATTTATAATGATGATGTTTGACGAGTTTTGCTTTTTCAAATGCTCATTATAAACGGCTCAATCTCGTAGTGATTTTAGATGGGCAGTACTTCCTACTGATCAAAGAGCCGTAGTTCACGGAAGAGCTGTGCATAAAACACAGAATCGAAGCCTTTGGAATTTCAGAATCGTCCTAGACAGGTATAAGTAGTGTGAACCGCAACACGTCACCCCCAGTGCTAGGCAAAATTAAACATTGTCTGTCTGGGTTAATTTAACCCATTGGCTGGTTTTGTCCATTTCGACCCAACACCGTGTTGAAAACAAGCCAGCTTTTTTTGTGTGGTTCATATAATTATCCTCCATAATAAGGTAAACAAATTCAATTATATAATTTTTTTAAAAATTATATCAATTTGAATATATAAAATTATGTTGATGAGCCACTGGTCTGCCAAACTGGTGTAATGGGGATCTTTGCACCCAAATGCAGTCTTGATAAATTTGAGTGCAAAAATCTGTTCAAACGTCTTTCAAGAAATGTCATCATGACTCATATCATTATTACTGAAATAAAATATACGAGTCTTACTGGTCATTCTTAAAGGTCACCACAGTGATGCGTAAATCAAAAAGCCTTGCTGTCCCAGCTGATCTAGTTTTCTTACGTAGAGCGTTTCATAGTTATTCAAGCCTGTTTGACTTCATTTAAAGTAATAAAGCTCTTTGTTTACTCCCGTGGTTTAGGTCAGAAAAGTATGAATTAACCACTGGGACCCTGATATGGGTTGGTAATGTGTGCCAGATCATGATCTAATAACGGTCTGAATCTAACTCTCGTTTCTTTTATATTGACTGGGGTCCCACTGCAACAAAGATGTGGAAAATACACATAGAAGGCAATTATACAACACATGGATGTAATTTTATGTGTGCGATTTGTGTAGAGTTAGGCTGGTTAATAATGTTGTGATGAGACAAGCTGGCTGCTCGAGTGTGATTATGTTTCTGAATTGGCATCAATGGCGGAGGACCGGACCTAAAAAACATGAAATTGTTTTAAATATTTAAACTAAAGAAATTCAAAACTGACAGAATAACAAAAAATGTGTTTCATATACTTGCAATCAAAAATATATTTTTGTTCTACCGAACGCTAGCCTATGAGGTTTTGCACACTATGAGTGTGTCTCTCATTGTGTTACACACTCGCAAACCACGTAAGCTGTGCACTTGTGACCGCTGTAAAAGTGAGCATCTGAGACAAATGGTTTGCATTAGTCTCACAGAGGAATAAATCAGGCTTTCTTTCTCAGCGCAAGGGCAAGAGGGGAAACAAAGATGGCGTGGCTCCATTGTTTATCTGCTGTGAGACCTCCTCGCACAGGAACAAATGGGTCTCATCCTCCCCCCTCCTGTCTTTCTCACATCTGCATGCGGAGCTTTCCAGAGACTAAATTTGGAACGCTGTGAAAGAAGTGCATAGATGACACCGGCCACGTTTGCTCATCTGATTGAAACACTGGGGATTACTGAACGTTGAAGGAAATGTTAAAACACATGAAGTCTGTTTTCCTGTTATCACTGTAGAGTAGATATACATAGGACATCTGATTACCATAAAAACCACAAGTTCTCCTGCTGGATTGTGTTTTGCAACAAGCATTGGGTCTCAATGGGTTCCTGCGTGAAGCATCTGGGAAAACTTTGGTGCCTCTTAACATAAGGAAACAACCATTTCCATTCTGAGGGAAAAAATGCACAACCAATTAAGTAAATGCCTATGTTGTCCTAACCACAGGTTTGAACACTTCGTCTAGTATGTGGTCTTCTTTTAAACACAGAGTTTGCTCCTTTCACAAGCACTTCAGAGGAAAAGCGGAAAAGGAGCCCCCTGGAAAAGATGCAGAGAGTGAGGGATTTGCCCTCGGAGAATGGGAAACGCTGGGATTGGAATTGTTGTAAACCGAGGCAAACATTGAAAGGATTTATTTTCACTCTGTGCTAGTAAAACCCGATGTTGAAACCTAACCCCCCCTCCCCCCTGGTGGCTTGAGAAAAGGAGGGTTGTGTGTCATGGCACTCATTTGAAATCACCACAATCATGCTCATTTTCCCTCTAAAATGCAAGTTTAGTGCAACAGAGACGGGGTGTAAAACAAAAACAAACATGCATGGCGATGTTTCAGACTTGAATGAACCCGACAGATGGACTCGTTGAATTTGTAACCTAAGCTGAGGGTTTTTGTAAACGCTGAGATGCAGTTTTTTCTAAACTCTGAGAAATTAAAAGCATAATAGCGCATTAATAGTAATTAATAGCGTAATAATTCTTTTTTTTTTGGATGGAGACCTTTTTTAAGATATTTATATTTAAATGTTTCCAAATGTTGTATTTAAAGAAACCGTTCACGCTTGACAAAAATAAAAAATGTACTCACCATCAAGTTCCAAATTTGTATCCATTTATTTGTTCTGATGAACAACGAGAAATTTGGACGAATGCTTGTAACCAAACAGTGGCCACCATTGACTACCATAGTAAAAAAATTACAACGGTAGTCAAAAATGCCCCAGAACTGCTTTCCTACATTCTTCAAAATATCTTCATTTGTGTTCAAAGAAATTTTTCCTACTATGATGGTCAATGGTGGCCAGGAACTGTTGGTTTACAAGGATTCTTACAAATATCTTTCTCTGTGTTCATCAAAACAAAGAAAACTATACAGATTTGAAACAACTTGAGGGTGAGTAAATGATGACAGACTTTTCAGTTTTGGGTGAACTGGTCTTTAATAGGTTACTATTACTCATATATTCCTTATATCAAAACATTTTTAGGGTCAGAGGAAATTTAAAATTTTGCTGTAGTTTATAATGCAACCACATTCATTTCTCTGTTCTGTACTGCTTCGGTTTTTCCCCTGAATAATCGGGATCCCACAAATTCTTACAGTTGGAAGAACAGCTCAGCTCAGGTAATTCATAGCTCATAAATCATTGGTGCTGGACAGTCCCAAATCTTAGCGTAGTCTGTTTTCTCTCAATTCAGGCGTGGGGAGAGATAGAAATCCAGCCCCTAAGCTTTGTGTGTGTGCTTTGTCAGGCAGATAGGCCTCTTGCTTTCTTTCTTGCTTTCCTCTGGCCTTCTCTTCTCTTTTTTCACTGCTGGAGCTGAAGGGGGTGTGGTGAGTGTCACATGACACTGTGGGCGGAGCCAGAGAGAAGCCTAGAGATTCCAGCTGAGGCTCACACTGGAGGTTTGAGGCTGAGCAGGAGGGTAGGTCAACTCACTTTCTCTCTCTCCCACCTCTCTTGTTTTTCTTTCTCTTTCAATATATGTCTACCGATCTGGTTCTGTATTGCTGTTTGGTTCCGTTTTTGCTTTTTGAGCTCGCAATGTCAGGATAGTTTATAGCAATGGATGTTTGGCTAGAGCAGTGGAGGTTTAGTATGTGTCTGTAAATACATGTGCTTGCGTACGTATGAGTTTTCCATGTTCGCGCTCCGTCTGTTTTCCATGTTAGAGCTTTGAGGATGTTCAGGCTGGGAAGTTCTGAACAGGGGAGATTTATTGGGTCTGTAAGCATCTGTGAGTTTGCAGAGGGGGCGTGTTTGGCCTTTCCGCTTCTTTTTCATCCTTCACTCCCTGTCTACACCTTCTCTCTTGGCCTTGTAATTAAACTGTGGAGGTTACAGGGCTGCGTGAGACCCAGACCCTCTCGTTCGGTTTGTTTCACCTTTCCTGGCATCGCTTATCCACCTTTTTCCTGGATTTATTCTGTGCTGTGGGCTTTCAAGGGAATTTTACGAAAACCTTTGAAGAATGTGCTTCTCACATATTTTGTTCCAAAACCATAAGAAACTATGATTTACTTGAAGTCGATCTTTAGCGTTTTTTTTAATTGCGGTCATCGTGATCGATTGTGTTTATTGTCTTTAAAGAGAACATCTTCATGAGCGAAATGACATACTCAATTGTCAAGCTATTCAAAACGTTTGTTTCTCTTGTAACACTCTTACAATGTCATTCATGTACCTGCCCACATCCTGTAGCACAAAGTTCTCTTCCTCTTTGTCTCAGCCACATCATGATCTATTTGTTGTATCAGCCTTTTTCCGTCAACCTGTCAATCGCAGCCAATGACATTTTTACAGAGTGCTGCTATTTTCTTAGGTGGTAATAACAAAGATAATGTTTAATCCTTGTCAACAGATTTGAAGTCCAGCCTCTTCGACCAGGCCATGACTCCGAGACGAAGTCACCGAGGGTATAAATGCATCATTTGACCCCAATATAATTTCCTTGCCCTGTTTGTCTCATTGTAGGTGGCCATCTTAAAAAAAGCATATTGAACGTCAGGAACAAAATGAAGCCGCTCTTCCTGTCTTTTCCATAGCTTCCTAGCACATTTTGTCCTTTAGCTCCAGAGATCTCCAGGGAAAAATTTTGATGAGTCATTTCATAGAGCGCTCTCTATTTATGTTGTCAGCCCCGTGCAGCAGACCTCTGAAGGTTTTAGCCCACTAACACTCGGGCTTTAGAGGGATTCTGTGCGAAGGAAACCTCTCTAATTGGCTTTGTAGGGAATATTCATGGTGTGTGTTTTTTACACTCATGTATATGTCTACTAGCACTAAGCCCTTTGGAGAGCTACAGTAGTGATCCGCCATGATGGACGTCTGAACTCGACTCATTTTCTTTCCACCTGCGGTGAGGGCGAATGGCAGAACGTGTTGCTTCGGCCGCAGAGCTAAGGTTTCATAAACACCTGCCCCGCATATGAGGTTAACACATGTTCTCGCGAACCAGACGCTGATGTGTCTGTCACCAAACCTGTGTGACTGGTGCTGATTTGAATTGCAAAGTATTGAAGATTGTCTGAATGTAACGGACAGCAAGGACTTTTAAGTGTCTTTAAGCCTCTTTCAATTTTCAAGGAGCGTTCATACTCCTGTCAGCTTGTGTTCTGTTTACCCTTTGTGAAGTGTGCATTAATCAAACAGAACCAAAATTCAAACTTTACATGTCAGTTTGCACTGTGTATGCCTAAGTAAACATTCATTTTTCATACAGGATAGCTCTCTTGTTGAAGCTGGTCTGGCGAACCTCTGCACTAACGTCAGTGTTTGGTTTCACATCGCAGTATACAATCACATTGGTCTTCAGACCAGAAGGGATCAGCAAGACCAATCAAAATATCTTTTTGCATATTTGAGCAATCAGATGACAACATATCTCAATGTTGAAATAGTTCATTCATCCAATGAACTGATTTTAAAGAACTGATAAGGGAACTTTTAAAGGAACCGTTCACCCAAAAATGAAAATGTTGTCCGCATTTACTCCTACTATGGTAGTTAATGGTGGCCAAGAACTGTTTGGTTACAAGCGTTCTTCCAAATATATTTGTCTGTGTTCATCAGAACAAAGAAATGTATAAAGATTGGAACAACTCAAGGGTGAGTAAAGGATGACAGATTTTCTTATTTTTGTGTGAACTGTCCCCCTTAGAAAGAACTAAGGCATGCGGAAGACAGTTGCTTTATTTCTATCTCTTATTTGATCTCTCATTTCATTTTCGTTCTCCTTGAGTTTTCCGCATTGAGAGGTGATGTCATTGTGCTGCATCAGCATTTCTTCAGTGTTGATGGGGGCAGCGTTTCACCACGGGGTCAGATTAAGGAATCTTTCTGCTCTCTTCTAACTGCCAGTCTGTAATTCCAAAGATACACTTTAACCTCGCTGGACTACTGTCGGCTCATTTGTTAGGAATGCCAGGAACACATTTCCAAATGCTGTATCACTCAACTATGCAGTACATGTGGCTCATGTATGACTTGTTGACTAGAGTGACTTCATTTTTACTAAAAGCTTTTTGGCAGATGATTTCCTCTTTAATGCATTTATTGCTTTGGCAGTCAATCACAGTCACAGTATTCAGCATAACAATAATAAATGTTGGTGAGCATGTTATCCAAGTTGCTTTATTATCATTTCAGTTTCTTCAAACATGAAACTTGATGAGATTTTGGAATATTACCGGCTCCATGAGGATGAACTAATGGATGTTTTTCACACTTCTGGTGTTCTTGGCCAGTTTGGGAGTATGATATCCGTCGCTTACACACATTTTTCCATTGTGCACATGACACCATCTGCTTGTACAACCCCTGAGAAACAGATGTCACGCTTTCCAGCCCAGTCAACCCTGTTCCTGAGTCCTCACTCCCTGTGTTTGCGTAGAGTTAACATCAATTTCCCTTTTGCATTGAACTGTTGTCTGCGGGAGGCCACGGATTTGCTCATTCTCACTGTCTCCCTTTGTCTCTCTCTTTCCCTGTCATATATTTGTTGATTTTCACCCTGATCTGATCTTGCCTCTATAATGTTTTTGTAGTTTGCTGGAACTTAATTATAATCTTTCATAATTGTATGCATGTTGTTGTATAATGCATGTACTCAGGCTTTACTTGTTCCATGTTGAGGCTTGTTTACCGTATGCATTCAGATAAGAAAGGTCTTAGGAAACCGATGGCTCCCTACGGTAATGCCTATATTTGACTTCTCTTTGAAGTATAATGGTACTTTTAAGTGGTTTTGACTTATTTAAGAGAGGTGATAAATCCTCATCCTTGCGTTTTTTGCTTTGAATCATCCTAAATTAGGGAATGGACAAGGAGAAGAACAGATGTGACCAGTTTTCCAGAGCTCAGAGGAAATGTCCTATCAGTTTTACATGAATTAATTTGATATGCAGCTCATGACTGTCTGGTCATCTGGACTATGGAAGAACTCGGGATGTCTTGTTCTCTTCTTCTTCTTTTTTGTAGAGAAATAATATTCAGTTTGTAACTGATTCTGGCAGATCTCAAAACTGAGGTTTGATCAAACACAAGACATTGTGATTTTTTTAAAGGGATACTTCACCTAAAATGTTTAATTCTGTCATCATTTACCAAATCGGTATAATTTTCTTTGTTCAGATGAACACAGAGAAAGATATTTGAATGCTTACAAACAGACAGATTTTCCCCCCATTGACTACCATAGTAGGAAAAAATACACGGGTAGTCAACATTTTACATTTTATCAATGTCTTTTTTTGTGCCCAACAGATAAAAAAAATGATAAAGTAATTCTTCCTACCATGGGAGTAAATGGGGGACAAGATCTGTTTTGTTACAAGCATTCTTCCAAATATCTTTCTCTGTGTTCATCAGAACAAAGATACTTATACCGTTTTGGAACAACTCGAAGCGAGTAAATGATGACAGAATCTTCATTTTTGTGTGAACTATCCCTTCAATGCAATCTACTTATCAGCCAAATATAATAAGTTTGTCTTGTCTGTTGACACTCATGCTTGGTAAGATGGCATTCATTAAAGAAAGACAGGAAGTGAGTCATGAAATGCGATCTGACCTCACAGCTCGACCCGACATGAGTTTTTTTTTTTCTCAGTCAGTGCAACATCACAGCTCCTGCAAATCCTCAGGGTGCACTTCACAAGTGTCCCACCATGCACACTGCGATTGATTTATTCCTCTCAGCCTGAGGTAAAAGCTGCAAATTCGTTATTCGGTCTGACTTCCTCTCTTCGAACTCTTTTTACTGCTGTGTTGGAGTTGCTGGCATTTATTGACCAAGCTATTGAATACTTGGATACTTGGGAGACGGACGTTTTTTTGCCTGTAATTGAAAACAGAAAATGACTAACATTGTCCAGCTCTTGGCTTTCTGATGGAAAGTGTTGTTTTTGTCTTTTGAGGGTTTTGATGGATTTCGGTGAAGGAAGCAGCACAGTGTTATGCAAAGCACTCCATTTTACCTTGTGTGCTATTTTTTAAAATATGTTTCACTGATGATAATTACTGTTTGTTTGTGATGGCAGGGGAACTGTGCTTTGGTTCTCATTATGTCAAGAATGACAAATATTGTGCTGATGGCTTAGAAACAGACTTGTTTTTTGTATGGCTGCCATGTAGTTTAAAAACAAGTCTTGGTGTGAAATTAACTAAGGAGCAGTTGTGCCAGTGATGGCTCGGTTTATTTCGCACTTGCTGTTTAGTGCAAATAAGGAAACAATGGAAATGCTGCCACAAAATCTGAAATGCATGCATTGTGTATTGTTCTTTACTTTCAGAGTGTGAGTGCTAGGTTATTGAGGATACAGCAGCTTTTACGGCGTAGATACACACAATTTAGGACACATGAATGAAATGACACAAGATTCTTTTGTCTTTACAGTATGATCTATAATGAGCATCATTTGTATAGAAGAAAGGCATGTTCAGTTGTTGTTAAATTAGGGATAGTTTATCCATAAATTTGAATCAGCCTTTTGTCATTTAAAAGCTGTATATGTGGAACACAGAAGAAGATATTCCATGAAATGTCTATACAGTATGCCCATAAAAAGGAAGTCAATGTGTGCCAATGTTGTTTGGTTACAGCGTTCTTCCAAATATCTTCTTTTCTGCAGAAGAAAGTCACGCAGGTTTGTAAGGACATGAGGGTGAGTAGATGATGACAGAGTTTTTTGGGTAAACTCTCCCTTTAAGCACATTTAACAGCCGGTTAGACTGGACAGTGAAGAAGATGCGCATTTTTACCGCAGTAACTTTATTGAATGAACCCTCTCAGCGTTCTGATCCAGGAAACCGCTCATCAGCAGGCGCAGGACTGCACGTTCACCTCCCCTCTCACCCCACGTTGTTTTTCTCTGTGGGTGTTTCAGCTTTCAGTCGGCCTGTCGAACTGTTATCTCCTCAGGCATGAAGTTTGATAGCGGCTGAGTCTCCACAGACCTGTCAGTCGACACTGTTTCTGTCAAAGCTGTTCACTTTTGCGATGAATGACAGGAGGCAGATAGAGGATTGCTTGCATTTTCAGCTCGGCCTTGTGACCTTACTGTAATAGTGTCAAACTATTGCGTTCAAACCTAAATTACACTGTTTTTGCCTTAAAGGGATAGCTCACACCAAAGAGAAAATGATGTCATCATTAATTCACACTCATGTTGCTTCAAATCCACGTGACGGTCAGTTGCTCACATTCTTTTTCGATGGGAGAAAGTCAAATGGAACAACATGGGGGTGAAACAAATTGTCCCACAACTGTCCCTGTAAATTACTGATGATCACATTGCTGTTTGGACATAATCTACAAATGCAGGCTATAATATTCCATCATAGTTTTTATTTGGAATACTGACCCATTAATGCGATTTTAAGGATTTCCAGCTGTTTGCATAATTTGACAATGTTTTGTAATAATGTTAATGGTACTGGAGATTTATGGGGTTAGTGTATTCGCACAGACACCTGTGTTCAGCACTCCTTTTACAGGCATGTATTCCCATTCTGAAAGACAGGGTGTGGGGTCAGTTTATTTGACCAAGTTGAACAATATCGCTCAGGAAAAACGTCACACATGGTCCTGGATGAAGGGGAAACCTTAGATGTGTCGGTCATCTTGTTCCTCTGTTGTGCCTCTGCTGTTATCTGGGAGTTCCTGGACTTTCGGTATGATTCACAGTGATGGGTGACTATTTTCTTTCATTAGCTGCTGTAGCTGATCCAAGAACAGATGGAAAAGTAAATGTGTACAAAACAGCCCTGAAGAAGTTTATTGCCAAGAAAACTCAACAAACTGCTGTGATTTGGTCAAAGGTTTTCTAGCTTTCATTGGGAGGTATTGTAATGCCGCACTTGGGTTCAGTGGAGTAAAAACTCAAAGTTTGTGTTTGACCAGCCTTTGTGGTGTTTGTGAATTCCTTTCCCAATACAGGTGGGCTTTTAAGAAGCCTCAAGCTATTGTGCTATTGTGAGGAGCTTCATTGAGGGTATTAGGATGGCGGACATTACTGTGAGCATAAGAGGACCACCACCAAATTCTCCTGAGTGAAGGTTTGGGAAAGTGAATGAGAATGCTGTGTGCATGGGGTGACTTCACAAAGATCCAATCTGCCAAACCGGGGTAGCACACTGTGCTCCTTACAGATTATAAAGTGCACAGGGAGGCCTTCAGAAAGCTCTGTGTCTTTGCATTGAGAACCTCGAAGAGCGTCTTTCCTGTTGTGACGTCCAGAATATAAATGCTAACATTTAACAGGCCTTCTGTTAACATCGAGGGAGATTTGTGTGTCTCTGTGGTCATGTGACATGGTCAGAGGAAGTAACGTGACATTTTGTTGCTAATGTAATCTGAGTTTAACCTTCAATGACAGTGATGAAATGGATGAGAGATGACCCCTCAGTATTCCCTCGGGTCATTTTTTTAGCCTGTGCATTCATCCGCTTGTATTTACTCAGGAGGTGAGTGTTCACGCAGTGGAATGTAAAGGACAGGGTGATTCCTGCCTCGACCAGGCTGAATAGGAAGGAGGAGGGGATGCACGTTTTAAACGTCTGGACGGGAATGTGAAACTGAGGAAGTGGTCTGTTTGGGCCGTAGAGGTAGCTATAGGTGTGTCTCCTCACCGCATGCAATATAAGTGCAGTGTAAACAGTGTGGTGGGGAAATTTAAGGCCGTGTTCATACAGACATCTGCGTATGACTGCTCAGGAAAATGATTGTTACCGACATGCCTAATGGGCTGCATGCTTGCCAAGTGTTCTCCGAATACTCAGGGTTTCTCAAACACAACAGAGAGAGATAGATCGAGAGAGAGATAAAGTCTGTTTCAAAATGTAGACAATGAATTGTTTCTCGTGTTCATGTTGTGTTTCTAGGCTACACCAACCAAAGGCAGGTCCCTGTCTGCATGTTTCAACATGGAGATGTCGTCTGGATGTTGTAGGAGTATCAATGTGAACGTATCAAATAGTGAGACATCTCTTTCCACTCACCTTACTGTCCTGGCAGCTGTGATTCATTCTAGACGTATCTATTACTGTTTCTGTGCTGACTGCTCCACTCGAATACCTGTTGTGTAATATAATGTCATGTAACGGAGAGAGTCGGTTGAATCTCTGGGGGAGAGCGTGTCTTTTGTGAAGGCAGGAATCCTGTGGCTGTGGGTTTGCTGGCTGGGTGCCCTGATGGGTGGAGAAGAGTCGACAGGCGTTCTGAATAACTGTGCCGAACTGCCATACGATCAAGTTACTGACTTTTTTTACCAGAATTTTAACCTGGTTTAGGGCTTCTTGCTTTGGGGTGGTGATGTTTATAGTGAGTGAAGATGTGTATATTGACCAAAAAGAAGAAAATTGTGCAAAATCGTGTGAAGAATGCATTATTTGATATTTTAGTCATTATGACCACTAATGATGACTAATGACATGCACACAGAGGAATTGGCACCTTATTGGAGTTACTTTTTTAGGGATCATGTGTTTATCTGTGTATGTTGTGGTCTTGCTAAAATGAGGTGAAAGGACACTAAACTGAACGCCAGGCCTGCCTTCTTCGGTCTTCTGGTTTTTGTAGAGACTGCATGGTTATGTCAAACATCATAATACATGTTTATTGTAATCATGATTGATGCCCTTATGAAACTTTCAATGCTGCATGATGTGTACTGACGTTCATCTCTCGTCTGCAGGGTCTGAGGTCATTTCGAGCTACAGCAGCAGTAGCATCATGGCAGAGTCTGTTATACCAGAGATGCCCCCATCCATGTGCCTTGACAAGCCCACCATGGACTTCAGTTATGTGGGCATCGATGCCATCCTGGAGCAGATGAGGAGGAAGGCCATGAAACAAGGATTTGAGCTCAATATAATGGTAGTGGGTAAGTAGACAGACTTCTTTACACTTTTGATTGATCTTCATGTAAGATCTAAGCTTAAAGGCAAACTTCAGCCAAGCAACAAAATTTTGTGTTCACAAAGCTAATAAGACCAAAGTATTCAAGTGTCATCTCATTCCGATGAAGCTTCAATTTTGAACCTTTTAAAATGTAAACATTTTCTTTCAAAAATGACCAGAGAGTCCCAGAGGGTTCGAATATTTATTTGTGTGTGCTCAGAAGCTACTGCTTTTCAGGCATTTGTTTCGTAAAAAACTTGTTTTTTCTCCATATTGGTAATTTAAGTAATAGCTCTGGTGTTACAAGATTTTTAATTTAAGCATTTAAAGGATTTGAGGGACCATTTTCGGGAAAGTAAAAGTGTCGTAGATTACATAGATTTACTTCAACCTTTAATAAAACCAACTTATGGTAATCAAAGCTTCAATTTTCCATTACACTTCCAACCTCACACACCTAGGCAGTGCAATTACACACAGGCTATCTCAAGGAGCGCTCGGTTAAATGCTACGAGGCTTGCCAAGTGCGTTATGTTACATGTATATTTGTGTGTTTGTCTTTTCATTTGAGTGTTTTATGTGTGTGTGCGCTTAATGCGACCTGTGCCATTGCAGTGTATTATATTTAGTATTTTTAGCCATTTAGATGCAGTGTGTTAATGAACTTAATAACATACATTCACATCATCAGTAAAGTGACAGAATGTGACATGCAGATAAAGCCTGAAATGAAAGAGTGAACTGGGAAATTGCTATTAAACTGATACAGGGTTTTAATGCACTATTATAGAGACCATTTTTAGAAATGAAATACTCTCAAATAAATATAAGTAATTATATACAGTAGATATATAAACCACTTCTGGCCAGTATTGTAGTTTATTAAACAAACTGTCAGCTGTGTGGTCACATGGGTGTACTGTATATTGGCTCTTTGGAGTCCCAGCTGCTTTAAACACAGCTCGTCCAATTGAAGTCCTCTCATTTTTGTTTTCTTTTTTTGCTTTGATCACTCCTTTAAAATATTAAAACATTCGATTTATATGAGGCAGGAGAACTTCTACTCTGGGTAAAGAATGTAAATGGAAAGGAAAACGGAAAGAGCCGTCTGTATTTAATAATGTGGCACAGAAGTGTTTAAGGCCTCAGATGATTGCGAGCACGTTAATGGAGGTGATACATCTTGATCACATTTGGTTTTAAGTAATACGGACTCATTTGGAACCGTCAGACGTTTCGGAAAGCGTTTCAACTTGCTTCCCAGAGGGTTTATTGACGCAGTTCTTGTACTAAATGTAAAATGATTTATGTGCTGTTTATGAGAGACAGTATTTAAGTTCAGTTAAAGACAGCACAGGCAACCTGGCGTCTTTGCGCGAGGCATTGCGCTCTGGGTCAGTGTGTCCAAACGTGCTGTTGATTTAACCCAGTCAGAGCTGAGAGCGCCAACCCTCTCCACAGACCTCCAGTTCCTTTTCCCAGCCAACCAGCTGCAAACCCATTTGTTCTCTGACTCAACCACATTTCTTTATATTTGTGTGAATGATAAGAGCATCTGGTCATGCTTATCCATTTGCTAGGGATGTTTTGCTGCTCATCCGAGGGGCTCTTAAAGGAGCAGTCACACAAAAATGAAAGTTCAGCGAATAATTCAATAATTCAACTTCTTATCTCTATTTTGGGTTCCACTTATTTTTAACTTGACCGCAGCTGGTATTGTGGTAGTGTATATATGTCATCCTTCCCGCACTTACTGTCCCAGAAGATTTACTGTGAAAATCAGAAAGACATGACAGAAGAAGAGCATGCCCGTCATTACTAGAGCGTGATGTGCCCGTGGCTGACAGATGTGAGCTTGCTGAGGTTAAAGAAGACCACAACTCAACACTCCTTTAACGCAGAGCCGGAGGGGTGCTAACTTCAGTCAAACCACAGGACAGCCTGAGAGAAAGAATCACTCGTGCTCTGCCGATGAATTAGATCTATTCACGCTAAATGCTCAACAAGAATGCGTATCAAATCACAGACGAAAGGATGTGTTAAAGAACTATTTCGGCTCAAATGAAAATACATTTTACGTCTTTATTTCTAATGCTGATTTGGATTAATATGTGTGTACAGGTCAGAGTGGATTAGGAAAGTCCACACTAATGAACACGCTCTTCAAGTCCAAAGTGAGCCGGAAGTCTGTCCTGGGCACAGCCGAGGAGAAGATTCCCAAAACTATAGAAATCAAGTCCATCAGTCATGGTAAAAATACACAGATTTAACATGTATATATATTAGTGTTTCATTCATTCATAATAGTGAATTCTAACGGCCTTTCATCTGCTGCTAGAATGTAATACATATGGGATTGGAAGTGGTAGTTACTTGAATTATCTCTGTCATACAGACATCGAGGAGAAAGGCGTTCGAATGAAGCTGACAGTCATAGACACACCAGGGTTTGGAGATCAGATTAACAATGAGAACTGGTAAAGTAGAATTGTGTGTTCTTTATCTTTCCGTTTTGTGTTGTGTTTGTGTTGTTTAAGTACTCTGTGTCTCTCTCTCTTAGTTGGCAGCCCATCATGAAGTTCATCAATGACCAGTATGAGCAGTACCTGCAGGAGGAGATCAACATTAACAGGAAGAAGAGGATTCCAGATTCAAGAGTGCACTGCTGCATATACTTCATACCGCCCACAGGACACTGGTCAGTTCACACGCTGTGTGTGTTCACGTCACGTCTGTGTACCTTAACAAGTGATTTGATGCAAACATTCTCTTCCTGTTATTTAACTAAACATCTGTGTAAGCAAGGCTTTCAGTTTGATTGTGTGTGTTCACATACGGTATCAAGGCATGTGAACACCCTAATGACCTTGTTCAGTTAATTTCATTTCATTTCAATTAATTTCCAATGCAATTTGTTTGTCACGTACATACACGATATAACTAGCAGTGATATGTAGGTCTGGTCAACTTTACTTAGACTGTGCAAGTAATAGCTGTAGAGAGGAAGTAAAAAAGCGCAAAATATACTTAAACGGGTAGTTCAGCCAGACTACTATGACAGTAAATGGGAGATGAGATCTGTTTGGTTACTGACATTCTTCCAAATATCTTCTTTTGTGTACATCAGAACTAAGACATTTATACATGTTTGGAGTAATTGATGACAGAATTTAAATTTTTGGCTGAACTATTCCTTTAAAAATAAAAATAAATATTTACAGCAAGAATATAAATACAAAAAGTTTAAAAAATTATCTTACAGAAAAAATATTTACAGAATATGCGTGTTAGTGGAAAGAGATCAAAGTTAAGATCAATCTGAGAATAAAAAAGAAACTATAAAGACTTATAAGTGATAGATGGCAGGTAAACAGAGTGTAAAGTTATATAGATAAATATACATTACTTTGTGCTGCTTACATCATGTTTGACAATATATAAGTTGTATATTATATTTTATATATTTACATTTACATTTTATATTATATATTATTTATACTTAATTTAAAATGCTAGATGGAAGAGAATGGTAAGGAATATAATTCGCTTTACTGGCCTCAAGAGGGCAGTGCTGCTTCTGCTGGGAATGAACTTTTCACATTTATGCATTTGGCAGACACTTTTATCCCTGTGTCACAAACATGAACTGGCTGGGAATCAGTTTAAGGAATTATGTTTTAATTACAGCTTGTAAAAACTAGCTTGTTGAGTCGAGGCCTCACACTTTTTATTTTTTAACAAACCCGCCGGACCTCAGACTGGGAGTACAGGCATTTAAACTGTGACTGTATAACATTTGTTTCCAATTTAATTTCAGTATAAGGTTCTTTGGGATTTTAAACATTAATAATATGTTTTGTGAGCGGTAACTAGTCAACATTTACCAGTAACTGCTGCTGTTGCATCCAAAAATATATATTTGTGCCAAATGTTGTGGGTGGTCTGTTCTGGTGCTTGACTGTAATAAAGGACCATGTATGCTTGTGTTTTTATAGCTGTTGCTGGAGAACGTGTGTCTCCAGATGGATTTGGGGGATATTAATGCTATTGCATGACCTGTAGAATGAACTTGCAGTATTCCCATAAGAAACGCAAAGTGTCTGAAATTGATGGCAATTCTTCCATCTATCCCTTTATCCATCCTTACCTTCATCTATCCATCCGTGCCTTTATCCAAGATGTAAGATCCCTAAACACACACAATCCCCAGAATTGTATGGACTCCGTGTGCTGATGCCCCCGGAGCGTGTGGTGCAGGCCCTTCTGTGGACCGCTTTGAATGAATAAGTGTTTCATGTGCGTCCAGCGCTGCAGATGTCACTGGTGTGTATGTGTGCTGCTCAGCAGCTGCAGTCTGGCTTTGAACAGCTCGGTTAATTAGAGTCTAACAGTCGGCCATAGAGACTGCAGGCTGGGTCAGTGGCACAGTCACACTAGCAGGAGATCTGATCTGATCTAACAAACTACATCTGTGTGTCTTCTCCCTTGTGTGCTTTACTTTCACATGTCTGTCAAATCAAAGGTCCCTTTACACCTCCCTAAAATATGCCGGAATAATCTGAGAGCAGATTCATCCCCAGCCTTTTTAAGATGTGTATTATCTCCGAGTTTGTGTATTTTTGGCAGTTTCGCCCTCTGGTGGTTCATGTGTCTTCCTTTTTTACAGATGTGTAAACTGTTTTACTGTCGTCCGGTGTCCGAAATGAATATTTAGAAAGATTTTATCCAAAAATCTTTAGCCCTAGAGGAATTTATTTTTATGGTTTATTCTAACTATAAAAAAAGCATTGTCCATTTGGAAACTTGATTATTTATTAAAATTTTTGTATCAAAATTTCCACCACACATTTAAAGGTGCTGTGTGTAATTTTATGGAGGATCTATTGACAGAAATGCAATATAATATAAATAACTACGCTTCAGAGGTGTATAAAGACCTCACATAATGAAGCGTTATGTTTTTATTACCTTAGAATTAGCTATTTCTATCTACAGATACTGCAGCTCCCCTTGAGTGGAATTCACCGTGTTGTTTCTACAGTAGCCCTGAATGGACAAACTGCTCTTCAGAGCGCTTATCTTAAATATGTTGTCTTCGACAAATAAATTGACATCTTAGTCCTGTGTCAGCCGCCATAGTGCTTCGAAAGGGAGGGGGGAGCGGTGGAGTGAACCGTTGGTTAAAATTCGCAACCTCACCGCTAGATGCCGCTATCGTCATAGACTGGACCTTTGAAGTATCTGGGACATCTAATGAAATAATGGGAATTGTTTCTATAGTCTCAGGCCTTTGGATGTGGAGTTTATGAGACGCCTCAGCAAGGTGGTGAACATCGTTCCTGTCATCGCCAAAGCTGATACTCTGACTTTAGAGGAGAGGGATTTCTTCAAGAAGAAGGTGAGCAAAAGTCTTTAAAAACCTTTGCTTTACAAAGAAAAAGTTCATTTAAAACAAATGTCGGCTATTCATTTTTGTATTCAGACAGAATTGTTTGTAGAGTGATTATTTCCATTAACTGTCATGTTGGGCAGTTTGTCTTTATTTGTTACAAATTCATAGTATCTGGCATGTTGCACAAACACGGTTAACTGCAAAAAATGGACTTGGTTGTTTTACAGTAAATATGTGTATTAATGTGGAGGTTGTGTGGTGAACCCCAGTGGAATACTGTGAATGCTACAGCTCAATGCAATGAAGCTTGGAAGAATTGATACATGCTGTCATGTTCTAGTTGTAGTTGGCAAACTTTTTTCTTCCCTAAGAGATTTCCAAGATAACAGATGGTGTCTCCAAAGCTTCTATAGAAATGCTGCTGCACTCCATGAGCACTAATGCAGATTTTGTTTCTGGCGGTTTATTTATTATAATATACATAACAATAAATAATGACTTTGGTTTTTCAGTAAATGTCTTGATTTGCTCGATTTTTGATTGTTTTTACTGTAACTACAGTACAAGTTTCAAACTAGTTTATGTAGATATTTATGCAGTTTTAGTAAATCTGGTGTAAGACTGAGATGACACGTGGTATGATGAAGTTTAGGTGTGCAACATCTGTTTTTAAACCGTTAGGTGCAGTTAAGAGCATTTGCCAACCTCAGCCGCCTCTTGGGCTTGTGCTGGCGTGCCTCTTACTGAAGGAAAACATACCACCTGGACCACTAGCATAGAGATATCTCTGTTTTGCAAAGCTCTCCGTGCTTCTGATACCACATTAATGCAGCTCTTCTTGCCAATAAGGGAAAATTAAATATCTAAAGCTGGTTTTACTTGTAGGGTCTTTCATGGTTTAGATTATTTTATGTAGATATATATTATTGTTTTTTTATTATATTAATTTCAGACTTGTGTATGGATCGACTTGTGCATAGAACAGACTTGTATATGGATTGACTGGGTCTCGCCATGAATATAGCCTGAAATGCTGGAATAGTGTTAAGAATGAATAAAAACAAACAAACAATTATATTAATTTATATTTATTCTCAACATTCATTTGCATTCATTCATTTGCTCAAACGTTTTAGGCTGAAATTTCTAAGGATAAAATAACTTTGACCATTATATAAATAAAGCACATCTACTTTGCCCCAACAGGACTTAACCATGTATTTATGTTATGTAGATCAGGGAAGAGCTTCGGGCCAATGGTATAGATGTCTATCCACAGAAAGAGTTCGATGAGGACGCCGAAGACCGGATGATCAACGAGAAAATAAGAGTGAGTTATTTAGACCATATATCCATTTTATGGTTGAGAATAGGATGAGACCGACATTACAATCTCACTGTCCTCTTTCTCCAATCAGGAGATGATTCCCTTTGCGGTAGTAGGAAGTGACCAAGAGTATCAGGTCAATGGACGTAGGCTCCTGGGAAGGAAAACAAAATGGGGAACCATTGAAGGTACAGTATGGTGACTGGCGAAAACATCTCTAGTGTGTCGAAATGAGAGGGAGTGAAAGTGATTAGTGAAGCATGGGCTATGAGACACCAGCGTTCTTTAAGCACATCAAGGGAGCTCATTAACCGTAGACACACGGCTACGAGTCAGGCATCTTAAAGCAGCTCTTATCTGCTGGAATTGAGGACTCACTCAGAAGACCATTATGACTGCGTTGTTTTGACTTATGTGAGTCAGTGGCCTGCTGTCGGACCGATAAGATGCATTCGTCAGGGAGCGCCCGGAGCTACATGCACCATCGTAATGGTGATGTCATACTTCCTTTTGTTAAAGACCTGCGGTAATTGAAGCCTCAGAGGCAAGATCATTGGCTGCCATTTTTTTTTTAAATAATTTATTTGAGCTGTTTAGTTTTCAGTTGTTCTTTAAGAGAACTTTAGGTTATACTTTATTACTTTTAGTTGCATTCCCACAGATAGAGAAAGAGAGTTAAATAAAAAAATATAAATGTGCCTGATGGACGAGTCAAAATGTTTGAGGTGAATGTCACACACTTACAGGTGATGTGTAGTATCAAATGCTTAATTCAGAAAGACAACTGGAAGGAAGCCAGGTCAAATGGTTGGCTTAACCCGTGTTGTGAGTTTAGGGCCAGATAATCTGTTTGTCCAAGAACTGGCAGATAGAAGGATTGTCCTTCACTGAAATGACTAACCTTACCTTTAAGTGCACTTGTTGACTTGTTTTGTTGACAGCAATAGACAGATTTGTTGTGTGGTAATTGCCAGGATAGTTGATGGACAGAAGCAGTAAAACCGCCGCTTTGATGAGAAGTGTTTTGAGAGTTGACAGAGTTAAAGTAATCTCCCTGTAATTATCCTGTAGTGTTTTTGAGAAGATGCACTCTTTCTTTGAAAACCTTTCATTTTCTGCGCGGATGTTTCCGTGTGGTTTCTCCGTGGTGGCTTTCTTTGTTTCGTTTTTGGAGTCTGGGCTATAATTGTGTAGTATGAAATGTCTTCCTGTGGCTCAGCTAGTGAAAAATGGCATTAGCAACAGCAAGAAGTTAGATATCCAAGGAACGCATGAATTGCTTAAATGTGTAGGTCACTTAATCTAAGGTTGAAAACACATGTCAAATGTATATATATGAAGCATAGACAAATTCTGTGTGACAACAAATGTGTTTGTCATTCAGAAAGACATTTTCCTAAGTTTCTGTCCACCCTGCATGTTATCTTGGAACAGCTCCTCCTAGTGGCCAAGTGGTTATTGCTAAAAACATTACTCCACATGGTTAAAGAGGAAAAACTGCACAATTCATTTGATTATTACAGCCTTTAATTTATTGATATTTTAACTTTTAATGTGTTTTGTTTTTGTGTTTGTAGTTGAAAATATTGCCCATTGCGAGTTCGCTTACCTGCGGGACCTCCTCATAAGGTGAGTGACTTCAAACACCTACAGTACATGCATGGTATAACAAGCTAATATTAAAGGGATAGTTCACCCAAAAATGAAAATTTTGTCATGAATTACTCACTCTCTGGTTGTTCCAAACGTGTATAAAATTCTTTGTTTGGTTGAACACAGAGAAAGATATTTGGAGGAATGCTTGTAACCAAACAGTTCCTTGACCCCATTGGCTTACATAGTAGGAAATATTCCGTCCTAAGTTCTTCCAAATATCTTCTTTTGTGTAATTTCTCCCACTATGGCAGTCAATGCGGTCCAAGAACTGTTTGGTTACAAGCATTCTTCCAAAATATCTTTCTCTGTGTTCATCAAATTTATACAGATTTGTTACAACTCGAAGGTGAGTAAATGAAGACAGTATTTTTTATTTTTGGTTGCACTATCCCTTTAATGCAAAGGTCTTCAACCCTGCTCCTGGGGACCCACTGTCCTGCCAATTTTGTATCTAACCTTCCTCAGCACACATGCCATGGGATTTTCAGGCGATCCTGAAGAGCTTGTTCAGCTGGTTTAGGTGTGTTTGATTAGGGTTGGAGCTAAACTTGGCTGGACAAGTGGGTCCCCAGGATCAGGGTTGAAGACCTATGCTTTAATGGAATAATGTATCCGTTTCCTTTGCGCTATTGTTGTTCCACAGCTATATGACTTTTTTTGTCATCTGTGAAACGCAAAATGAGGCAAAGTAAATGTATGTATACAGTATTTTCCCTTTTTGATGAACTGTTCCTTTGAATGTACATTGAAAGTGTTAGCGATACTTGAATCCATGCTTGGCTGTTGTTCCGCAGAACCCACATGCAGAACATTAAAGACATCACCAGCAGCATCCACTACGAGATGTACCGTGTCCGTCGACTCAACGAGAACAACACTCAGGCCAACGGCCTCGGCGATCACCACCCCGCCTCCCACGAAATCTAGCTCCCCGACTGAACAACCCTCACCCATTTCTCCCTCCTCCCCGCGTCCGCCTTACACTCCGTTCCAGCCCCTTCAATCAGCCGTGGACTGAGGTGAAGAGGTCAATCAAGAGAAGCACATAATGACTTTACCTCCCACAAACTTCATGTCCATAAACCCTCCAAACGTTTTATTCTGGCACCAGAGACCCAGAGCGAAGAGCTCATCTTAAAAATAACTCTGATTTGCCTGTTAAAGAGCTTCTCGGTATATTGCATGTGTTTGACTGATGCTGTGTGCATTAGGAGTCATTGTTCAAACTGTGCAAGCTCTTTACATGCAAGATTATGATTGATGATTATTTTACAGGGGTTTTCTCAGAAATACATATTTTTATGCGATTTGTCAACTGTTCTATTAATATTTATGCTTAATTTTGAGCGGGCCCCATAACAGGCCATCTTCTGTATGCAGGGTCTCATTTCCATATTAAATAATGATCCATTTGTTCCAGCTGTCTCTTTTCGGCACAGGTGGAGCTGATTGTGGAATCTACAGGTTATAGGCGTCTTTCTTTACAAAGCCAGCGCGCCAACATCAATCCTTAGCAACCGGTTGTGCCGTTGGTTTTGCTGTTTTAAAGTGTTCAGATGATACGGGGAAACAGTCATTGAACCCCTGGTGCCTTATTGAAACAGTAATGAGTGGAATCACACGGCTAGGATTTGTATTCCAAACATTGTGAATAGTTTTTGTCCATGAGCAAAAAAAGATCTCTGAACTGACCAGTGGCTACAAATGATCTTATTTATGGTAGAATGTGATCTGGATTTGACCTGATGGACAACATTCAACAATCCTGCTGTGTGTACACCTGGCAAAGTTTTAGCAGGCAAAATTGAGTGCCTTGTTTTTACTTTCAGACCCCCTTGTTTTTGGATATGTGGAAATGTACACCATCCAGACAGCTTTTATTTGTCAGTTGTCTTCTAGCTCAGAGGAAAAGGCCTGCAGGAGAGAGAACTTTAAACCGTGCCAAGATTTCTGTGTGCCTGAACTTTTTAAAGATTCCTGCCATGTCTGAGAAGGAGCCACTTTTAAGAACGGCTCAGGCTTTTTTTTTGTTCTGTGCAAAACTCTTCATAAATGCTCATCTTTGGGAAAATATATTTGTTTTGTCCTCAGCTGTGTATTCATAGTGATAACATTTTTGTATTATCAGAGTAACACAAATAACTCCTGGTATTTTAAAAGAATAAAGATTTAAATGATAAAAAATTATTTTGACTTTCGCAAATTTGTCTCGACGGTGCAACTGGGTGAATTTGTTCATTTAGTTATTTTTCACTCTCATTCAATGTCATTGTTAATTAGGTTAAATCAAACAATTAATAATCTCAGTTTTTTTAATAAAGCCGTAGGATTTTGACATGCGACTACTCTTTAGCATAAAAATGTCTCTTAACTTTTTAGCTAAATTGTCGTATGGAAATTACATCTATTTTGACTCCTTAAACCTTAACACTGTAGGAAATATCATTAAAGTAAACGTAATGTGTAGCATCAGACTCTTGTCTAACTGAAGAGGAATTCCCATGATGCTTCCCCCTCCCAATCCGACTCAAAATGGAGATGCCCTCAAAATGGCGCCCCTCTTTCTCACCTTCAGGGAAACAGATGGTGCCCTGCGTTGCCCGCGCCTCGCGTCTTCACCGCCCTTCCCTGCCCATCCCGCACAACTCTGTTTTCCACATTCCTTCTCTCATGCATCCCACAAAATGAGAAAGCGAGGCATCTGTTACCCACTATGATCTATTTGTTTTCCCTCCTCCTCTCTGCTCCTCCCTCTTGATATTTACAGCACGGCGTTTGCATATTGCCGTACTTAAATTAATTTGCCGTTTCAATGAGCTTAGTTTGTCTCTGGATGCCCACTTTACAGATGTGAGAGAGCCCTCCGAGTGCACTTCCTAGTGAGCAGAACTCCCGCTATTTACAAAGCACTTAACTCTAAAGGTGACGTTAATATCGCCCCTGAGGATGACTTCTATCTGCTGGCCATGTGGTTTGTATTTCCTGTCACTCCGAAAAAGCTGTCCAGACTCATTTTGTGAAAATATATTTTACCTAAAAAAATGACTGGTTCCTATATTCCTCTTAGATTTAGCGTAAATAGTCAGCATGATGTCATACAGCATGACAGTCATACTGTCAAAACTAAAAACCATTGCTTTGGGTGGAAAACAAACTTTGCACATGGACTTTCCTTGGATATTAATAAGACAACTGAGCTTGTTTGTATTTGCAGTTTTGTGTCTGGCTTGTGTAGAATAGAAGTGTAAGTTGGATGAGTTAAAAGCTTTGGGGATAACACCTAATGTTTGGAGTCACTGGTGTGTAAGATGTTTAGTCTGCTGTTTGTTAGACTGATTATGGGGATTGTGGAGGAGAGCATCACTCGAGGTTTCCATCATCTTGTCAGGAAAGGCACAGAGAGGCGACGTTTATTTGGGCCACTTTAAAAAACGATAACTGCATTGTAAATACGCATTGCGTTAAAACATTTGCGCCGTCTGAGTGTTCAAACCCGTGTCAAATTCAATTTTAAGAAGCGAAAATATTTGCTGCTTGAATTTAAATTTCAGTGTCTAATTGAATCGATTGAATTGATTGCTACAGTGTTTAAACACACAACTAAAGCCTTGAATTATGAAATTATCAAATATACCGAACGATTCATAATAGATGCAAAACAAAGAAATGTGTCCATTGTTCGTCCTTGCATTTTTTTATTTCTGCAGCATTCTTGTGGCTTTCGGGAACATTTTGGCCTCAAACTCTGTTTAGTTAATGAGTCGTATTTAAGCTAATAGCAGAAGTGTCAAATAAATGTAGGGGGTGTAGACTCATTATCTAGAGTAGCTTTACTCATCAAGTGTACTGGTTAAACCCTGGTTCACCTCACCTCTTTTGTGGTTTTTATGTTCTCGATAATCAGCATCTACTAGACCTGTCCTTGAGGTCTCCTTCATAATCATTAGCAGAACGTCCTCCAATGGATGCTCTGGAACTGACTCCGCCGCTTTAATTTGCACATGTCACTTTTAAGACCCTGTGTTAATTAAGATTGCATTTTTTAATATAAGAAGACCTTTGGCTTTACCTTGCTTTAATGACACACATCACCTGCCATTTTGTTTTATGTAAATGCTCGGCACTGGTGTGGTAGCGGTTCCTGCTCGCCCGTGCCCCTTTATTATGGGCATCTGTGTGGTTTGTTTCAAAATTGTTTTCGTCTTTCATTACTGCGTTGCTTAATTTTCTGTATTCTTAAGTCGCTCTTCACCACCACCATTTCCACCCCGGTCTCTCCCTGAGCTTCATGTGTCAGATGTTCTCTCTTCCTTTCTGTCTGCTGGCTCAATGCCAGATGCCAGCCTCTCAGACATGCAGGGGAGGGCTGGCGGCTTCAGCCATATGCAAATCATACTGGACTTGATTAGGAAGCAGCAGCAAATTCAATTAATTTCCATGTGTGTGTGTTGAAGGGGATGTCTGCCAAGTCAAGTGCAAGATATTGGGGCGTTAACATTTACCGAAAATAAAATTCCTCTTGACACTTGAGATGGTTTTGATTATAGAGGAGTGGTATTTCTTCCGTATGATTGTATAGTTTGTTTTTATATTCTAAGAATAAGATCATTGTTAAAAGCAAAATTGTTATTTCTAAAGGAATAGATTTGCACAGAACCCATCGTTGCATGAGGGTTTGTTCTAGACGTAAAACAGCCGAGCAAGAAATTGAGACAGAGAGAGAAAAGAGGATCCTCCCTCGTTTCCTTTTGATGTGATGGTTTTTCCTGAGGCTAATAGCTGTGAGTAATTACACCAATCAGTTACCAGTGTTCTCGCTGTCGTGGCATCGAGTGAGACAATGCTGTGGCGTGATTCATGTATATTCATTGCGCGTGCGTGTTTGTCTGCTTGCATTGTGTATGTGCGTCGCTGAAAAAGTGGGGATAAAGGCATGAAGGAGCAGGGTGTAAGCAGTCTTTTTTTTTTTAAATGCTTCTGGTGGTAGATATTTTCTGTTGTAACAGCATTGGCTGTTTTGTTGGGTCGATACACCCTCTCTTTATGACAGAGTCTCTGGGGTGTGAAAAGGTGAACGCCACCTTCACACCCTCATTTTCCCTCTTTTACACTCTTGGGATGACACCCTTGGCACTTGGCCAAATTGGGGGTTTCTGAAGCAGTCTGTAATGATATGTGGAAGGGTGGCTGGCGTCTGTGGATGGGCATTGCGTCTTTGTTTTTAAGAACTTTATAAGAAATATTTGGGTATATAATGAAATCTCTTTGGTGTCTGAATCTAGTTTCAGATATTGTCTATCTATTTTTCAACTAGAGAAAACACAATTGAGGTCACTATGGCTATAGAGCAGAGGTCTCTTTTCATCGTAGCTCATTTCAGTTTTGTAGACAGAAAATAGCCTACTCTCTGTTCCATGAATGTTATTTATCCATATACTGCTTGTTTGCCTTCTGCAACATTTCAGCTTTGTCCTCAAGATGGCTCTCCATCTTTGGACAAGACCTCATGCAGCTTATTGTAATGTACTGTAGAGAACTTTAGAGTCCCTGTTCTGTATAAAAATACGTGGGTGAATCTGTGTTTTGTGTGTGGACATATCTTGCTCTGACAATTTGATAACCGTAGTTTAAAGGTATCCATGTGCAATTAAGTGTAAACCATGTAAAAAAATGCAATAATTGTAATAAATGTCAAATTCTCCATTGAGTTGCAAACAAATCTGAAAGTGCAATTGTGCTCTTCCTGAAAGCAAATGGGCAATTCCAGCATTATAGAATTACAAGTTTTCTGAGAATGTATTTATTACCAATATATTGAATCATCCGTCTATATATCACTAAACAGTCTATACATCAGAAAAATATCAGTCTAAGCATGAGTTTTCTATTTGAAGAAAGAAAAAAATCAATGTGTTATGGATGTGACCAAAAAGAATGAACATTTTTGAGAGACAACATACTTTGTAGATTACTGTGCAAACCAGAAGCAATAAAACCCAACAAATAGAGAAGGGATGTCTCTTTATAGAACATATAGAAATAGTTACTTTATGTACACATTTATAAAGAATATGCACCGTTATGTGACAATTCACTTAAACTATGCTTTAAAACACAATAAATACTTCAAAAACTTCACATGGGTATTTAAACCACCAAATATTGACATGGCATTTCAGTATAGTGCAAACCTTTTATAAAAACATGCTTTTACATCTTAAGGTTTACATTTGCATAGAATTGCTCAAATGGTGGACCCCATCACCAGGAAAAAACATTTCCGAATATACAACTCCGAATTCAGTTCTTCTTCAAATGATGCAATTCCATTTTGTCAGTTCTTTCTGAAATGATATAGTTATGGCAGGAGAATGTTTCTGTCATGCATGGGTTGAGTCAGTGGCCTGTTTCCATCTCAGGCAGGATATTGTTGTGTTGTTGCTCCACTGGAGTTAATTATCCCAATTAATGAGAGCGCCTCACTCATTTATCACCATCTCATTGACTCTGCAGGTATACCCACAAGCACCTTACCATCCCAGCACTGCCCCCTAGCACAAGCATGCGTTATTGTGAGATTTTTATGTGTGTGTGTGATTTCATGCCACTTACCGTCCTCTGAACTATTTTCCTTGTGCGATTGCCTTCACGCTGTTTTGATTTCCATATAATTCTATATTCAGTGTTCATATTCAGAATATATTTAAATGTAAAAAGTATATTAGTTCCTGCACATTTTATATGTATTCAGCCTCCACAAACAGAGACCGAGCACCTACGGTTTTATGAACATTTGACAAAAATGTTTCATAGTCCCAGTGAGATAAAGGCTTCTTGCTTTTTTCCTTTGACTCTTCTAGAAATCACTTTTCTCATAAATCAGCCGCTGTCCAGACGGCCCGTGGCTTTATAACTGTGCTGTGTATTTAAGAGGCAACCGGCCAATCCCTGTCTTGTGAAAGATACTCAACATCAGAATCTATAAAACTAGTGATTCATTTTCTCTCGAGTGAGAAATAGAATGTACGTTCCATCTTTGATGCAAGTGGGCTTTGGATTCAGTTTTAACACGATCACACTTTAACTTCTGCACCTCTCCTGACTATTTAGGGTTTGCAGATAATTTTATGTATTTAATATGGTGCACTTGATTTTGGAAGTGACTGTGTGCTGTAGATGTGTGTCTGCATGGCGTCTGGAGGCGATGATGAATAGAGGTGATGACATGAGGGTTATATTCGAGAGGTTCTACCGGGGTAAATTGCTCTTTTTCTAGCATATTGCAGGAGCCAATCTCTATTTCAGTCTTCTGTGTCAGCCTGTACGGCAGAAGTGCTGATGTGGGACGTTGAACGGACACATCAGAGGTGAGGCTAATACTATAATCAGGTACTAAGGAATTCATTTTCTCCTCGACTGCACTCTAAGTGTGCGATGGGATGCAAGTAGAATCTGGAGATGTGCCGGTTAACCTATGTCCTCCGCTCGGCATTACATTATAACCTCTAAGCTCGCAGTGAGAGGTCAAAGGTCAACAGTGAGACATTCGTTTAAAGCCTGTGCTGCTTATTGAGATGAAGAAGCAACAAAAAGGTTTATTTGGATGTGTGTATCCCAAGACATTAAATCACAATTCATGCCAAAATTAAATGTATTATTTTGTTACATTTTTGCCTAAATTAAGCATTTTGCATGTCACAGTATCTTTAACAATTTAACACATGTGTCCCCATAACTTCCTCACGAATGCTCATTATTTTCTAAATTAGTTTGTTTTTATTCAAATCAGCACAAATTAAAGTCTGTTACTTTATTTATGAATTCTGTTATTTAGAGTCTGTGGTCAAATATAACCAACTTATGTTCTCATTCCATTTCTCCATCATGTCTAAGTGCTTGGGTGTCATGCGGTGGTCTGCATTCTCCCGAGATCCTTTAACGTTCACGGCCAGGGACATCAAGGCTCTGATCCTAAATCATCCCCACCCCCTCTCATCCAGCCAGCCTCCTAAAATCACTCATGCCTCCAACCTTCCTCCTCCCCCTCCAGCCTGATCCTCCGCTGCTGTTTACCATCGACTCCCTAATGGAAAAATTTGCAGCAATATGCAAAAAAGCCGCTAAGGCAAATGCAGGTTGCCCAGGCAACAAGAAGGTTATATTCCTGGCCGCTGATGGAAATCAGTGTGGCGCGCGTAGCTCTCGCATCCTGGCGAAAATTAGATAGGAAAGCATACAAAGAAATACACATGGAGGAAGCGAGAGTGGGAAGGGTCCCAGGGGCCAATTCTACTTCTACTAGTTTTCATCTGTGGCCCTGGCAGACGTGACGGCGCTTACTGCTTTATATATTTGTGCGGCTATAATGAAGAAATCAGAGTCTCAGAGCAACAGAAATAACTTGAGCTCTTTGTTGGGTTTTCATTGCAGTGCACATCAGGGAATTTGTGGATGTTTGTAAGCTATTAAACCTTGTATTGGGCCTATGTATTCTTTGATCTTAAATATTCTCATATGTAGCTACTTATATTTGGCAGTAGTGATCATACCAACAGTATACACTTTTTCTGAAATTGTATGGTTTACACCGTGTCTACAACGGGTGCGACGAGACATGACACCCGCTTGTTCTAATGGGATTGTCGCGTCCAGTGTGGACAAAATTTGAAATATGTTCTAATGCGTTTTATTGTCTTTTGTCGCATCGCTCTGCGTCTGGTGTAGACACGGTGTTACTGTCTTTTTCTGTTATTTTATGTTTTCTACCGTATTTTCAAAAATAAATTGTAAAAAAAATCCTGAGCTGAGGCGCCAGAAATGAATCGTAAAATAACCGTTTTACTGTGAAACGACATGTTTTCCCTGTTTTCTTGTAAATTTGTGGTCCTTTTTTGTTAAAAATTTTAAATTCAGATTTTTTAACAGTGTAGAGTGAATGTTGTTGTAGGCACTTTCGAGTGATGTAATTCTTCCGAGAGAAGTTTCGGATAAAAATATTGAATCCGGATCCGAACCTTATTTCATATACCTCAGAGAGACATTATTATTGAAGTCCTGATAAATGCGCCAGCTACGCTGTCTATTTATGACACTGTTGTAGAAATCCTCCTGTCTACAGAATATGGAACAACTCTAAGATATCTACAAAGACACAGTGGACCTCCAGTATGTTATTGAAAAACAGTTTGTCACATCTAGGTATCGCGAATGAGGAAGAGAGATATTCGAAATGTCAAGAAGTCCATTGGTTTAACATAAAGAGATACGAATTTAACCTCAGATAGTCATTAAATACCCATCTTGCAATATGTGTAACAACATCAGATCTTCAAACATCTCTTGTCAAAACTCCATAAAGAATCAGATTAAACAAATATAATGATTAAAACCATATTAAAAGCTTATCTTTACATCCAACTTGTGCTGATGACACCCTTGATACCCATGAGATTAAATATTAAATTATCTGTAATAATTAGTTTTATTAGGTTCACATATTCAGAAAAAAGTGCATAGTGGATTACTTAAAAACCCAAGCCCTTATTTTTCTTTGGAATTTCTTAATGCAAAGAGCTTTCATTTGTTTAGATTTACCCTCATTTTTCAATATAATTTTACATATATTTTTCATTTAGGAGCTTTTAACTCTCATCCCTAAATATTTTATTCCATTTTCATGTCGTTTGACATTTTTAATTACCAGCTTTCATTAAATGTGCTCTTGCAGAACAAATAAAGTAAATATCTGTGAGAACAGCCACTTTAACCAATGTAACCTGCTGGTCCTGCTCTTTATATCAAAAGACGCTTTTGAGTAACTCCTAATATTTTACTTTCCTTTTCTCTTCGCTGGCTTAATCGAATCCTTAAATAACATTTCTGATTGGCTCCGGATGGCTCAGCTCTTTTTCTCAGCAGGCTCTTTTTTCTCTCCTGCGGGGAGCTGAAGATCGCCGTGAACTACCTCCGTCGGTCCGCTCGCCTCTTGATATTAAAACAATAAAGAGAAACCCGGTTGCCTGTAGACGTTCTCTGTTTATTAAAGGGGATAAGGGCTTATGGGCCTCTGAACTGCAAATATGTTGCTTTATTTCTCTCCCTTCTTCTCTCTCTTGTTAGTTCCACACTGGATTTCTTGTAACATGTTAATGCAGGAACATTTCATATTGTTGAATGACACGGAGGGGCAGTTATGTTTCATTATAGCTGATACATGTAAAGCCAGCCCACTGGCGTCTATTTATTAACAGACTATTTATAGCTCTAATTGACCACTGAAGGACATACAGGCAGAGAGAGAATGTCGGCAAAGAAAAACAATGATGTGGAGAGAGTCTAAACAGGTGATGTTATAGGAACTGTGGCAGGTTTATTGCTCTCACTCCTACGCAGCTTTAACATTCTAATCCTGTCTTTCATATTTCTGTGCTTTTGTTCTTCTCCTTCTCTCCCACTCTCGACTTGTTTTCTTTTCCATAGGACTGCTTTTGATGTTGGAAATGTAGTCAATGATTATGCATTATCTATAGAATATAATAGGTGAAACAATGAGGCGTAAATCTATTAACATCAGATTTTAATTAATTATTAGCTTGACATTCATCTTCCATTAACAAATCCTGATATTCTTGTTGTCTTCCATCTGTGATGAATAAATTGTGATCATGAGAACAGTGAGGACAGTTGGCCAACTGCATCAATCTAACATGCTATTGCTATAATTGTGTTTAGCTATCTTTAAGGGATAGGGATATCATTTCTTCATCGACCTTCATGTCGTTTAAAACCAGTATGTTTTTTTCTTCTTCTGCGGAACACAAAACAAGATATTTTTTGAAACGTCTTACACTGTGTCTACACCGGACGCGACCGGCGCATCGCACCGCATCAAGTGTATACAAAATGTACACTTATTATGGGTTCTGATGCGTTTCTAATGTCTTTTGTCGTGTGGTGTCCCGTGTAGACATGGTGTTAGTGGTTCTGTGTCCATACAATGGAAGTCAGGGGTCAATGTTGTTTGGTTAAACTTTTTTCCAAATATCTTCTTTTGTGTTCTGCATAAGAATACAAGTTATTACTTGCAATAAAACATTTCAATGCTCAAAATAAACTTTAAAATAAACTGTAACATGCAGTCCTTTGAATGTTATGACTTATAAGTAACTCATCTCTGAAATCACCTGGCTAAGGATCAAAAAGTTGAAAATCATTCAGGATTTAAAATAATAGGATTCTTCTTCAAATGAAACCTAATCTATGCCACTCTGTGCCCTTAACGTGCTGTGAAGTGGACTCTGCAGATAGGGCCAGACATTTTAATCAGATTTTGACTTGGGCTATACTGCGGCTGGTACACACACACTGAATCATAGTGTCAGATAAGATTATTATCCTGCGATATGAAATGATCCCTGTCTTTATCTGATGGGCCTCATCAGTGTCAAGAGAGGAAATGTAAATGAAGGAGGGATGATGAATGGATAAGTGTAAAATCTTCACTCTGTCCTTTGACTGCTGTGACAGGCAGAGCACCTCGGTCCTGTGCCACAGCTTCTCCATTAGAGGAAATGAAAGCCCTTAGCTGGACTGAGCCACAATTACTGGCACAATTACTTCTCCTGCAAACCGCCCCAGATCCCTACACCTGATTATCAAATTAGAGCTATTAATAAGCTTCCCACTGTGTGTATATGTATGTGCGCTGATTTATATTCTTCTGCATCTGTACGTGTGTGCCTATGTTTGCACCTCAAGTGCTGTTAAGTGTCATGAAAACATCCTTCACATTTAGCCACAATATATAACTGACAGAAAGTAGTGATTGAGAAAAACGTTCATACATTCACATTTGAAGATTTCACATTTTCATAATAAGCTATGAATCTAAGAGGTCCAGAAGGAATAGCTTTAAAATGTATTTATTTAATTATTTTACAAATATTTTATTTGAGAGATACTCTTCATATACATGTGATTTAGAGATGTGGGAAGTTCTGTATGCTTTGATGCCTATTGTATTATTGTTAACATTGTATTATCTTATATTACTGTATATATTTAATCTAAATATATTATATTTATTTTATTCTTCAGACATAATAGATTTAAATCTTAGACCATATGTTTGTATGTTCCTGTAACTGTCTATCTTTCCTTTGTACTTAAATACTTTAACGTACCTGAAAAAAAGATCTGTTTTATTTCTCTCTCTTGCTCATTTTTTGTTTCATCACATTTACAGACAGCATGTTTTCAAACAAAGCAAACCTGTGGCACTCTAGTCAACTACAAAAAGTGATTTCGAAAATATCTCTGAGAAAATGAAACCAGACTTGGCAAAGACAGCGAGAGCAAAAGACCTGAATTAAGGCTGATGTTGAGCAATGTGCTGGACCAATTCAGGCCTCAAAGTATAGGGAACTTTCCACATCTCTAAATTACAGTCTGTATATTGAAAGTGTCACCTAATTGAAAGTGATTTAGGGCCCAGCATTGGCTGGCAGGGCATATATAAATTCACCCCTGACAGCCGCTCCAAAGTCTCCCGTATCAACATTATGAAGCATTTGCATGGCAGAGCCTTGGAGATTATGCACCATGCAAATGATGGAGCTCGCTGGATGAGATGATTTCAGCGCTCCCCGCACCCATCCCCGTACTCGCACCCCAGGGGACAGGAGCTCCGCCTTTGTTCGCATATTCATTTCCCCCCCTTGTTTTGCATGTCCCTGGTTTTATATGCTTTTCTGCTTGGGCATCTAAAGGCATCAGCGCTCACAGGCACCTGGGACGTGGAAAGCCATTTTTCATTTAAGACGCGTAGCAGCCCAGCACTCAGCCCAACCCCCATTGTACCTTCACATAATGCCCTCCGTTTTCCATACCCGACTGGTACCAGAAGATATGTTGCTGTAACAATGGACAAATAGATCAGCTATACAGTCGTTTCATAAAAAGCACAGTTACCCTAAATGTTTGCATTATGAACAGATTTTCATGTGCAATGTGTAATTTTCAAAAATATTACATATAGGCTGTATTCTAATTGAACAAAAGCAATCGAAATGTTTTGGTTATTCTCTTACTAAATGTATATTAGACAAGACGGGACTGTACATATAGAATCAGATATCTTTCCTATTTGGAACAAGAACACTGACCAAACACTTTTCTTCGGATTTCTCTGTTTACTGAACATTTCCTCGGCACTGGAATCATATTGTATCATATTGACACAGTATAATGCTGCATCAGCTTTTATGGCCCTATGTGTTATTAACTCTGGCTCTGGGCTCAGAGGATGACCGTTGCCTGCCCCGCCCCAAGAGATGCTTCCTGACACCTGTGTGTTTGACAACAAGCCGCTTCGCTTTATTCACACTGCATTAGTCTGCCACTAATCTATCTACTGCTGAAACAAGTGGATTAGGAGTTATCATCCAGACGGGCAATAGCATCTGATGGATGACACCCTTCACTCTGCCTTGACAAGAGCTTCCCTCATCGCAGGAGAAAATAGAATCAGAAACAGCTCTCTTACTGTAATGACATTTTTCTCTCCGTGTAATAGGATTTTCAACAGAGTCCGCGGCTGTACTTGCAAACAACAGCAGAGGCAGTGATGGGGTGGTTAGTGTGTGTTTTTAAAACAGATCGGTGGGATAGTGAATTCTGATTGGTTGAGCTATTAGACCAATGACCATAAGCGAACACTAGACAGAGCACATTTAATATTAATATGATTTAATATATCATTGAATATATTACTGTTGAAAGATTATTAGAAACTATAGGTGTTTTGAACTTAAAGGGGTCATATGGTGCGAATACATGTTTTTCGGTGTCTTTGGTGTGTTATAATGAATACATACCTTTTAAAGCGGCCGTAACACAGCCAATCTCATATTAATCTTGAGTATCTATAGAGTAGTATTGCATACTTCGTATCTTCGAAGAGTATTTAGTTTGATCACATTTATAAAAGATAGACACAGCTTTACGATTGTTCCCAAAAACATACGGCGCGTGCGGGGGGGAGGGGTAGGCTGAACCAAAGCACGTGCGCACCCATTGTCAACAAAACACAGACATCAGTTTCACTCACCGCATGCGGTTCATGTCCGGCATCTTTTAGCGCTGGGACAGCTCCATATATCAGTTTCAAACGATCTCAAAATCCAGCGTTATATCCACAGTTTATATAACATTCATCAACCAATGCAGTGAACAAACAAACACCTGAACTTCACAGACGTATGCTCTCTCTCTCTCTCTCTTGCTTACAAGTGAAAGTTACGTCTGCGCATGCTCCTTCTCCTGCTCTCCTTGCAGCCGCGTGCTTTTCCGGGAGAATTGTCCAATAAGAGACTAAGAAATTTGTTACGAAACAGTTTTATATGTTCGAAAAAAACTTTCGTTTTATCGAAACCTGTACGATCGCTGGGGGAGTGTATCGAGCACAGAAATACTACGTAACACGCCCAATTCGTTGTTTGACAAGTTGACCATGTTAAGCATGAGAAGACAGCACATTTAACATTGTGAAGAAGTCCGAATGCATGAAACACCGTTGCACGGACGCTTTAAGAATAAAAAACTGTTACTTTAATAATCGTGTCCGAGATGCGGGACGCAGCACCAACCATTTGCCCCACTGTTGTTGGATTGAGACCATTACATTCTATACCACTCGGTTTGACTAAAGGACTTATAATGTAAGGCACGTTATCTTAGCTTAAAGATGTTGCAACTACTGTTTTTCCATTTCATGTATTTTATGATTATTTTACTCTGTATAAGCACAGCTAATGGAGCTCATAGTGTCCTTTAACACTAGATTCTGTGATCGTATGCTTTGAGGTCATAACGGTCCAGGCCTGCTGTGTGTTTGATTAAACTATTTAAGTTCAGAGAGAAACAACAGGATGCTAATCGCAGGAAAGAGATAGTAGATCGTTTCCCCCAATAACAGTAATGTCTTTGATGATGGAAGAAGGGAGCTGAACATGTAGAGGATAGAGAAAGGGTAGGAAAGGAGAAAAAGTAACCCAGAGATAGACAGCTTTGATTAATTAAAGCTCCTGCACCCATCAGACTGTTCAGATGGGTGAGTGCTTGTGTTGATCAGACAATAATACCTCAGGGAAAGACGGATCAAGGTGGATGGAGAAGAATGAATATTAATGCATTTCTAACACCCGGTTTACTCACAAAAGGGTTTTGTTTGAGCCAAATGGAATTGTTGACAAGACAGGAAACATGTACCATGCTAATGCTAATCAGAATTCTGCATGTTTAATATGTTTCACATTCATACACGGGGAAGAGATGATGGAGTTTTTTTGTGTGCTTCTTTAACATTCAGCTATTTATTTTGCGCTAGTGCAACATTTGGTCAAAAATATTCATATCAAACATTTCTGACACTGAACATTACAGAAGAAAAACGAAAGAACGTGCCTTTCAGTGCGTTTAGAGCTTGTTATTTGACGTCACGTCGCATTGAATGTCGCGCCATCTCGGGAGGAAGGCTGCTAGTGCGTTCAATGCAGTCTTTTGTTTTTCTAGTTTAATTAGGAAATATAACTATGGTAGGTCGGTCTTGCTGTGTTAAAAATCTGCAATAGCATTACGCAGAGTGGTTCAGGAAAAAAGCCCATGGTTCTTTCACTTTCTATTTCTCCATATATCAAACAAAACAACTAACAGTACATATCAAAACAATAATAGCAGTGGGGTATTATCCTCCCAAGATGGCAGCGCCACAGCAACATGCAACATAGGGCTAAAACATAAAGACAGTATCTGCATTTCCACTAACCTTAAAATTGCGCAAATTGTTATTGTGAATTAAAAAAACAACCAATGGAAAAACGAACATTTCGCAACAACTTGCAGTCATTTCGCAGTATTTTTTTGTTGTTGTTGACATTTAAAAAATATCTTATCAGTTTTGCACAAATCTGTAGGCCTAAAGGAAACTCAGCTAGAGTTACTCTTTTTAGAAAAGTCTGTTTGTCATGCAGTGTAAGAAGTATTTTCTTTGATGTTTAATGCAACGTTTTGGTAATATTTTCAAATACTAAATATTAAAAGAAGAACAGAGGTAATAAAGCAGAAATTTTGGATTTTTTAATAATTTAGTTTATCTTTGCTGTAACCTTCAACAATATTTGCTTTACAATAATTATTTCATAATCAGAATCAGAAGAGCTTTATTGCCAAGTGTGCTTGCACACACAAGGATTTATTTGGTGTTGGAAGCTTCTAGTACAGACATTTAAGACAATGACAATACAATATAATAAGATTTACAGTCTAAAAGATTCTAAAATATGCAAATATAAAATAAAAGACTATTGTACAGAAAATGGGGGATAATAACATATAAGAGACATTGTACAGTGTAGTATATAGTAGAATATACATATTAACAGATTGTATGTACACTTGTGCAAATGGATAATGTTGTAAGTGGTGTTATACATGTAGAAATAAAATGTACATATAATAAGGCACTATAGTGCACACTATAGGAGTAGTGAAAGTGGAATATTGCTCTTAAGGAGCAATTATCTGTTTAGGAGGGAGATTGCCTGAGGGAAGAAGCTGCTTCTGTGTCTGGAAGTCCTGGTGTTTGGTGCTCTAACCGGCCAGAGGGCAACAGATCAAAAAGTTGTGTGCGGGGTTTGTGGAGTCAATGATGATTTTTCTTGCCCTGTTTTTCACTCTGGAATCGTACAGGTCCTGAAGTGTGGGCAGATAATCACCAATAATCTTCTCAGCACTACGAACTGTCCGTTGCAGTCTTCGTGGGTCTGATTTGATGGCCGAGCCATACCAAACAGTCATCGAAGTGCACAGAACAGATTTGATGACCGCTGAGTAGAACTGGGTCAGTAGCTCCTGTGGTAGGTTGAACTTCCTCAATTGACGGAGGAAGTATTACCTCTGTTGGGCCTTCTTTACAATGGAGTCTATGTGGGACTCCCACTTCAGGTCCTGAGAGATGGTGGAGCCCAGGAACCTGAATGACTCCACAGTATCCACAGTGCGGTCCAGGATGGTGAGGGGAGGAAGAGATGGAGGGTTCCTTCTGAAATCCACTCATCACCAAGGTCTTGAATGCATTCAGCTCTAGGTTGTTTTCACTGCACCCGGCAGCCTGCTGAGCAACCTCCTTTCTGTAAGCAGATTCATCACCGTCTTGAATAAGGCCAATGACTGTGGTGTCATCTGCAAACTTCAGGAGTTTGACAGAAGGGTCTGCAGAGGTGCATTCATTTGTGTAGAGTGAAAATAGCAGTGGAGAAAGAACACATCCTTGAGGAGCTCCGGTGCTGATGCTACATGTGCTTGATTTAAATTTTCCCAACCTCACTAGCTGCTGCCTGTTCGACAGCCCCATACGTACAGCCTAATGCAATTTGCAGGATATACCCAGAATACAATATTAGGAAAATACTTTACAATTTGCAGCCTCTTTAGAAATAAACATTGTTTTATATCAATAAAGATTTTTTATTTTTGAAGTGTAGGATCCTCAAGTGGGCTACTTGATTCTTTAGAAAATGGAAACACTTACGCCTTTGGCAGACGCTTTTATCCAAAGCGACTTACATTGCATTCTATTCTACATTTGTATCTGAGTATGTGCAATCCCTGGGATCAAACCCATGATCTTGATGTTGCTAGCCCATGCTCTAACCACTGAGCTACAGGAAAGATAGAAAATAAACATTCTTACGCTAAAGGATACAGAAAGAGAAACAATAGAAAGAGTTATTTGTGGATCTTAAAGAAGCCTCTTGTCTGCCATCAGGTTGAAAAACCTCAGAATAAGACCTATTACTGTAGTTAGTTTTACCTCAAATGCATATTATGTATGTAGTCTCAAATGTACTGGCACACCGCCTCAGTGGTGTGCGTCAGAGATATACGTCATGAGGAGCCATCTGAGACGAGTATGAAGAACTAATCAAATCTGTAAAAAAATAAACTTAATGTTTGCCCAGGATCCTCCGTTAAAGGATAACCTCATTAAACTCCAAATATGTGGCAGCCATAACTTTATTTCGGCTATAAATAATTTACTTTGGTTGTCTCTAAAGGTGCCTGATTGAATTCCAGTGAGCACAGAGTCAAGTAAGTCTTTCTTGTGTGGTGGTGGTGGGAGGGACATAAAGCACATTTAAAGCATTAAATAATTATCAAACTATTCATAGTAGCTTTTTTTACTAATTATCTATTCTCACAAGAAGTTTTGAATATCAGGTGACTTTTGGCGCTTTTTCACTGCATGGTACTGTCAGGTTTAATACGACTCGGCTTGGTACAGCTCACTTTACTTCAGTTTGCTTTTCAACAGCAGTTTAGTACTTCTTCAAAATGGATTATAAACTTATCATCATAATTGCGCCGCCTCTACTGCCGTAACATCATTGTGAACGTGACATAAACACACGCACAAGGAGATACTGTAGCATATCGACGGCGGATGGCAGCAACACAAAATACTGCTTAATATACCAGAGAGTTTAGGAAATCTTACAGCAAAGAGCAGACGATCTTTTGGTTTGCTCGACGGCGCACGAGGGTAAGCTAATGTCGCATTTAGCATTGCGTTAAGGGTCTCAGTCTCTATATTAATGTCACAAATCATATAACATAATGCCAATATTACGTATTAAAATGCGTATTCATCCAAAGACGCAGGTAATGATTATCTCCGCCCAATCAGTGATCTGTGTGTAAACATGTCACATTTAGGTATCAGTACGGTACGCTTGGAACCTCAACCGAAGTATCAGGTACTAGGTACTGTACCCAGCGGAAACCCCCCCAAATGTGAACTGTACTGCGCCGAACCATGTGGAAAAAAGTTTTTTCTAGTTTGTCAAGTTTAGAATGGTGTCTGATAGATGTTTCATTGAGTTAGGTTGTAATAAGATGAGGGGAGATTCACTAATGAATTGCCACCACTGATAGTGGCATTTAATTGCACAAGCTGTCTGTGTTGTTTAGTGGCTGAAACACAAAAAGAATTATGCAAATCATACAACGGCACCAATGCACCCACAAACTCAGTGCTGAATGCTATTTACAGCCCAAATCCTCACCTTCCCGGGCCAGTTCTGGGTCTCATGGAGGATGCAACATGCTATTAGCATAAATGACTGGGACTTTACATCACTTCATCATCTTCAACAAAAAATGGCATTGATGTGAAGAACCCTTTTTAGCATGTTTATACTTTGGTGAACAACTGCTGCCAATGATTGATAGAAAATGAACAGAAACATCTTTTTTTTTAAGTATTCTTTTAAATTAATTATTACTACTATTAAACTGGGAGTTTCTCAAAGTGTTAAACTGTTTTGTGAATTTATGTCTTTGTATAAATGGGCAGTGCAGCTACAGTCTTCAAGAAGGTCAAATAAATTTCCATAAAAAGCATCAGAGTTGTAAATGATCAGATGTTATTTGTATAAGTCTTTTCCACTTGTGCCAAAGTTATTTATACTGCCGACATTTACTGACATGTCAATGGTGAGAGATGAATAATCTTAGCTTTAGTGTCAGAAATGATCAGGTTCTGTGCGTGTTGTGTGAATAAATGTGTGGAAACAGCGGGCGACGCTAAAGCCGGTCTGTTGTTAGGCAGAAAAAGGCTCTGGGGAGCAGTAGATCTGTTATTACACCTGAAGCCCTGCAGCTCCAATTATTTGCCCCCCTTTCCCTGCCCTTACTCGCACTTTTCCAGCTCAAATGGCGCTAGAGTGACAGGCCAATATAACCTGGCTTAGAATGTGATCAGTCCTCTGTCGGCACAGACTGAACTCTCATCCTGGACGAAACGTAGAGCAGGTGCATGGCCGAGATGAGACGGAGCTGATAAATAGACGGGGTGAAAGGGGGGGGGGGGGTGTGTGTGGATCGGATGGGAGATCATTTACTTCTTTCTATCTCCTGTTTGAATTGTTCTGTATCAAGAAGCAGAGCATGCTGGATAAGAGCTTTGATGCTCTTGTAGATCTATGGGATTTCGGAATCATGTCATGATAGGGAAAACCTAGAATTCTAGAAATATGGAAACAGAGGTAAAATGGATCCTCCCAGAACTCCACTGATCTATGGTAGACGGATTTCGCTTTTTACAATGGGTTCAATCATGTCATGGTTGGATAAAATATGGGAAAACCTAGAATTCTAGAAATTCTCCATATTTGACCCATAGGTTGAAACAACACTTATTTATATTCAGAGCTGATCTTTAAAAATGTAAATTCTGTCATGAATTACTCACTCAATAGTTGTTCCAAACCTGTATAAATTAATTTGGTGGAACACAGGGAAAGATATTTGGTAGAATGCTTGTAACCAAACAGTTCTTGGACCCCGTTAACTAGGAAAAATTACAATGGTAGTCAAAAATGCCCCAGAACGGTTTGCTGTACATTCTTCAAAATAATTTTTTTGTGTTCAACAAAAAAAAGTATTTTTCTTACTATGGTATATATATGCATATGTACTGTATATTACAATATATATATATATATATATATATATATATATATATATACAGTTTAAAGTTTATGGTATGGTAGCGCCCTTCATGTACACTCATCATCATCACCAAACTCGCTGACGTAATTAGCAAAATCTCATTGGCATAATTACTGATTAAAAAGCTCTGCCTCCCACACACTTTAATGTGTTTGCTTTAAAGCAGTGTGTGTTATGTGCTGACTTACTTAACATCCCTAAGTGAGCTGATTACAAGATGAAGAGAGGAAAATGAAACCGAGGTTACATTGGCTGCTGAAAGAGAGTATTAAAATATCACTAGTGGTTAAATTTGCAGAAGCTCTTCGATAGTAGCCTTTCTGCACCCGGTGTTTATTAGCGTGATGAAGCTAACATAACTTCCAGCAGCAGATTGTGTTTATTTTGCACGAGCCGAACTGCAGGGCCGGTCAATTAGAAATAACTCTGCCCTGGAGCCTGGATGATGGAGATCTCTTCCCAGCAGAATTGGGCCATTAGGCCATAGAGGATAGAGTATAAGGTTAGGAGAGCATAATTCTCTCTTAAATGAATACTATTTGCACAGTTAAACCCACAGAAGCCCCCTGCTGCTTCTGTAATGAAGCCGCTCACTTCATTTGCACACACACACGTTATCACCAGCATCATCATCACATTTACCAGTGTTACACACTTGTTTATGTCCACAATTTATCTTGTTTTGTAATTAAACTTTCTTAAAGGGACCCACAACTCGACAAAAAAGGTGTCAGTAACCCTTGGTGTTTATGCTTTTTTGTTATTAGCCTGTAGCCAATGTTCGTAGGTCTAGTGTTATTTGTTTTTTCTTAATCAATACAGCCATCAATATATTTACGTTAAAATATTTTTGCATTTTCTGAATTACAAGCAAGCAACATAGACAACATAAATGGTTAATATTTGTCATTTACTAAAAAACAACCTGTGAAATTAGTGGATGAAACAAAATGGTGTTATCTTAAATATGTAAATACATATATGAATGTCTGAGCTTGGAAAAACTATTATTCGCATATTTTTTAAATAAACATTAAAAACAGGTCCCACAGGCCTGCAAGGCAAAACTGTATACTTTTGTTAGAATGTCTAAGTTACAGTACGTTATAATGTTCAATAATTTTATTTAGGTTTGTTTTGATATTATTAAGTTGCTTAAATGGGTAGGTCACCCATTTTTTTATTTGGGTGAACCGTCTCTTTTAAAAAACATGTCTCATTCTCTCCAGTTAACAAAGCCTGTAACATTTCACAATATCTACTGTATAAACAAATGCAGCGCTAGAATAATATTGCCGTTTCACTGCTGTTTTGTTCATGTGTTCTGAATTCATTGTAATGCCTTTTTCAATGTTCTTTGACTGCAGTCGCCAAGCAGGATGTAATAGGTTCTTCTGCAGCCACTGTGACTCATTGCTGTGTTGCCCTGGACAACAGGCTCTCAAGGGCCATAACCTGACCTGCAGCAAATACCACGGCAACAGACAGTACATATTATCTCCAGTAAGTTAAAATTCTGACATTAACATCATGATGTGGACTCTGTAGAGAATACTGTCTTCTGCTAATTACTTGAAGAATAAATGAAAGGTTCTTGGCACAGCCTCTGCATTATGGACATGATTGGTATTGTCAAATGGTATTCCAACTCCACAGATTCATTCTGTTCTTGATGATGAATGAGTTTGGACATTCTCTTTGCTTAAAATGAGGAGTTACACAAAATTCATTCCTAAACCAATTATTTTTGGATGTGTAATTCATTTTGCAGCGTGGAGAGGATAGGCACCAAGCTCTGCCTCTTATGAGTTTCAGTTTTCCTCTGCAAATTAACAGCGTGTACTCATAACGCTCACTGTGCCTCTTGGCCAACAGTTGTTTTGTTCTAAAAATAATCTTTGCTGAGCCTCTGCCAATGACCCACTTATTAAAAAGAGAGAAAAAGAGCGAGAGAGCTAATTAAGCTGAATAAACACGAATAGTGGTGCTGGGACTGAACACGAGTTAGAAATACAAATGGCAAGTCTGTCTCAGCAGCTGCTTTGATATCAGATGGAGAAGGAACAGCCAGACAAACATCACAGTGTGATATACTGTATTTCTCCAACACTTTAAACAAACAGTAATGGACATCACAAATGGTGAACATCACCTGTTGTTTAAGAGGAAAGAAAGACCACAGCGCCTGCTTACAATCCTCCTTAAGTGCTGTATTTCAACCAAACCCCAAGAGCTACACGGCTGTGAAAATTACCTACACGCACACACATTTCACCCATCCATCAGCCTCGCTCTTTGCTGCTTTGGTCAGCTGCTCAGCACGGTCTGCCATGACTTTATTGTCCCCTGTGGAGGAGTGGGTCAGATGCCGCCTGAGAGCACAGATGTCTGATGAAGCGGTACCCTGCAGAGAGCCTGCGCGTCAGATCGCTGCTGATGAGATACATGCATGTGTGACAACAGCGGATCATGCTGGATGAGCTGAAGATTTATACTTGATAATTACTGAAGGAGAGAGAAATTGAGTTGGAAGAAAGAGATAACAAGCAAGGTGGTTGGCTACAGCTGTGATGCTGCTTGCTTGAGTCACTTACTGACTGAACAGTATATAGCAATATCGTCACTTTGGAATATTTAGGAAAAAGTCTGAAAAGTGCAAAATTTTACTGTAAATGTGTATTGTGTACAGGAAGCATCAATCACTGATGTTAAATGTCAAAATGTGCATCAAATGCTTGTCAGTTACATTGTAAACCCGAATAAGTTTTGACAATTGATGTAATCAGTTACATCAAATCTTTTAAGTAATGATGTTCCCAATTTTAAGTTAGCAGAACTGTCAAGTTTTGAGTTTGTTGTACTCAAGCATGTTAATTCCTTTCAATTTTGAACATTAAGTAGGGTAACTTTTTTTATTTACGGTTAAATAATAGAAAGGTCTTATTAAGACAAGCTAAACATTTCAGCTACATCAACAATTAACAAAAAGCCTTCACAGAGAGTGATGTAACACGCACGACTGCTATGGCACCTCCCACAACCTAAGCATAAGCACCACTCGATGGTAACCCCAAAAGTAAAATATACAACAAACTCTTCTAAATATCCTAAATATGCATTCATCATAAATAAAATAACAATTCATTTCAAAATGTACTCTCCTAATGCAGTCTGAATGTTCTGAAACTTAAAACCATTCTCAACAAATCGTCTTGAATTTACTCGTTTAAATTAAGTTAAACTAACTCAAAAGTAAGAATATTTATTACAATATTTTTTTATATAAAATTACGTTTACACTACTTTAACTATTTAATTACTTTGAACATTAGGGTTTGCATTCATTCTTTGATCCAAAGTGTGAGAGCTAGACTTTTGCCCCAGTGAATGATGTGGGTTGCCAAGGAAACAGGCTAATTTTTAGGTAATTTACTCTACGTGGCACTCGACAAAAGTGCAATTAGCTCACCAGTGGCCTGAGCTGAAGCACAATTATAACCCAGAGGAGATTTGAGGGAGCAAAGAGGATCATGGGTATCTGACAGCTTGCTTGTTCCTAATCTCCTTGTTGCTGGGGGGGTCCCTCTTTGTGTAGTTCCCTCTGAACACATGCGGTGAGGTGGAGATGGCTTTAATTATGCAGTTTGTTCTTGAATATTTTGGGCTTTATCTTGTTAAATAAGGACGTTTGAAAGTGAAGATCTTTTACTTTCATCTATGTAGACGTTAAAACTTTGAATTTCCTTTCAATTTGTAATTTGTTTTAATCCGTCGAAGATTTTGGATTTTCTAATGGATAATACAAAAATTATTTACCCTTTAAGAAACAGCATTAAGGGATGGTTCACTCAACTGTGTCATCATTTATTCACTCTTATGTCATTTAAAACCTGTGTTTGACTCTTTATTTCTATGGAACACAAAATACTATATTTTGAGAAATGTCTCTGTGGTTTTGTGTCCATACAATGCCAATGAGGTCCAATGTTGTTTTGCCACCAGGGTTCTTCAAAATAAGTGTTTTGCAAAAGAAAGTCATACAGGTTGGTAAATTATAAAATATTCTTATATATCGCTTTAAGGGCCCAATACAGCAAACACTGTTTATTTTTTTAAACATGTGTTGCTGCAAAGAATTTTAGCATTAAAAACCTTGAATTTGGAAGACTTAATTGTCCTTCTTTCACTACTTTTGATTATTAATGCATGGTTTTATGTCTGTTTGCTTTGTCCCAATAATCGAAGTATTAACCAAAATATGCACAAAACAGATTTTTACCTAAACATGACTAATATTGAGTGTGTTAATAAGTCCACACATTTCTGATAATCATAATAGATGGGTAGCATGTGTTGAGGAGTGCTGTCATTTTCACACCATTGTCAAAAAACAGCAACAAACAAAGCAGAGCTTCATCCTGTATGTAATCGCTGTCTCAGCAAGAACGCGCTGTTGGCAGGGTGTTTTTATCTTCCACTCTCTCTCTTTAAAACAGCGCGAGTAAGGTAAGCCAAGGAAGACAAAGGCAGAGATATAGACCTTTAGGAAGTCTCTGGAGTGCTGATTAGAAAGACAACTCGCAGACAATCCTGTTACTACTGAAACACTCCTGCCCACACATACTGTATGCTACACAACCGTCACAGACAAAAGCAGAACCCATTTGATTTCTATTTGCAATGCACTTCATAGCTTTTATAATATGGACCGTTTTGGAGTCACTGTCTTATGTTCTTTAAACCTTCATCTGAAAGCCTGAGTTGCTCCGGGTTTTGTCAACCAGTCATAAGGGAGCAACTTCTCAAGATAATGTTGGAATTATGCAAGTTTTAGTTTCTCTCCTATTCTCATGGTGGTGATGGCCTAGTGGCAAAAACTCTGAGCTCCAGACTGCAATAAATGAGAGACTGGAGGTTAAGTCCCAAAGTGGCGTAATAAATGTGTGGAAAAGTAACTGGAGAGCTCACCTTCATGTCATTTAAAACCTCTCTTTGCTCTGCGGAACACAAACAAAGATATTTTGAGATACAATGAAAGTCAATGGGGGCCAATGTAATTTGGTTTCCAACATTCTTTGAAATATCTTCTTTTGTGTTCTACAGAAGAAAGAAAGTCGTGCAGGTTTGAAATGACATGAGAGTGAGTAAATGATGAAAGCATTTTCATTTTAGTATGAACTATCCTCAACTTTAGTCTAGCTTCTTCCAGACTGTTTGTTTGGACTGTTAGGCTATTTGGTTTGGAGCATCTCCTAAATCATGAATCATTGGTAAAAATGATTTACATATATTATCTCATCAGCTCTCAACCAAATAAATCAACTACAAGTTTTTTTTTTTCAGTCAAACATTTAAGAATGTAAAAAAACTGCAATGCAGTCATGTGGGAGTCACTGTCTCTCTCTGCTTTTCTTTAGCAAGTAGTGCAGCCCATGGGCTAACATCCACGCTCATGCTTCTGTGAGAGCGAATCTTCTCATTTGAAATGGGTTTGTGTGTCTGTGTGCTGGAGCAGTGAGATCTCATTAAGCGAAAAAGTAAGCCAGACTGCTTGATGCACTCATCCAAACAGTCTCAGAGCAATCATCCTCCTGCAGCCGCCTGCAGAAGCTCACAGCAAATTAAAACTTTAATGGATATCGATCAGACACCTTCAAATAAACCCAAAGCTGCCGTCCAATCAGAACCTGCTTTTGCCTTTTTCACACACAAGCATTTACTGTATGTGTTTGTGCGCTACGGTCGCAATGATCAAAAAACGGCAGCTTCTCCAGACATACGTTGTAACATTTCTGTAGATGTTTGAGGGAAAATAAGAGCAAGAGCTGAATTTCTCCACTGTCAGATTAAATAAGAGTTCCATTATTTTCCTCTACCATCACGCAGGCTTGATGTCAACTTGAATGACTGTTGTTTTTCATCTTGCCTACCAGTGGCAGACCAGTGTATCAAGACCCATTATGTGTAGAATTTGAACAACAAGCTCAAAAACAATATTGGAAAGCGAGCAAATTGCTGGAAGAGAAAAGGCAAGAATGAATATTTTTTGAATGGCAGAGAGAAAGAGCCGGTAGATTTCCATCTGGTATTCACAATAGGATCTCCGCTTTGAATGGGGGATTCAGATTTCCTAATTTTCTCATTCAATTAAGCGAGCGTTGGGCCGGTAATGGTTTTTCGAGGCGATGTAAATCATGGGTTTTCTGTCTGAATGCATTATTCCTTTGAGAGCAGTGAAGGGCGGTTTGATCGGATGGCGATCGGGGAGCTGTTAACGGGCTAAGAGGGCAGCGTTGGGTCAACCCGGTCAGCCGGAAGCCTTGACCTTTGACCCCCGGCTCACACCAGATCCCTGAGGAGTCTGCTGTACCAGTCGAGAGTAAATCACACACATCAGTATGTCTAGCTAGAGAAGGTTAGGGTCAAGATCATTTGACCTATCCATTTCCTTCAGGACATGCAGATATCGTACGGTACTGTGGACAAAGCGCCAGTTATTATTGTTTAAGACACTGATTTGAAGCCTGTGGTTCTGTTAAAACGACCTCGAGCATTACATGTCTGCGTTTACGTGAAGATCACCGATCGAAAGGCAGACTTTTTTATAATCGTTTGTAAGATGCAAAGAGACAGGTGGGATGTTCACAGTCCCCTGATAATGTAGTGCTGCCGTCTGTACTCGCCACCATATTGCACCAGACCCTCGGGCTCTCTTACAGTAGACTTGTTTGATGCTATATGTTTCATGTGTACTAGATACACGACAACTATTTGGTGTAATCAGATTCTAATGGTTTATGTATATAGTGAAGGTGTTCCTCTCTATATACTCTATTCTTTCCAACAGAGGCCAATATATGCCAATGAACAATCAGATTTAAATGTGCAATCAATCCGTTCCTTCATAAAACTCCCTCCCACCTCACATAAATGGCATATTTTGAGATGGAGATTTTCTAATCTGCTTCACCCACACGTTCTAAATGAAAGCTATGGGGATTATTACTCTAGTAAGTGTTCATTGATATTAAATAGAAATGTAATGGGGATATTTTTCAGCTGCATGGGAAGTGAAATCAAACGTGAGATTGGCACGTCTGTCTGTGCCAGCGCCTGCAGACACTTGAGCATTAAAGAAGACTCCCCGCCAAGCTGGAATAAGGCTCTTTGATTGGCACCTCTGAAAATATGGCTGCTTTGGACTTGATTGGGTGGCTGCCAGTTTGTTCTGGCATCAATTGCCAATCAGGGCTTTGATGCTTGATAGGGCGAAACCAGAGCGCTGGGCTTGCACCCCTCAGGGGTCACACTTTAGGCAGATAGAGAGAGAAATTACAAGTGCTCCCCTTTGCTGTAGAAGCTCATTGAAGCTACGGTATATGTTGATGATGGATGGTCTCTTCAGATGTGGCCAACAGCCAATTCGCAGATGTGTTATTGTTAAGCTCCTCTTAATGATTCCTGGCAAGCATTCTTTGTTAAAGGGGACCGTTTAGACTTGGTTGTCCTAGAACAGTTAGTGGGCCATGAAAATGTTAACCCGCCTGTAAAAAGGACTGCAGCTTTTTGCAAGCATTTGTACAATATTTAAACTCGCATAGCTTTGGAAGGATTTTTTGTTGTTGCACTAATGCACTTAAAATGACACAGATTCTATTGTCACAATTTTTCTTACCTGGCATTGTAATCTTTTCCCAGATGGCTCTAAAATAAGAAGCCAAATTTCTAAATGGAGAAGCTGCAGAAAAGACATTAACACTGTTCTAGCTTGTCATATCGTGATAAAATAACAAGCAGTTAAGGTCTCTGTATCTCCTCTGTGTAAATCTGAATGTAAGGAATGTGAGCCGCAGTCATCACAAGCAACGAACTCCAAGACATTTTGTCGATCACTTGCTTTCTTTTCAGCAGCTAGCCCCACCTATTATAAAATATAATTGGTAAAAAATGATGTTTCTCTTGAAATATAAAATCAAGTCCACGATGAGGAGCACAGTGGTCTGATTCAGATTCGGAAACGTTTTCCTTTAGCCTCATATTTCTTAATTAAGTGTGAACGCGGTAGAGCTTTTCTTCCTTATTTTATATTAGCTGTTATAGAATGTCAACCTGACATAACAAATGCAACATACATCCATCACTCTTAATGTTTACCTTTTCTTCAGACATAGAGTGCACGGAGTAGCATCATAGAGTATTCTGAACAGGGGCAGTTCACCCAAAAATGAAAATTCTGTCATCATTTACTCACCCTTGAGTTGTTTCAAATCTGTATAAATGTCTTTGTTCTGATGGACACAGATAAAGAAATTTGTAAGAATGCTTTTGACAAAACAGTTCTTGGCCACCATTGACTATAGAAATTACAACGTGTCCCAGAACTGTTTCCCAGAACGGTTCCTACATTCTTCAAAGTATCTTATTTTGTGTTCAGCAAAACAAAGAAATCTATATAGATTTGGAGCAACTTGAGGGTGAGTAAATAAAGTCTTGTAGGCCAAGAGCAGAGCTTTGAATTTGATGCAAGCGACTATAGGGAGCTACGATATTCAGAGCTACGCTTACATCTTTTCGGTGGTCTCGCCTCTCTAACAAACTGCTGTTTGTTCAGCGTGTTTGCTGGAGGCCTGTCGCTGCATTGTGTTAATTGGATTATCGGAGACAGGAGAGCTCCACCAGGCTTTACACAAACCAGCTAATAAAATATGTCCAGGAATTAGGCATATGATTTCCTAGGGTAGATTAAGAGATATTATGTCTAAATGAAGTAAGTACTGCCCCATGAGTGCTAATAAAGATCATTTCTATGCTTTATATCAAGTCTGTCAGCTGCTGCACTGTCTAGCCCTGGCTTGAGCTAAAAACCCCAGTGTTCTCTACGGCAAATCAGACAATGAACGAAAGTCAAATTTAACTGGTGTTTTATATTTTTATATATTGTATATAGAATATAGTAAATGTATATTATACTAGCTCTGAAAAGTTTGTTTTGTATGTGAAACCATGGTTTATATAGACCAGTTCTGAAAACGTCAGCAACGTTGGTCCAGAAGAAATTTCTGTTAAAGTTTTTTATCACTAAATAAACGTTAAAACCACCAAAACATTTACAACCGAATCGTTGAGCATTAAATAAATAGCTTTAGGATTTAAATATATTATATTATATGTAAGATTTGAGAAAATAAAATAAATAAATTTGAATCCGAAAGAGCTTCTGCACTAGTGTTGACATCTTTTGCGAAGTGGTCTATATAATAATATACATAATGAATGATAAAGAAATATAGTAAATTATATATTGTCACTGTCCTTCCAAAACCTTTCAATAAATGGAAAAAATACCTTTTAAATGATTAAATACTGTGTTGTCAAAGTTGCACTTTTTAGTACATTTTTGGTGGATCGATTATTTGAAAAATAAATATAATGGTTACTATAGTGAGACGACAGTAAATTTGTGGTTGCTATATGTTGTTAATACAAAGTTTACTGCAGGTAAAGCATTGCTCATTTTCCCATAAGGCATTGCAGTTTTTCAAAGGCTGAACATAAGTGTAGATTGAACACATTATTGAAAACTGCTGGCGGATTTTTACAACAAAATATGTAAATAAACTAAAACCTAATCACCTTGTCAGACTGACACATTTTAAAAGCCCACTCATCAAAACCTCAACAGGTTTAGTATTTTGTAATTCTCTGGTCATTTTTGTGTATTTGTGGAAATGTTTTATGCCAGCAGGGCATTTTGCATATGACAGTCAGCAGCAGGTCATCAGTTATAGAAATGCCTGGCTGCAGATACGTTAAATCACCCCACTGTTCTGTGTGCGGTGTGATAGACCTTTAATTACACACTCGCAGCCCCTGAGGGGGTGGATGTCACTCCTGGTGAATGCACATATGGCTGATGCCTGGAGAGACAGGTGCCACAATCATATATACACACCCACAAATCAAGATATTTTACACCCGTACTGTATACACACTCACATAAACCTGGTTTCTCTCTATGTGCGTCCAATTTAACGCTTCACACTTCTCTCGTGACCGTTTCTTTCCCAGAATTCTTTTCATTTCTCCTTGACCTTTTCTCTTTGCCTTTGGCAGAGCCGCAGTCAGACCGGGCGCCGCGGCTGCGACGCGCACGCTATCGTTGCATGATTTATTCACCAGCCTGCCTCTGTCTGCACAGCCCCCAACCCCACACGTACTCCACAGTGCATGCTGTCCCCAAGGGCTTGCACGTACACACACACACACCAAGTGGAATGGACAAACAGCGCGCTATCTCCCCTCCTCCTCTCCAGCGGCAGAGCATAGATCACGTCACTGCGGCTCTCTGCTCAGGTTGTTTGCATTTCATTAGCTGAGTCGAGGAAGAGGGCACCACATACAGCATATGCAATCGCGCACGCACAGGTTAAGGTCTATGCAAACCAACAAGAGTAAACACATAGACTGTGGCATACATGTGTGAGGGCAAACACATGCCAGCATCTCTAAGCAAACATAACCTGATTCGTGTAGTCGTGTTTGTATCGCATTTGTGTTGCTGTGGGAAATGTAGTAACTTCAGCGATGCACTAACCTGTGTGTTTACCATAGAAGAAAAATTGCTTTATGAATTTCTTTGTTCTGTTGAACACAAAATGAAAATATTTTGAAGAATGTAGGACAGCAAACAGTTCTGGGGAACTTTCGACTACCATTGTAATATTTCCTCCTGTGGTTGTCAATGGCGTCCAAGAACTGTTTGGTAACAAGCATTCTTCTGAATATCTTTCTCTGTGTTCATCCAGATTTGGAACAACTCGAAGGTTTCCATTCTTGGGTGAACTGTCCCTATAAAAGAGTTGGTTTCAAAGACTCTCATCCTTTCAGCTCACATGATGTTTTGGCCTCACTGTGACATCACTGCCAACATCTTTCTGACCTCAGCACACAACCTCAAACCATAATAAACAGCCAAGAGTCTCACTGTTTATGACAGAAGGCAGCATGTTACTATAATGTCTCCAAAATGTGTTTGTCTGCGGTCAGAGTTTTGGCTGGGGAAAAAAGTGACCATGTGAGTGTATTTACAGTATATTATAATATCAGCTGTCTTGTAAACATTCTTAAATGAACTGTAGATGGCAGTACCTCTTTTGTAACTTCGATGTATGCTTCAACAGCACGGAAAATCCCCACAGAGGTCATCGCAGGCCACTACAGAAACATGGAGAGGGGTAATAACATCTTAGGCCAGCCTCGAGTGTGATTAAAGGGGTTAAAACTGCTCATTGGGGACAGACTGGCTAGTATCCAGATCATAGAAAAATTTTAAACCAATCACAATGCTTTCACCTATTTGCTTTTCTGTTTGTTTTTAAGAAGTTGATACAATTTTAAAACTCACCTTTGATCATCAAATATTAAATATTTGTATTTTCTGTAAAAAATGATTAATCCGTGCTGTAAAATAGCTTGGGTGTAACACTACACCCTTGCTTCATTTAGAATATGCATAACCATGTTTATGCAAATTAGTCCCCGCCTCCAATATTTAGAGCCACACCTAGGATTACCTGATCCACTTGGTCAACAGTGTGATGTGGTTGGTTTGTGACATTTTTTTCAAACAGTGTTTTTGAAACTGTCTGTTCATTTTTGGTAAATTGAAGTTTTAAAGGGATAATTCACCCAAATGTACACACCCACACCGACAACAGCGGTACCCATTCGCTTCTATTATGGACACAAAACCAATGCAAGTCAATGCTACTGCCATTGTTGGGCTCCCAACGCTCTTCAAAATATCTTTTGTGTTCTGCAGAAGAAAGAAAGTCATACAGGTTTAAAATGACAAGAGGATAAGTCAATGATGACAGAATTTTCTAAGGAGATTGACTGATAAATTTGCACATGTTTAGTCTTATTGCATATTAAAAACACTAAAAACTGTAAAATGACATAAACCAACATTAAAATGTGATTTTCACCACTGGAAATCTTTAATAGTAAAACAACAGCTTGCTTACAAATCAGTAACTTACAGATGTGTCATAATCATATTATTTAACCAAACTTTCCTTATAACATGACTATTACTGAGTGACAGATGACTACAGACTCTTAAGAGCTTTATTGCCTGAAGGTAGACGCTGTATCGAGGTCTGTTGTCTCTTGATTGGATGCCCTTTATACTGTTTGGGGAAAGATAGTTGGCGTGTAAAGAGTCATGATCGGGGTGATTGGGGACCTTGAGGATACACCTGGTCTTATAAAGACCTCTAACCGAGAAGATGGCCTGGATGTTTTGTAGCCTACAGCCAGTAATGAGCTTCTCTAAATTCACCAGGCACTGTGGCGGATTGTCTCATCACTCTGCGCTCCAGGGCAGAGACCGTACCAGGCTATGATAGAGCACTGGTAGAGGTAAGGCCATGTTATGTGATGGCATGCCAATCATGTTTAATCTGTAAAGAATGAGGATGTGCAGTGGTGCTTTTTTACTTGATGCTGTTGTGATGAGACCGGAAAGGTGATGTTACTTCTTAGTAAGTTAAAACTGCTGACCATCCTCTGGGATCCTCAAGGATATCCTTAATTATTATTTAAAGGGATAGATCACCCTAAAAAAAAAAAAATGTTTAATTATTTAATCACCCACATGCCATTCCAAACCTGTATAGCTTTCCTTATTCTTCAGAACACAAAAGAAGATATTTTGAAGAATGTTGGTAACCAAACAACACTGACCCCATTGTGTTCCATTGTATGGACACAAAACTGAGACATTTCTCAAAATATCTTCTTTTGTGTTCCACAGAATGACATTAAGGTCATTAACTATCCCTTTAAATAATCTGATGGTTTTCTTCCTAGTAGGCACCAATTTAAAGGAAAAAGATCCTGTAATGAATTTACATGCCCATAAACACTCCCCTTCACCAGCCCAAATACACCAAGACTTGACTGTCTCACAGGGAACGCCCTGCCAATCTCCATCCACCGG